>OZ035830.1:38503742-39053742 GCA_964034765.1 Knipowitschia caucasica | reverse complement strand
CCACCGCAGTCTTGTCACAATTTCTTTGATAATTTCACTGAGTTGCTTTCAGTTGTTTGCACCGATTTTGATAGTTTAGTGATTACAGGTGATTTTAATATTCATGTGGATAATGGCAATGACAAAAATGCAAAAGAGCTGAGTTCTGTACTTGAAACATTTGGTCTCACTCAGCACGTGAGTGGCCCCACCCACAGCAAAGGGCACACTCTAGACCTGCTGGTTACAAAGGGGGTTAATATTTTAAATGTAAATGTGGTTGACGTGGCTCTGTCAGATCACTTCTGTGTATTTTTTGACATGTGTTTTGATAGTAAACAACCATATATATCTGAATCTGCAATTGTCAGACACAGACACATAAATGAAAACACAACCGAACTATTCATGGAAATGATAAACTTTGAGAACACATTGTGTTCTACTGTTGACGAATTGTTTAACTCTGTCACCGCCAATGTTATAAATGTTCTGGACATCATCGCTCCTGTGAAGGTTAAAATGATTACAAATAAGCCAAAGGCCCCCTGGACTAAAATGGACTCAGTCATGGTACAGAAGAGAGAGTGCCGTAGGGCCGAGCGGAAGTGGCGAAAATCCAATCTCCAGGTTGATCATGATATCTTCAAAAATGAGTTGTGCAAGTTTAACAGGGTGCTACGTAGAACAAGAGAAATTTATTTTTCTAAAACCATTGATGGCTGCAATAATAATCTACGACTTATGTTTTCAACAGTTAACAGATTAACAAACCCCCCTGTTCAGCTGCCATTCGAATTTGCTTCAGAATCTAAATGTAATGAGTTTGCACAATTTTTCAATGACAAGGTTCAGAGCATCAAAAACGCCATAACCTCTAAGGCAGAAATAACATTACAACAGCCGGTGAGGCTGTTTGAGCTATCGCACTTTGCACCAACAGATAATGAAACGGTCCAAGATGTTGTCTCTAGCCTTAGTTCCTCCACATGTAGCCTGGATGTACTACCCACTAAATTTTTTAAGTCTGTTTTGAGCAGTCTTTTACCTTTGCTCACACAAATAGTGAACATGTCTTTCTCATCTGGAACATTTCCAATGGCCCTGAAAACGGCAGTCATCAGACCCCTCCTAAAAAAGAGGAGTCTAGATGCCACAGTTCTTAAGAATTATCGCCCCATTTCAAATCTGCCGTTTATGGGAAAAATTCTGGAAAAAGTTGCTTACCAACAACTTACAGAATTCTTAGTAACTAATAGTTCGTTTGATGCGCTCCAGTCCGGCTTTAGAGCCAATCACAGCACTGAGACTGCACTAGTGAAGGTTATAAATGACATCCGACTTAACACCGACACAGGAAAAGTCACAGTTTTAGTAATGTTGGATCTGAGTGCTGCGTTCGACACAGTCGACCACGAGATCCTCATGCAGAGACTAGAGCACTGGGTGGGTGTCACTGGGACTGCCCTAAGTTGGTTTAGGTCTTACCTAGAAGACAGGAAATACTTGGTTCAGATAGGAAACTGTGTCTCAGATCATATGGCTCTGACCTGCGGAGTGCCACAGGGATCAATTCTGGGGCCTCTTCTGTTCAATATTTACATGCTGCCGTTAGGTCAGTTAATACGCTCCAACAATGTATCCTACCACAATTACGCTGATGACACTCAAATTTATGTCTCACTTACTGCAGGAGAACATGGACCAGTGGAATCACTCCTTCACTGTACTCAACAGATTAGTGATTGGATGCAAAATAACTTCCTTCAGCTAAACGCAGACAAAACAGAATTGATTGTCTTTGGTCCTCAGAAACAAAGAGAGCGTTATTCGTCACCTCCAGTCTCTCTCCCTGGAACCTGTAGGCAAGGTCAGAAACCTAGGAGTTATAATGGACTCAGACTTAAATTTTAACAGTCATATCAAATCAGTAACATCAGCAGCATTTTACCATCTGAAAAACATTGCCAAAATTAGAAACATAGTGTCTAAAGCAGACCTGGAGATTCTCATCCATGCATTTGTCTCCAGTAGGTTAGACTACTGCAATGGCCTGCTCACAGGTCTGTCCAAACAGGCTGTAAAACAACTGCAGTACATTCAAAATGCAGCAGCTCGAGTCCTGACCAGGACCAGGAAATATGACCACATTAGTCCAGTTCTCAGGTCTCTGCACTGGCTTCCTGTGGCTCAGAGAATAGACTTCAAAGCAGCACTGCTTGTGTACAAGTCTCTCCATGGCCTCGCACCAAAGTACTTAAGCGACTTGTTAGTCCCATATGAACCGGCCCGGACTCTGAGGAGCACAGGAGGTAGCCTCTTACTGATTCCAAGAGTCAGAACTAAACATGGGGAGGCAGCGTTTGAGATTTATGGAGCTAAAATCTGGAACAATCTTCCTGAAGATGTGAGGCTAGCATCTACTCTGGCAATTTTTAAATCAGGGCTAAAAACTGTTCTTTTTAGCTGTGCATACGGCTGAAGGATTTTATTGATACATACTCCTTTTTTTAATGCATTGTGGTTATTTATTATTTTAATCCCGTGTGTGCTTTTAATATTTTAAGTTTTTTTTTTTTTTTTTTTTTTTTTTTTTTTTTTTCCATTACTTGTGATTTTATTCTGTTTTTAATGTATTTATTGATGTCTCTGATTTGTGTGATATTATGTGGGTTGTGAGGCGCTTTGAGTGGCCTTGTGTTGGAAAGGCGCCATACAAATAAAGTTGATTGATTGATTGATTGACATGTTAGTCCCATATGAACCAGCCCGGACTCTGAGGAGCACAGGGACTGGACTCCTGTTAGTCCCCAGAGTCAGAACTAAACATGGGGAGGCTGCTTTTCAGATTCATGCTGCTAAAATCTGGAACAATCTTCCTGAAGATGTGAGACAGGCCTCCTCTCTGACAATGTTTAAAACCAGGTTAAAAACAGTTCTGTTCAGCTGTGCATACAACTGAGGGATTTTATATTTTTATCTCCCTTTTTAATGTTCTGTGATTATTTCAGATTTTAATGCTTTCTTGTTTTGTTCAGTACTTTGAGTTGCCTTGTGTATGAATTGTGCTATACAAATAAACTTTATTTTATGCTTAACGTGGATTATCTGGAAACATAAAATAGTGGACATGCAATTTTGGCCCATTCCTCCTGACAGAACGGGTGGAATGGAGTCAGGTTTGTCGTGTGGTTCTGGCTGGTCAGACTATTGTTTTTTCTTGTTTTTTTCCTTTGCCAAATAGATCACCACAATTGTCAAATTCCCGAATGATAAATCCAATTCACTTTTTTAAAATAATGCGCTCTAAAGACAACAAATCAATGCCTACAAACCTCGGAAGTCCTGGAAGTCTCAAAACTGTATCTTGAATTAAATATAATTTTCTTCAAAATATAGAATGGCATCACTGTAACAAAATAGTTGATGAAAATACACAAGAAAACAAAAATAGTATACAGTTTATACAACATAAAGCAGGGAAGGATCAATATCGACTGCTCATAATCTCAGTTCTTTTGAGTTTAACTTTGAGTTCACCTTCTCCTTTTGTTTGCTGAGGACGAGCAGTTTTTAATATGTCGGCGATGACCGTTTATGGATACAGAAGACTTCCCACACTTTTCACAGACAAACTGATCTCTGGTGTGGTGCTGACGGTGCACTGTGACGTCTTTAAAACACCTAAAGGTTTTACTGCAGAATTCACATGTGTACGGCTTTTCCCCAGTGTGGATTCTCAAGTGACATTTGTAGGCAGAATTATGAGCAAACCTCTTCCCACACTGTTCACACGTGAATGGTTTTTCTCCTGTGTGGATTCGATTGTGAATTTGGAGCTGTCGTGACGCCTTTAAAGCCTTGTCGCACTGGTCACATTTGAACGGCCTCTCATCACTGTGAACGGCCAGGTGTTTTTGGAGGTACGGTTTTTTTTAAATGTCGCTCCACACTGCTCACATTCAAAGGGCTCTTCTACTCCTTTGTGGATAATCTCATGGATTTGGAGAGATTTAGGTGTATTAAACTTCTGACCACAAACATTGCAGCTGAACAGTTCTTGAGCGTGGCCTCGGCTGTGCCTATGCAAAGAGCTTGATGAAGCAAAACTCTTTCCACATTGATCACATGGATATGGCCTTTCTTCAGAGTGGATTTCCAAATGCCTTTTAAGGTGAGCAGATCTTTTAAATTGTTTTTCACATTGGCCACATTCCAATGGTCTCTCTCCAGAGTGGACCTCCATATGCTTTAACAAGTTGCCTGACATTGTAAAGGTCTTCTCACAAACATCACAGCTGTATGGTCTCTCTCCGGTGTGGATTCTTAAGTGTTTTTTGAGATCCCCTGCTCCAGAAAAACGACTTCCACATTGGTCACATTCAAAAAGCCACTCTCCAGTGTAAACTCTCAAGTGGATTCGTAAATTACCAGACTGTGAAAATGTCTTTTCACAAACGTCACAGATGTATGGTTTTTCTCCAGTGTGGGTTCTGATGTGTTTTTTGAGACAATGTTCTCTAGCTAAACTCTTATCACACTGATCACACTCAAAGGCTCTCTCTCCAGTGTCGACGAGGTAGTGGCTTTTGAGATACTCTGCTCGTGAGAATGTCTTTCCACACTGGTCACATTCAAATGGCTTCTCTCCAGAGTGGACTAGCGTTTTAGGTTCAGACTGGTTACGTGTGACCTTCATCATTTTGGATTTATACGTTGTTCCAAGGCTGTCCATTTGTGATTCTGCAAATAAGAAACATACATTGTATCAGATAAAATCCGTCCGTCCGTCCGTTTTCTTCCGCTTCATCCGTTGCCGGGTCGCGGGGGCAGCAGTCTAAGCAGAGACGCCCAGACTTCCCTATCCACACACACTTCCTCCAGCTCGTCCGGGGGGACCCCAAGGCGTTCCCAGGCCAGCTGAGAGACATAGTCCCGGGTTTCCCCGGGGGCCTCCTCCCGGAAGGGACGTGCCCGGAACACCTCCCCAGGGAGGCGTCCAGGAGGCATCCGGAACAGATGCCCGAGCCACCTCAACTGGTTCCTCTCGACGTGGAGTAGCAGCGGCTCTACTCCGAGCTCCTCCCGTGTGACTGAGCTCCTCACCCTATCTCTAAGGGAGCGCCCAGCCACTCTGCGGAGGAAGCTCATTTCGACCGCTTGTATCCGCGATCTCGTTCTTTCGGTCATTACCCAAAGTTCATGACCATAGGTGAGGGAGGGAATGAAGATTGACCGGTAAATTGAGAGCTTTGCCTTTCGGCTCAGCTCCCTCTTTACCACAACGGTCCGATACAGCGACCGCATCACTGCGCACGCTGCACCGATCCGCCTGTCAATCTCACGCTCCATCCTTCCCTCACTCGTGAACAAGACCCCGAGATACTTGAACTCCTCCACTTGAGGAAGGACCTCCCCACCCACCTGAAGAGGGCAAGGCACCTTTTTCCGGTCGAGCACCATGGCCTCGGATTTGGAGGTGCTGATTCTCATCCCAGCCGCTTCACACTCGGCTGCAAACCGCCCCAGTGCATGTTGCAGGTCCTGGTTCGTTGGAGCCAACAGGACAACATCGTCCGCAAACAGCAGAGATAAAATCCTGTGGTCCCCGAACCGGACCCCCTCCGGCCCCTGGCTGCGCCTAGAAATTCTGTCCATGAATACAGTGAACAGAACCGGTGACAAAGGGCAGCCCTGGCGGAGGCCAACATGCACCGGGAACAGGACTTACTGCCGGCAATGCGAACACAGCTCTGGCTCCGGTCATACAGGGACCGAACAACCCTCAGCAGAGGACCCCGGACCCCGTACTCCCGGAGAACCCCCCAAAGAACACCCCGGGGAACACGGTCAAACGCCTTCTCCAAATCCACAAAGCACATGTGGACAGGTTGGGCGAACTCCCATGAACCCTCGAGTATCCGATGGAGAGTATAGAGCTGGTCCAGTGTTCCGCGGCCGGGACAAAAACCACACTGCTCCTCCTGAATCCAAGATTCGACCATTGGCTGTAGCCTCCTCTCCAGTACCTTGGAGTAAACCTTACCAGGGAGGCTGAGGAGTGTGATCCCACGATAATTGGAACACACCCTCCGGTCCCCCTTCTTATAGAGAGGGACCACCACCCCGGTCTGCCACTCCATCGGCACATCCCCCGGTGGCAGTCCCCCCTGGACTGCCACCTTAACGTGGTGGGGGAGTTTGAGTACTCGGATGATCCTGGGAGCTATGCTGTCTGGGGCTTCATGCCCCTGGTAGGGTCTCCCATGGCAGACAGGTCTCAGGTGACGAGTCAGACAAAGAGCGGTCCGAAGACACCATGGACAGCACTAAAAGAAAAATAGTGACGTCGCCCGGCATGGCGCAGCCGGGGCCCCACCCTGGAGCCAGGCCTGGGGTCGGGGCTCGTATGCGAGCGCCTGGTGGCCGGGCCTTAGCCCACGGGGCCCGGCCGGGCTCAGCCCGAAAGGACGACGTGGGCAGTCCCTCCTGTGGGCCCACCACCTGCAGAGGGGTCCGTGGTGGCTCGGTGCTGAGAGGACTGGGCAGCAGCCGAAGGCGGAGACCTCGGCGACCCAGTCCGCACACACAACATCAGATAAAATGTCCTCTGGAATACAGAACCAACCTCTGTGTTGAGAAGTCAGGCCAAAGTTGAGTTGAGTGTCTGAGTTTTTTATTAAATAAAATACAATTTAAAAACGTCTCACTTACTTAACACCTGGGCTTATCCAGGTTTTCTTTCGCCCCCATTTCTTTTTAGGTAAGTAAGAGTTTGAACTGTGTTTTATGTGAGTCACGGAGACGCAGTGGTTAAAGCTTGTGCTTCACAAGCGTTTGAAAGAGAAGCTGAATGGACTTGGGCCTCACGGGAAACTCTGGACAACAGAGGGGAACCAGTGATGATTTAATTCGGACTCAATTGTTTTTTTAAGTTTACACTTGCCCCTGATCTGACCAACTAAAGTTCTCGCACAAATTCTCACAAGGCAAACGGGTTATCGTCTTTCCCATGTCTGCAGGCACCACTCTTATCTACCTACACATTCCACTACTCAAGGCCAAGGATGGACTCTCTCAAAACTCACAGACTCAGTTCACCAGCTACGGGACTCCCCCCTCCCTCCTACTTTGCCTCTCTTTCATTCTATGGTCTATCCCAGGGGTTCCCAAAGTTTTTAGCCCACGACCTCCATCATAAATGAATCAGAATCAGAATCAGAATCATTTTTATTGCCACGTAAGTAACAGGAGGTCACAGACTTGGAAATTGCTTTGGCTCAGTGCAACAGTCAAAAAGAGATAATAAAAATAAGAATAAAAAACACTTCTAAAGAATAAATTTAAATTTAAAATAGAGATACAGTTACTATTTACAATATACAAGTGCACATGGTGCACACAATGTAAGGTGACAGCAGTACAGTGAAGTAAAGTGACGTATGATGGTCAGTAAAGTGACTTTATAAAGGGCGGGGGGACAGGTTAAGAAGTGTTCAAGAGTCCAACAGCAGAGGGGAAGAAACTGTTCTTGTGGCGGGAGGTTCTAGTCCTGATGGACCGCAGTCTCCTGCCTGAGGGGAGTGGTTGGAATAGTCCATGTGCAGGGTGAGAGGGGTCGGCTGTGATACGACCAGCCCGGCCTCGAGCTCGGGCGACGTACAGGTCCTGCAGCGATGGAAGGCTGCGGCCGATCACTTCCTCTGCAGAGCGCACAATGCGCTGTAGTCTCTGTTTGTCCCTGACTGTGGCTCCAGCGAACCACACGGTGACGGAGGAGGTGAGGATGGACTCGATGATGGCCGTGTAGAACTGCACCAACATCTGTGCAGGCAGCTTGGCTTTCCTGAGCTGCCGCAGGAAGTACATCCTCTGCTGGGCCTTCTTGATGAGGGAGCTGATGGTCGGCTCCCACTTGAGGTCCTGGATGATGGTGGTGCCCAGGAAACGGAAGGACTCCACAGAGGTGATGGGGGAGTCCATCACGGAGGGTGGGGGTGGGGGGACAGTGCTCTTCCTGAAGTCCACAATCATCTCCACTGTCTTCTGGGCGTTCAGCTCCAGGTTGTTACCACTGCACCAGGACACCAGCCGGTCCACCTCCCTCCTGTAGGCGGACTCATCGTTGTTGGAGATGAGTCCAATGAGGGTGGTGTCGTCCGCGAACTTGATCAGCTTCACGGAGTCGTGGCTGGAGGTGCAGTGGTTGGTGTACAGGGAGAAGAGCAGGGGAGAAAGAACACAGCCCTGTGGGGCTCCTGTATTTATAATCCTAGAGTCCGAGACATTCTTCCCCAGACGCACTCGCTGCTTCCTGTCCGTCAGGAAGTCAGTGATCCACCTGCAGGTGGAATCGGGCACGTTGAGCTGGGAGAGCTTGTCCTGGAGCAGGGATGGCAGGATTGTGTTGAAGGCAGAGCTGAAGTCCACGAACAGGACCCTGGCGTAGGTCCCCGGGGAGTCCAGGTGCTGTAGGATGTGGTGGAGGGCCAGGTTAATGGCGTCGTCTACAGATCTGTTGGCTCTGTAGGCGAACTGCAGGGGGTCCAGGAGGGGGGAGGTGAGGGACTTGAGATGGGAGAGAACCAGGCGTTCAAATGACTTCATGACGACAGACGTAAGTGCTACAGGTCTGTAGTCATTGAGTCCTGTGATCCTGGGCTTCTTCGGGACGGGGACAATGATGGAGGATTTGAAGCAGGCCGGGACATGGCAGGACTGCAGAGAGGTGTTGAAAATGTCAGTGAACACAGGAGTAAGCTCACTGGTGCAGTGTCTCAGAGTGGCCGGAGACACGTGGTCCGGGCCAGGAGCTTTGCGGGGGTGCAGCCTCAGGAAGAGTTGTTTAATCTCTTTAGCGGCTATTGTTAGGCTGGGGGCAGGGCTGATGGGTGGGTCGTTAGAGTAGTGGGGGGTGGGGGAGGTGTCAGGGGCAGCATCAAAGCGACTGAAAAATAAGTTCAGATCGTCAGCTAGCTTGTGGTCGTCAGCACAGGGGGGGGCTTTGGGCTTGTAGTTGGTGATCTCCCGTAGGCCCCTCCAGACAGAAGCAGTATATCGTTGTTACCAAACTGCTCCTGTAGTCGTTCTCTGTGCCGGGACTTGGCTGCTTTCAGTTCTCTCCTGAACTGATATTTAGCTGCTTTGTAGCCGCTGCGGTCCCCCTCCCTGAAAGCAGACTCCTTTGCTTTCCTGAGCTGCCGGAGTTTAGCAGTGAACCAGGGTTTGTCGTTGTTATAGATGACCCTGGTCCTTGTTGGAATGATGCTATCCTCACAGAAGTGAATGTATGACGTCACAGTGTCCGTATATTCATCCAAACTGTCTGTGGCAGCTCTGAAAAGGTCCCAGTCTGTAGATTCCATGCATGCGCGCAGCTCTTCCACAGCTTCATCAGACCACACTTTGGAGCTCCTCATTGCAGGTTTCGAGAGCTTTAGTCTCTGTCTGTAAGCAGGAACCAGATGTATCATGGAGTGATCTGAGAAGCCGAGGGCTGGCTTGGGAACAGCGCGAAAAGCTCCGCGCACGGTGGTGTAACAGTGATCCAGAGTGTTCTCCTCTCTGGTCGGGCATTTGATAAACTGTCTGTATTTGGGTAATTCCTGGCTCAAGTTTCCCTTATTAAAATCCCCCAGGATAATAATCAGAGAGTCCGGGTATAAGCGTTCCATACACAGTACTTGCTCTGCGAGTGCGCGCTGAGCCTCGCGCGCGTCCGCGCATGGCGGTATGTAAACAGAGGCAAGAATGAATGAAACAATTTCGCGCGGGGAGTAATATGGTTTACAATGGATGAAAAGATATTCCAGAGCAGGAGAGCAGTGCTTGGAGATCACTGTCACATCGTTACACCAGTTTATATTGACGTAGAAACACAGCCCTCCGCCTCTGCTCTTCCCTGAGAGCGCACAATGGCGATCCGCGCGGAACAGCCCAAAGCCCTGCAGCTCCAGAGCGCAGTCCGGGATCCGCTCATTTAGCCAGGTCTCAGTGAAGCAGAGGACACAGGATGTGGCGAAGTCCTTGTTTCTTCTCATGAGCAGGCTGAGTTCGTCCATCTTATTGCCCAGTGAGCGTACGTTGGAGAGGAAAATGCCGGGGAGAGCCGTGCGCGCTCCTCTCCTCCTAAGACGCACGAGCAGGCCTCTGCGCTTTCCCCTTTTACGGGCCCACACTTTTTTGGCTAGAACATGAACTAAATCAGCCGCAGATGCCAAGAAAACAGGCAATAGGTCCATGGGAACGGTGGGTCGGATGTTCATAAGTTCCTCACGGGTGTAGGAACAGCCAGATGCGCAGTTAAAAAGTAAAAACAAAAGAAAAAGAGAGCAGCAAAGAGCCATGTCGACCGTACGAGGCGCCATCTTTGTCGACCGAAAAAATGCGCTGCTCCCCCGCAACCCCCCACCTCAACAGCTCTTCCCGTCCATGAGCATGTATTTCCTTGATACGGAGTAACGCTTCATAGAGACTCAAGCCACTACTGAGCTGCACTGTCCAGCCCCAAAAAGGAGGCTTGCGTATTTTTACTCACGTAGTGACGCAAGTGATGGGCTTGGTGGGCTCTCCCCTGAGTAGAGGTGGAGCGCATTTCTTGCGGCTCGCCTTCACTATTCTCTGACCGCGGTAAAGTGACCCGGCTTTTCGGAGTCAGTGGTAAATAGGTCTGCACATGAAAAGCAGGCGGCCGCTTTCTGCTGTTACTTTATGCGGTTCATCCCCGCGGCTTCTCTTTTCAAAGTTACTGTCAGTAACAGCATAAAGCTGCCACCTGCTTTTAATGTGCGGACCTCTTTACCTTTGACTCCAAAAAGCCGGGTCTCTTTACCGTGCTGTTCTACCGTTGCCCTCTCTCCCTCTCTTCGCACCATCAGCCTCTCCTCTGACACATGTGACTTTTCTCCCCCTCCGTGTTTTTCTGTTGTGGATATTAACCACGTTTCATTTTGAAGCAGGTATTATTCGTATGTAGCCTCCAAACACCTTTAGTTTTAGCAACTAACATCAGCCAGACACGCTTTGTCGCTGCATGATGTAAGCTGCATAACTTGATTGACGCTGTCAATGACTGGGACAAAATTACAAACGTAATTTAAATATATTACATTCTCCAAACACAATTTAGCAAGTAGTCCTTTTGAATCAAATCAAATGCAAAATAAATATTCAAGGGCTACTAATTTGCCATTTTATTTTATTTATTTTTTCGTAAATCATCTTGCAACCCCCCCTCCCCCAAGGGTTCCCGCGTCCCCCCGGGGGTCGGGACCCCCACTTTGGGAACCACTGGTCTATCCCGTCACCCACGGCACATTGGACGAGGCTGGTTAATGTTTAAAAGATGTCTGTCTGAAATATATGTATGTGTGCTCCAGGGACGTGCAGTCAGGGGAGGCAGGGGAGGCAGAGCCTCACCTGCCATTATTGGAAACTAATAATTATTTTAGTTTAAATATATAATTTATATCCACTGTCCTATGCTTTTAATGTATATTCGGCACGGTTCCCATCAGTTTTGATCATTTCTGAAGTCAAAATCGCCGAAATCCCGTTATTCCTATTCAAAGAGACGAGGTGAGGCAGCGCTCCTGCGTGCCTCACCCCAGACCGCTCCCTCACAGTGTGTGTGTGTGTGTCTGAGTGCACTCAGCTCGTGCAGTTGATATATCACCGTTTGTTTCAAATATCCTGCTTTAAAAACATTTTTTAAACTCCTCTTAGTGTTTAGTAGTGTATTGCACGTATGTGTGTACAATTTATATTTAGTTTAAGTCTTTTGATCGTAGATGAACACACAAGGAAAAAGCTTGGCGTGAGGCAGGCGGTATCTGTGCCTCACCGCTAGGGGTGATAGTGAGCATAAAGTTCATACCAGAGTTGCTAACAAACAATCAGCCCAAAATGCTATTTCTTTTGCTGGAAAATGGATGATTTGAATGAAGATTTTTTTTCTCAATTGGACTTTCAAACAAAGAAAGAATTAATATAGACTGGGAGACCACCACTGGACTTACGAGGTTAGTCCGGCTGCGGGGGAGGAGTTTGTTAATCTGTGTTTTATGTTGAACATTGACAGATACCGGCAAAGTAGTGCTTTTCCGAAAAACACTGATTCAAACACTGCTCAAGAGTTCTGCAACTTGTTTAAATTATTGTTTATGTTCCTCGCGTCTCTCTCTCCTCGCGTCTCTCTCTCCTCGCGTCTCCGTCTCTCTCTCCTCGCGTCTCCGTCTCTCTGCTCCTCTCTGTCTCTCTCTGCTCCTCTCTGTCTCTCTCTGCTCCTCTCTCCTCGCGTCTCTCTCTCCTCGCGTCTCCGTCTCTCTCTGCTCCTCGCGTCTCCGTCTCTCTGCTCCTCTCTGTCTCTCTCTGCTCCTCTCTCCTCGCGTCTCCGTCTCTCTCTCCTCGCGTCTCCGTCTCTCTGCTCCTCTCTGTCTCTCTCTGCTCCTCTCTCCTCGCGTCTCTCTCTCCTCGCGTCTCCGTCTCTCTCTGCTCCTCGCGTCTCCGTCTCTCTCTGCTCCTCGCGTCTCCGTCTCTCTCTGCTCCTCTCTGCTCCTCTCTCCTCGCGTCTCTCTCTCCTCGCGTCTCTCGCACCTGCGCTTCTTAAAGATGTTGTTTGATGCGGAGCAGAGTCAGCAGCTAGATTTGTTGTGAGATTATTAAAAGAAGCTGGTTCTCTTATCTTTACAGTATATAAAGTTTGTGGATGTCATTGCATTGGTGATTAAATGCTATTTTATTTGAATAATGATTGTAAATCTGACTTTTAAAGTCAGTGCCTCCCCAATCACAAACCTCACCGCACGTCCCTGGTGTGCTCTCTGCTGTTGAATAACTGTCATAAGGAGCACAGTGCATATTGACCCTGTGCATGTGACGTCACGGCCACGCCCACTCTCCATGACAGACGCAGAAGTCTAACTGGAGCCTACGGACACCTGACCAAAACAACCTGTTTCAGCGCATTACAGCCAAAACTGTGACATTTTGCAGTGCGGTTGATTATACTAACAGGCACGGACATAAGCTTTTTTATCTGATACCTGCTCGTCATGAAGACAGAAGACGACGATGGCGGCAATCAACCAAAAGGACTGGGACCCATCCAAGTCCTCCCTAATATGCAGTGAACACTTTTTACAAGATAAAGCAATCACAAGTTTGTATTTATTTTATTTCCATTAATGTGGAGGACAATGACACACGTCAAACGTGTCTCTTACTACTGTCCTGTATGTGCGCTGCAACATTGACATTTTTATCTTTTAAGTCAATTGCGTGTTTCACTATTTTCCTCTCCGTCAGTACGTATCATGTTTGGCTGTAGACAGAAAAGCCACAGAAAAGTGGACTATTGCTAATGCTACCACCAAAATGTACATATAAATCTGCTCCAGGGTGAGGGGGTGCATTGTTAACGATAATGATAAAGATCATGTAGGGTGAATTTGGGCAAAAATATACTTTTTATTTAATCGATAAAATTGACTGGGGGGAGAAGGTACGGGTCAACATCGAGTTAGGCAATCCTTAACTTCTCCAAATACCACTCTTTGTGAGCCCTGACCTGATGTCCTACTTCCACCTATAACGTAATCGAACATGTGCTTGAAGCAGCCACTTCTCGATTTAGGAGAGGAAGCTCCGTTTTTAAGAGTTGTGTCCGTTTTGCTCTCGCAGCAATGCTAGTTTCCAATACTTCCGCCGTAAGCTAATTCACAATCACGTGACTGGATGACGTTGATGCATCTGGTCAATATTACGCAGCCAGCCCTGATATTTATTTATCGAACTTGAATTTTTCCACTGTGTCATCTCTATCCTTGGGTCACATTGACCTGCCACAGTTATTATAAATTACCCTAATTGTTGTTTTTTTTGGCTGACTTTAGATTATTTTTGCAAACTTTTATATTGATTCTGATTTTAACCATCTGTTGCCGGTCATTTTGACCCAAGGATAGCACTAGGAATCAAGATTACTTATGTACTAATCCACCTTTAACTCACCGCCAATCTCTTTTTTTTTCGTTTTTTTCTTTCTATGGCTCGTCAAGGCTCTTGTGCATCCTGTGTCAACATTTCAGACCTGTAAACACTTTGAAACCGATCCTGAGGTGACACTGTGGCCAGATCCAGGGAGGGAGAAGGGGGCATGTGGTGCTGTGAGCGGGTAACAGCCAGAGGAGCAGCCATGCTTACACAATAGGACCGCGGATCTGAGAAGCTCACACAGCTAACGCTGTTTGAGAGCCTGTTCAGTCATCAAACGGATAAATATGAAGCAGCTAGATGCCACGATGCTAGTTCTTCAGGTTTTAGTTAACCTCAGAGACTCCAGGATCCTCGGAGCCTTCCCCCTCCCTCCTCGTCCAGCAGCAGCAGCAGCAGCAGCAGCAGCAGCAGCAGCAGCAGCAGCAGAGGCTCCTCCCCCCGTCGCAAGGTGGTAAGTTGCTTTTCACTTCAACATGTTGCATTTACGAGTTTATTTCTCCCCTTTGTATAATATACTATCAGCCCCTCCAGATTTTGCGCGCAATTGTTGATTGATGAATGATTATTGCGGGGTAAAATGCTTGATTACGCGGGACATTTTTCCAAAAGTTTCTCTGTTCAGTTTTGAGGCGTGTGAGTCTGGCATGCAGCATTAGCTGCCAGGGAGCTATGGATGATGTTACCGTGTGGTTTATAGAAGGGACAGGGGAAGGTGATCCATGGCAGACCGGTGAGCGGGACCCATGATGAGCAACAAGTGTTAGATTTACCGCACCCAGAGCCGTCGCAATGGGGTAGGCAAGGTAGGCAGCTGCCTAGGGCCCCCAGCTGAAGGGGGCCCCCGATGGCCGCACGGAAGTTTAGGTTGTGTATCTGTGCTCGTCAAACAGTATCAACCACCGTAAATAAACCACCGCAATGAGACAGCGCTATCACTTTCCAGTACTGCTCCGTGAGAGGGGCCCCCCAAACTAGAGGGATTCCCCCTATGCAACGACCAACACTGTGAGCGCTCTAATCACTGTAATGTTGAAGTGACATCCACCGTCGCGCTCCCCCCATGAGGTCCCCCACTAGCTGTCATTGGAAGCGAAAGCGTCACAAGCGCTACACGGGCATTTAAAATTTTAAAATATCATGAAGCGATCATACCCTTCAGGATTTTTTAAAAGACAAAGAAAGAAAGAAGACGAGGAAAAACGCCAAAGACGCAGCGGTAAGTAAACCATTATTATCTCCAAATACAACTGTCTGACGTGTTTTCACATCTCTGCGAACATAAA
This sequence comes from Knipowitschia caucasica, assembly GCA_964034765.1. Taxonomy (NCBI): domain Eukaryota; kingdom Metazoa; phylum Chordata; class Actinopteri; order Gobiiformes; family Gobiidae; genus Knipowitschia; species Knipowitschia caucasica. The sequence continues at coordinate 39,038,485 of OZ035830.1, read as the reverse complement.
CCTTGACATCAGTGACCAAACACAACGGTAGATGTGAGCGTTGTTAGAGGGTGAAAAAGTTAAACTATAGTCATAAGCCACCTACGCGGAGCTAGCTAATGCTAAGCTAAGGTAAAAACATGTTCAGAAAGTACAAACAGTAGTGGTTTGTTACACACCAACTAATGATGAGAAAACACACTTACTGGTTTGCTGTGGACGCCATGTTCAGATGAACAAATCAGTCGTGTTCTGGCCCTGGCTACATCTATGGAGGATTGGCTGATCGATTGCTTCTGTCTTGATTTACCCGGAAATAAAGCATGACATTTCAAGCAGCGAAAAAAAATGCTACGAATTTTTGGACACTGAATTTTAAAACATTGAATATTTTGACACTGAATTTTAAAACATTGAATATTTACGACACTGAATTTTAAAACATTGAATTTTTGGACACTGAATTTTAAAACATTGAATTTATTCACACTGAATACTTTTTTGTTACAGTTTATAGAATTCAAAAGCAAAAAAAAGTGGTGATAATAAAAACACAAAATAACCTTCATAGCACATGGCAAGGACTCGATGGCAGTGGATGCTGGACACTGGAGACAGCGCATGCTGAACCTCTGCGCATGCTCAGAGGGGTGTGGAAAAGGCACTTTGGATTTAATTAAAGATGTTCAAGACATTCAAAATAGTTCGATCACATAGCGATAACAATGTTTGAACTTAATTAAATCCAATGAAACGTTATTAATTACAGCCTCAAAATTAACAATTGTAACTACATTGAAAAGAAAAGTATGAATTACATTTGACAACCCCTATGTTTCATTTCTTAGAGTGTGGATTTGCTATGGCCCTCGTTTGTGCATCACTTAGTTGTAAAGTAATTTGTATTAAGTTAAAAAAAAAAGAAGACGCGTGGACTTGAACTTACAGACCAGATTTAAGGTCATGAGCACTTACTTTTTGAGCACAAGCTCCTCTTGAAATCCAACAGACCTGATCATGTCAGAGTTAATGGCTTAAATGTACTTAAGATTAGAAGTACTTAAATAAAAGCTGAAACATGTTTCTCACGGATTGTGTGGTTGGATAAAACAAACACATAACTTTTCATTGCACACAAAGAACTAAATCATAATTATTTTATTTTATTCCAGGTTGTGATGAGTCCACCGTAGAAAAGACTGTGTCAGAGGCACTGCTGTTGTTACTGCTGTTGTTCCTGCTGTTGTTCCTGCTGCTGTTGCTGCTGCTACTGCTGTTATTACTGCTGTTACTGCTGTTTCTGCTGTTGTTACTGCTGTTGTTCCTGCTGTTACTGCTGCTGCTACTGCTGTTATTACTGCTGTTATTACTGCTGTTGTTACTGTTGTTACTGCTGTTTCTGCTGTTGTTACTGCTGTTACTGCTGTTTCTGCTGTTGTTACTGCTGTTGTTCCTGCTGTTACTGCTGCTGCTACTGCTGTTATTACTGCTGTTGTTACTGTTGTTACTGCTGTTGTTCCTGCTGCTGCTGCTGTTGTTACTGTTACTGCTGTTGTTGTTCCTGCTGCTGCTGTTACTGCTGTTGTTACTGCTGTTATTACAGCTGTTACTGCTGCTGTTACTGATGTTACTGCTGTTGTTCCTGCTGCTGCTACTGCTGTTACTGCTGTTGTTACTGCTGTTACTGCTGTTGTTCCTGCTGTTACTGCTGCTGCTGCTGTTATTACTGCTGTTGTTACTGCTGTTGTTACTGCTGTTGTTGTTGTTACTGCTGTTGTTACTGCTGCTGTTACTGCTGCTGTTGTTACTGCTGCTGTTACTGCTGTTGTTACTGCTGCTGTTGCTGCTGTTGCTGCTGCTGTTGTTACTGTTGCTGCTGTTACTGCTGCTGCTGTTACTGCTGCATGTCTTCAGAAAATGAGAGATGTGTTCTAACTATCCATGACTTGTAATTAATAAAACAAATGAACATATTGGTGGTTGTAGTTTATATCGTAATCCACAGGAGCTGGAGGTGATGGAAATGGATGAAGAATCGATGCCTCTGAAAGACAGCTGCCTCTGGAAAAGAAATTCACACAAAAAATCATTAATTAATCGGTTCTTCTGGGATTAAAATGAGCCTTTTGTTACAATCAGACATGTCGACATATATGTTCATATACATGTACTGTCCCAGTCAAATTAATTAAAACAAATACACAGTAGTAGAGTAGAAACGGACGCTCTGAGGAGGAGCAGAAGTACGATGCCTTTACAAACACACACATGAACTTAACATATCAACAGTAAATGTAAATACATTGCCAGTCTTTAACAGGAGGCTGGTAGAGTGGGATTTACAAATATACTCTATTAAAACCATATCTATCAGTCTGAGTCCTCTCTGTAGCATTAATATTGAATCCATGGGTTTGTTTTCTCCCTAAAGAACCGAACCTTCATTCCGTCTTGGTTTCACTAAGATGTCAAAATGTAAGAGTAAAGATAGAATAATTATCGTCTGCTCTGTCTCTAAAACAGCAGGTTTCGTCCTTGCTGCACTGCTAGAATAATATACACATTGAAATTGGGAACGTAGTACATACAGTATGTCACACAAGAACCGCAGACCCCCGTGTACTTGGCTTTCCTGCGGTTCATTTTAGCTTAGCATTAGCGAAGATCAGCTTTGGGGAATCGCCAAAACGTAGAAGCCACCTACTGTACGCGGAGCTAGCTAATGATAAGCTAAGGTAAAAACATGTTCAGAAAGTACATACAGTAGTGGTTTTGTAACAATTTGCCTAACTTTTCAAGACACCAGAGCTACAACGCTTTAAAAGGGTCGCGAGAGGAGGTGTCACATCAGCAGGGGTGAAATAAGCACAGATACCGAACATGCATTTGGCACAAGACTGGCTATTTATTACTGATCCCAGTCTATCACACTGCGCCAACACACCCCCACGCTCGAGCGCGACCCCACACAACAAAACATAATACGATCACAAACAGCCACTAAGAACTCAATATGTGGAAACAAAAAGAAAGAGTCAGTGTCAGTGGTGAAGCCACGGTGTACTCACGGCCCCGCGCATGCACCAAGGTTCACAAAACCGGGTCCTGGAGCCCACCAGCAACCATGGAGAGATAATCCACAGTCTCGTTTGATCGCTCTGCACAAGGTATTCCAAAACGTCACGGTAATCCAACAGAACGATACTCCAACAGAGATTATAATCCACAAAAACTCCAGGTAGAGGTGCTGGCCTGACTCCAAGTCGGCGTCTGACGTCAGAACACGCGCCCCCCCCGCGCTCGTGCCCGTCACTCCTAAATAGAGTCCCCAAGCGCGCCACCAATGGCAAAACAATAATAGCTCCAGTACCTGGAGACTTATGAAACAAAACACAACACAGACCTGGTACACAAAATTGGTTGAAAAATACAGAATGTCACCCCTCCTGAGTGACACTAAGGTAAGGACCTACGCGGGCGTTACATTCCCCCCCCCCCAGCCAGCGGCTTGACGGGCCCAAAATAGGGCTTCATGTCTACCACATTTATAGTATCCACCTTCTTCTTATCGGACAACCAACAAATTTGGTAATTTACAGGTCCCAAGCTTTTCTCTACCCTAGCCGGCCCTAACCATTTGGGTGCAAGTTTGGCAGAGAATCTTGCAGACGCTTTGGACAACGGATGCGACCTAACCCAGACCAGACTACCGACAGCAAAGTGTACATCCCTGCGTCGTGCATTATAGTATCTGGCTTGTCTGGCTTTGGACGCGCCAACGTGTCTCGCAACCTCCTCCCTTAACTGAGTGTGTGTCTGAAGAGTCTGGTATGCGGGTGTATGTGGAGCAGGAGCTCTGTGAACAAGTCTCTCAAGTGGCCCCAGAAGCTCTCGACCCAGAGTCAGCATGGCAGGTGTCACGCCTGTGGTCTCATGTACCGCAGTGTTAAGAGCCAACCGAAACTCAGGCAGCCACCTGTCCCAGTCTTGGTGCTGGTTCCCAACATAAGAGGCAATCATGGTCTTGAGGGTGCGATTAACTCTCTCTGTCATGTTGGTTTGGGGGTGATAGGCTGTGGTGAGTTTTTGGGTGACGCCCCAGGTTTCACACAGTTGGGCCAACAGATGGCTTGTGAACTGAGGGCCTCTGTCAGACACCATGAACTTCGGAACTCCCCAGCGGGTAAAAATCTCATTTTTCAGGACCTTGCAAACTTTGGGGGTTTTGGCATCCTTCAAAGCAAACACCTCGACCCATCTGCTGTAGTAATCCACAACTACCATTAGCACAGAGTTGCGGTCTTTGCTGAGTGGGAATGGTCCCATGAAGTCCACACCGATCATTTCCCCCGGAACCTTGACCTCAGTAGACTGCAGGAGCCCGGCCGGCTTTCCAAAGGAACATTTGTACTGCTGGCAGATAGTGCACGTACGGACGTGTTGCCAGACATCGTTGCGGACAGATGGCCACCAGGCCACCTGGAGGATCTTCAAAAGGGTTTTCATCCTGCCCAGATGTCCACCAAATGGACTGTGGTGATAGTACAACAGGAACTGGGGCACCAACGCGGCCGGAACCACCACTTGGTAATTAAAACCTCCGTACTTGGAAGGTACGCCTCTGTACCACACGTCCTGTTGGAGTTGGTAATGGATGCGACCCGGGCTTGCTTGGCGGTCAGACGGCCCGAGCTCTTGACAGGAAGGGTCCGCCTCTTGGGCCTTAGCAATCTCCTGCAGGGAACAAGGGATGTCTGACCAATATGTTTTTGGCACAGTCAGGCAAACCTGTCCAGCTTGGGGAATGGGGGCACGTGAGAGGGCATCAGGGACCACGTTGCAGCATCCTTTTTTGTAGTGGACTCTGAAGGTAAACGCTTGAAGACGTAATGTCCAGCGGGTGAGGCGTGAGGATGTCTTGGGGCAGTTGAACGCCCAGGCCAGGGCACTGTGGTCAGTGTACACGTCAAATGTGGTGCCCTCAAGGAAGTGCTTCCACTTTTCTATTGCCCACACGACTGCCAAGCATTCTTTCTCAGCGGTGGAATATCGGACCTCGGCGCCCTGAAGAGCTCGGGATGCAAACGCCACAGGACGCTCCTCATCGTCAATTTCTTGTGTGAGAATGGCACCCAATCCCACATCACTGGCATCACAGTGGACTTGGAAACCGAGCTGAGGTTGTGGCTGGGCTAGGACTGGTGGTGATTGAACCAGGACCTTGAGTCGGTTGTAGGCAGCCTGACACTCCGCAGACCACTCCCATTGCAGAGGTTGTCGTCAGCAAGAACGTGGACTCCGAGCATGCCATGGAAATCGTGGAGACAAAAGAGCAAGGTGGCTTTCCCAAGAGCCTTGTTCTCTTGACCATTGGCCATTACGAACTTTGGGATTTCACTCGACGCTAGGATCTCTCCGTCCTTCTTGATGGCATTCCATAGTGAGTGGCTCATGAGGGAGTAAGTGCATCCCGAATCGAGTACCGCATCGCCTTTGGAACCGCAAAGGTAGACCGGCACGACAAGGAGAGACGGCTCGCCCAAAGCTGTAGCGACGTCGCCACCGGAGCTCCGGTTTGGACCATGGTCGTTCTTTTTGCCCACCCTTTTAGGAGGATGTGACTGCTGAACTCTGCTCCAATAGTCCTTTGTGTTGCTCCAGTCTTTCTCAATAAGAGAGCCCACCTTCACCAGCTGTTCAACGGTGGTAACTGTGCCTCGCAGCCCGCTAGCCAGCCTAGGGTTACAAGCATTGAGGATGCGACGCACCATGTCTGCCTCCGTCATATCTGGTCTCCACTTTAGACAGAGAGCTCGATGGTCGTACGCAAAATCTCTCAGGCATTGGCCTGGGGCCTGCACATTGGTCCTGAGCTGATCTTCAATCTCCGCCTGATAGTCCATGGGTAAGAACGCCTCTAGGAAGGACTTCCTAAAGTCCGTCCAGTTGCAGATTTTACTGCGGGCGGCCAACCACCAACTGCGTGCAGGGCCCTTTAAAACTGTGTTGAGCGTTCCCATCAGCTCTATGTCACTCAGTGGTCTGAGGGTTAAAAAGTTCTCACACTGCTCAACAAAGTCCGTGACGTCAGAAGAATTTCGCGACTCTCCGAACTGAGGAAACACCATTCTAATGGGGGGTCTGGCTGCGGCTGCTGGTACTGTGGGACAGGTCTCGTCTGCGCTTAGTCGCCGGTGTGAAGAATGTGCAGGGATGGAAGGCGTAGAATAACTAACGGGTCCCCAGGACATCCGGGACTTCGATTGGATCCTTTTTAATTCCTCCGTCCACCTCTGGTCCCTGCGTAATAGACAGTCTGTGACAACTTCATCAAAACGCTGTAGCTTTCCATCCACATACTTTTTGAATTCTCCTGCCATCACATCCATTGCCGCTCTTAGCCCCTCCTCTCTGCTCAGAGCACTGTCCACTGTCTCTTTAAGACGAGTCTCCAGGCCATCTACGGTCCCCTTTAATGTATTGAGTTCCTCAAACACTCTCTCCATGCCCATGTCATTCCCCGCCTCGTCATTCTCGTCTTCTGCCTCGTTTAAATACATGGATTCTAACCGGCTCGTGAGCTCAGACATTCCACTTTGATTTTGTCTAAGAGTGACATGATAAGAAGGATGCAGTACTGGTGTGTCATCTACTGCGTTCTCATCTCCTCTGTCCTCATCCAGTATATTCTGGACTGGATCTGCCATACTTTGTTGGTGTGAATGTGGCTTAATGCGTGAGGGATTTAGCATATGCGTGTGCGCGCGGAAGGTAGTGCGCGTAACCCGTGCGTAAAAGTTCGACACCAACGCCGCTGATGTACAGAAACTCCGCGGTCCCCGTACGGGCCACCAGTCTGTAACAATTTGCCTAACTTTTCAAGACACCAGAGCTACAACGCTTTAAAAGGGTCGCGAGAGGAGGTGTCACATCAGCAGGGGTGAAATAAGCACAGATACCGAACATGCATTTGGCACAAGACTGGCTATTTATTACTGATCCCAGTCTATCACACTGCGCCAACACACCCCCACGCTCGAGCGCGACCCCACACAACAAAACATAATACGATCACAAACAGCCACTAAGAACTCAATATGTGGAAACAAAAAGAAAGAGTCAGTGTCAGTGGTGAAGCCACGGTGTACTCACGGCCCCGCGCATGCACCAAGGTTCACAAAACCGGGTCCTGGAGCCCACCAGCAACCATGGAGAGATAATCCACAGTCTCGTTTGATCCCTCTGCACAAGGTATTCCAAAACGTCACGGTAATCCAACAGAACGATACTCCAACAGAGATTATAATCCACAAAAACTCCAGGTAGAGGTGCTGGCCTGACTCCAAGTCGGCGTCTGACGTCAGAACACACTTACTGGTTTGCTGTGGACGCCATGTTCAGATGAACAAGTCAGTCATGTTCTGGCCCTGGCTACATCTATGGAGGATTGGCTGATCGATTGCTTCTGTCTTGATTTACCCGGAAATAAAGCATGACATTTCAAGCAGCGAAAAAAAATGCTACGAATTTTTGGACACTGAATTTTTAAACATTTAATTTATTTACACCGAATACGTTCTTGTTACAGTTTATAGAATGAAGCAAAAGAAAGTGTTGATTATAAAAACACAAAATAACCTTCATACTCTCTATGAACTGTAATCATCTATAATCTATGTCTATAATCTATATCTATAATCTATATCTATAATCTATATCTGTAATCTATATCTATAATCTATATCTGTAATCTATATCTATAATCTATATCTATAATCTATATCTATAATCTATATCTATAATCTATGTCTGTAATCTATATCTGTAATCTATATCTGTAATCTATATCTGTAATCTATATCTATAATCTATATCTGTAATCTATATCTATAATCTATATCTGTAATCTATATCTGTGATCTATATCTATAATCTATATCTATAATCTATATCTATAATCTATATCTATAATCTATGTCTATAATCTATATCTATAATCTATGTCTATAATCTATATCTATAATCTATATCTATAATCTATATCTATAATCTATGTCTATAATCTATATCTGTAATCTATATCTATAATCTATGTCTATAATCTATATCTATAATCTATATCTATAATCTATATCTATAATCTATATCTATAATCTATATCTGTAATCTATATCTATAATCTATGTCTATAATCTATATCTGTAATCTATATCTATAATCTATATCTGTAATCTATATCTGTAATCTATATCTATAATCTAGATCTATAATCTATATCTGTAATCTATATCTATAATCTATATCTGTAATCTATATCTATAATCTATGTCTATAATATATATCTATATCTATAATATATATCTATGTCTATGTCTATATCTGTAATCTATATCTATAATCTATATCTATAATCTATGTCTATAATCTATATCTATAATCTATGTCTATAATCTGTATCTATAATCTATATCTGTAATCTATATCTATAATCTATATCTGTAATCTATATCTATAATCTAGATCTATAATCTATGTCTATAATCTATATCTATAATCTATATCTATAATCTATATCTATCTAAATAATCTTCACACTTTTGGGTTCAAATGGTTGGATTATGATATTGTTTGTATTTACTTTAAATCCACCATTTTTTTTACAGTTGCTCCAAATAAAAAACATGTTAAATAATAATAAATGTGACCTTTTTAAGAATATTTATCTCCACCATGTTTTTTTAATTGTTTTCATAAACTTAGAATTTAACTTATAAATGTCCATGAGGCTGAGTCCTCTCTGTGTCAATGCACCGTCTTTAAATACAGTGGTCCATAAGGGACAAAAAGGAGAATCTCCTTTTCATTTCACATGAGCTACTGATGTAAAAGAACCATGGAGGACCAGTTATATAAAAGAACCATGGAGGACCACAGTTATATAAAAGAACCATGGAGGACCAGTTATATAAAAGAACCATGGAGGACCACAGTTATATAAAAGAACCATGGAGGACCAGTTATATAAAAGAACCATGGAGGACCAGTTATATAAAAGAACCATGGAGGACCACAGTTATATAAAAGAACCATGGAGGACCAGTTATATAAAAGAACCATGGAGGACCACAGTTATATAAAAGAACCATGGAGGACCAGTTATATAAAAGAACCATGGAGGACCACAGTTATATAAAAGAACCATGGAGGACCAGTTATATAAAAGAACCATGGAGGTGCTACACTGACAATAATGAGACCGAGGCAGAATCTGCAACAGTCTCAGGATGTTCTGACCCGAGTCCAACTGTCACAAGTTTCAACTAAACTTATTCAGGGACAAGCCTCAAATAAAACACACAGAATCATCACTGCCTTCTCCCTCATCAGAGCTGAGAGTTACTGCTCCGTGATAAACAAAAAAATCAGTTTCAAATTCTACAGTCTATGGTCTTTTTAATAACAGTCATATCTATCACTATAGTGCTTTAGTTCTACAGTCTATGGTCTTTTTAATAACAGTCATATCCATCACTATCTGTCCATGTCTTATTCTTGAACTCTGCTTCTGTTCTCAACATTTCTGGTTCAGTGACTTCTTCCAAATACATAGAGTGACACATTTTACTGCCTTGTGTTTTTAAATATGCATTTCCCGGTTGTTGAATTTTATTAGCAAGCTTTGGCCCTATATTTACAAAGTGTGAGTTAAGCTCGTTGGCCATATCTTTAACATCTATTTGATTATTTTCATCATTTAGTAAGTCATTTAGTATAGTAGACTTTGGTTTCTTCTTTTCCATAACTTGTTTTAATATCTTCCATGTTGCTTTCATATCATTCTGATTTTGGCACATGCATTTAGCAGTCCTCTTGTCAGCCATGGTTTAAGTGTTTCTTTCTCTTCCCTTATTGGTTCTGGGCAGTTGTTGTCATACAGACACTTGTACTGGTCTAGAAAGGCTTCACATGCAGCATTCACCTCTTGTACATAAACTTCATTCCATGTCTCATTCAGTTGGACATTTCTTAATGTTTTTATTATCTCTTCATTTCCTATTTTTTCTATTCTGTGCTGTCTCTCCTTTTGAACGTTGTTATTGTCAGTACCACCTTTGTGTGTCATAAAGATCGGTAAATGGTCTGTAATGTCACTTATGGAGATGGCACTATTAACTGTGGTTTCCATTATGTTTGTAGATATGTTGTCACTAAGTGTTTCAGAGTCAATGGTTATTCGAGTAGGCTTTGTGATGAGTGGGTCGAGACCTTTCCAATACATCATGTCTAGAAAGTGTTCCGTTTGTCTATGTTTGGTTGCATTTAATAAATCAATATTGTAGTCGCCACATGCAATATATATTTTGTTGTAACCAAAAAAGATTAAGTTTTGACTTTCTAGGTAAACATCAATTGCCAACTGCAATACATGCTTTGTGGTGTACAAACTGGAATGTTAGTGTGGTTGTTTTTATATTGGAAGAACAAAAAGGAGACTGAAGGACAGATTTGCTGAGCACAAACGCGCAATAAAAAAGAATGATCCTCAGTACCCAATGGCTGTCCACTTTCACACGGCCGGACACACAAACATCAACAAACTAAAAGTGATGGTAATTGACTCCATCCCAAAATCACCCAGAGGTGGAGATAGACTCACCCACCTGCTGCAACGTGAAACATTTTGGATTGTGAATCTGAATGCCACATCCTTTCCTGGACTGAATGACGAAATTGATTTTTCACCATTCCTTTGAATGTGTGTTGGGAAATGTTATGTGTATTATCATGTTAATAAATGTGTGTAGATTGGTGGGGTCTAGTCAAGTTAACCAACTCATGCATTGGGGGTGGGAGGAATGCAGAATTCTTTCAGCCCCCCAGGCAAGAGTGAAAGACGAGAAGAGTAAACAAGCATGAAGCCAGAAAACATCTGTGTTGGGTTGGTCACATACAGGAAGACACTTCTTCTGATGGATGAGAAGATTGTTTTCTAACCTAGAGTTCAATAGGTCATATTGTCACATGTGTTTTAGAACTTTGGTATAAGAGGCGAGGCCTAACTTTCAGCGTGGTCTGTCTTGTGTGCTTTGCTTCTCGTCCGCGCAGACCCGGGCTTCTCTCTCTGCCTGTCTTTTATATGTATTCTGTTTTATATATTAAACCTTCTTTTATATCTATCTAAGTTTGTAATTTCCTTCCTTTCATCGGGCGACTGTTTAAGGAAACCTGGCTGAACTAGCATAACATTTTTTGGTCCTTCGAGTCGGATGTCAAAACATCTTTTTTTTGGAGCTGAACATCATTCCAACTGGAGATATGACAACAGCAGCGAGGCCTGGAGGTTGCAGGTGGAGGAACAACTGCAGCGACAGTCTCCGTGTGGGTTTGATCAGCTTTGAAATTCGGATTGAAGACATAAAAGCCACGGTTTCCTTACGTCGCCAAAACAGGCAAGTTGGTTTTACTTTTTGAGTCGGGGATTCAAATTAAAAAAGGCCTGGGATAACGGGGATTATCCTTTTTAAATAGTCGGGGACTAGTGCAGACAGTCTGGGCCGGGATAACGGGGTTTATCTTTAGATAGTCAAGGACTATCATAGACTGTATAATAACGGGGTTATTATTAAGAGTAAGTCGGGGACTACTTTTTACTGCAGTTAAACAGGGTTTAAAGTGAACAGGGTTCATTTTGAATTAAAGACGTCTGTATGAATGTGTGTGTGAAAGGAGATCAATTCAATACTTGAAGCACCGGACAACCGGAAACCCAGCGGTGATAACGAAAAGTTGTCGGCTTGGTGAAGTAGAGTTGGATTGCATCTCATTATGTTTTAAGTAATCGTGAAAGTGGTCTAAAACAATTACATTCCTTGTGATTAAACACCCAGGAGAAACCGGATGAAACATTAGGTTTTCATCTAGAAGCTTGTTTCTCCAGGAAGTAATTTGGCCCGTGAGGCATTCCACTAAGATCGTTTACAAATGTGTAATTAATATCCACTGTTGTATAAGTAATAGTTAATAAATAAAAGTTGAAGAAGATATCGGAATAATAACTAAAAAGTAAATATGGGTACGTCCTGTACTAAAGCAATAGTTCTGACCGGAGACCCTAAATTTATGGAGAAGAAATATCCTGAATCAGTCAAATATTTGAAAACCTGGAAAAAGAAATATGGTTTTGAGGGTAAACTAACCCTGAAAGAGTGTGAAATACTGGTGATGAAAGTTAGTCTAAGATTTAAGTCCAAAAAGAAGGCAACAGAAAAACAAGTGCATGAACAGAAAATGGCAGAGTTGTGGCTAGCAGCTGCAAAGTGTAGAGATAAGCAAAGAAAAGAAGAGTAAGTCGAGCTTAGTTGCCTTCACATCAGAAGAAGATAACTTGGTGCAATCAGGGAGACGCCCTGTGCAGCAGCCACAGAATCCAGTACAACAGCAGCAAGTACAACCCAGACAAGTGCAGATAGAGCAGGCTGTAGCACAGGCTCATAACCACACAGCAGCACCACCTCAATATACCCCACTGCAACAGACAACAAATCCATTCTCAGATCATCCCGTAAAACTACAGGATCATTTGTATCCACATGCAGAGCTAGAAGCAGCAGCACAACCACAAGTCTGTGATGTGCAAACACCTGTTGCTACTAGATCACGGCATCCAATGAACGCGTCTTGGAGCAAAAGTTTTGGGAGCCTTTTCAGTCCAAGGTTTGACTTCTCAGAGAGAGGTGCAGATGCATTTCCAATGATAGAAGTGCCCAATCCCACTCATGATCCACAAGTGTTAGGGAGTCTGCCTACAATGTATGTGTTTCGTACTTGGACGAAAGCAGACATAATAAAAGCCACAGAAAGTGTCCCAAGCCATAGAGAAGACCCAGATGGTTTTTGTGATGGTATGAGACAACTAGTGGACATGTACAGACTTAACGGAATTGAAATTAGGGACATTTACATGACGAAAATGGGAGTGGACTGGGCTAGACTAAGACAACACTATAACCCAAATAACAATGCAAACCCACCTGTGTCTCTTCCTGCAGCTGACCCGCTTATTGATGGTAGATTAAATACTCTACATAATCAAATCAAAGAAATGTTCAAAACTTTACCTGACTACGGGAAGTTAGCTCAGGTGAGACAAAAGGAGGATGAGACAGTGGTAGATTTTAGAGTGCAGTTTGAGACAGCTTTTAGAAAACACAGTGGGTTAAGGGACAGTAATGCAGCAGAACGTGTCATTTGGGACCAGCAGTTTAAACAAGGGATGTTGGCGAATTTAAGACCAGAAATCTCTGAATGGATAAAGAAAAATTATGTTGGATTGCTTACTGCGACACTGCCTGATTTCATTACACATGCGATCCATGCTGAAGTTGTTGCAAGAAACAAAAAGATAAATAAAGAAAGAGAAGATCAAGCCAAATCAGTAGACACTGTCGCCAAAAGCAATTTGACTGACGTGTTCAGAATTTGATACAGAAATAAGGCCAAGAATGCAAGAGTTAAAAATAGAACATTTAATTCTCTTTACAATTAAATATCGATACAAAACCCTTGGAGCCATTAATTCTCTAAAACTAACCCTATGCTATGCCATCCTAAACTTTCCCTCCAGGCCTGAAAATGTGCAGAGAACATGCAGGCGCTCTGCCATGTTCTCTGTCTCTATCCCTGCTCTCTTTCCTCAGACTGTCCTACCCCCGGTTTTATCAACATGTCCGATGACGTCACATGGTCTGAAACTGGTCTCTGGTCTGAGACTGGTCTGGACCCTGGTCCAGGTCTTGGTCCTCCATATCAGCCTGAGCAAACAATGGCCCCCATCACTGGGCGCCTGATTGTGTTGGACTTTTGCCCTCCTCGAGCGTGGGAGAGAACATTTGTTTATTCTTGGAGTCAATAATTGTCTGGTTTGTAAGCTGGTCATCCTTATGATTCCTGAGTGCATATTCCTTTGTCTGATGTGCAGCATTTTGTGAATATTCGTCAACACTTTCTTGCAAGATTTAGGAGACATGTGTTATCAGAGAACACAAGGCCAGAGTAGAGGCACATGGCAGAATAGGGGCAGAGGTCAGAGTAGAGGGAGGGAGCAGATGAGGTCTGAGGAGCTCATATGCTAAGTGTCTTTTGTTGTGTTGGTTTCTTCCTTTCCCATCTGCATACGAAGGTGTGTCTTGCTCTACCAAAAGGGGCTTGCAGACTGTGAATCTTCAGACTTGTCCTGAGAGAGGCTAGGGTCTGTGCCTTGCCTCTGTCAAGACATTCTCCTTGTGACAATGTAACAAGTAAAAGATTAACGTTGTCTCTTTGTTGTGTGAGATTTCATCAGGTTCAACTGTAGCTGAAACAGCATTATCACTCACATAGTCCTGTATGAACGCATCATTTAGTCCTACTGGTTAGATCCGTAGCTTTTTGGCATCAGACAGTTTATTTAAGACATGTCGCTGATTTCCACTGGTGAGCAGGTACAGCCGCCCGTCCTGAGTCCAGCTAGCTGTCAGTTTGTCCTTATATTTTTTACGCAGTTCATCCAGCGTTTTTGCTCGCTTTGCAGTTAGACTCTCGAGAATGTGCATTTTTGGTGATGATCCTTTGAGCCGTTTTTTCGCCTTATAAACCAAGTCTCTGATGTTATAGTGGGAAAACTTCACAATAATTCCCCTTGGTTTATTCCTGTTGGCTTTAGGTCCAAGGCGATGGCTCCTGTCGATGTCCCCGGGTCTCACGTGGATGTTGAGATTGCGTTTAACAATTCCAAATCGCAACTTCATCAGTGTTTTCACGGTCATTTTCCGGAACACCGTAGACTACAAGGCAGTTTCGCCTGGAGTACTGCTCTTGCTCATCCAAAGTGTCCTCAATGTCGTTGTACTTGTTTTGTAGATCAGTTAGTTTATCAACAGTATTTTGCCAGGGTTTATGAGTCTCTGACTGATTCCGCGATGGAGTCAGTGATGGCCCGCTTTAGGGGCTCAATCAAAGAATCCACCAGGAGTTGACTGATTTTGCGAATTAAGTCACAGTCTTAGAATAATGCATCCATTTGTTTGCTTACTGTGTCTTTGATGGAATCGCCATGCTCCAACTTGTCTTGTTTCATAGTGTTTATTTGTGACGCGCCACGGGAGTTTACCGCACCACGCCAAAATAATAACGATCCTCAAGGATTTACGCTTCAAGGTTGAAAGACAGCGGTCAGATGTAGGTTTATGCTCTATGGCATGCACACAAGAGGCACAAACACGCAGATTTAGTTAAGAAAGCATACTATTTTGTTGGATGATCCGAGCAGAAGTTCTCAGCAGTATGCGTCTCGCTCTGATGACATCCTCTGCGGAGGAAGCTCATTTCGACCGCTTGTATCCGCGATCTCGTTTTTTCGGTCATTACCCAAAGCTGATGAAAGCTCTCAGGAAAGCTAAAGCTGATTTTTTCCTTACCATAATAGAAGGGGCAAATGGTAACTCCAAAGCTAAATGGGATCAATTGAAGAAAATTACAGGACATCGAGCCAAAGAGAACAAAAAATTGGAAATCAAAATTAATGGCAGTCTCTCAAGCGAGCCCTCCGCTGTGGCTGAAGCATTCAACCTTTATTTTGTTGACTCGGTTGCTAATATAGCACAAGGTTTTGTTCAATCATCTCACTCACCTACAGCCAATACAGACCCACCTGTTCTCAGCCTAACATCAGACAGATGTTACACAGACCATCAAATCACTTAGACCATCCAGATGCAAAGACATATTGGGCATGAACGCAGTCATATTAAAGGACATCTCCACAACCCCCATCACCAAACTCATTAATATGTCTTTCTCTGAGAATCTGTTTCCTTGTATCTGGAAATCTTCTATCATCATTCCTATATACAACAGCGGTGACCCTCGATCCATGTACAATTACAGACCCATCAGCATCCTGCCTTCAGTCTCTAAAATAGCAGAAAAATTAGTTGCAGAACAAATATCCCTTCACCTTTACACCACACCCTACAGTCTCCACCCAATGCAGTTTGGCTTCAGAACCCACCATTCCACCGAAACAGCCACCTGCTACTTCACAGAGAACATCAGAGCACTGCTGGACAGGGGAGGGGTGGTGGGTGCTGTTTTCTTAGTCCTCAAAAAAGCATTCGATACAGTTAACCACAAAATCCTTCTGGCCAAATTACACTCATTCAACTTCTCTCCCTCTCTCATAAAATGGATTGAATCATATCTCTCACATTGCTCGCAACAGGTCCGTACCCAGTCTCACCAGTCTTCACCTCTCGGTCTCTCCACCGGTCTTCCTCAAGGGTCCACACTAGCTTCTCTACTTTTCTCCCTCTACATTAACGACCTCCCATCTGTCTGCAACATTCCCATACTCATGTACGCCGACGACACAGTAATATTCACACATGGCAATAACACTTCACAGGTTGCTGAAAAACTCACTAACTCCATGACTCACATTTCATCCTGGCTCAATCACTCCTGTCTCAAACTTAATACATCCAAAACAGTTGCAATGTTCTTCTCCAAATCTTACAAGTCTCTCCCATGCACAGATCCAGATGTTTTAGTTTCAGGCAACAGGCTACAGATCGTCACATAATACAATTATTATTCCAATAATACCTTGGAATAATAATTGACTCACACCTTTCATTCAAAGCTCACATTAAAAAAACATGCAATAAAATTAAATACAACCTCTGCAACTTCAAACACATCCGCCACTAAATGTCTACTCCAGCAGCCAAAATGTTTATGCACTCCATGATTCTGTCCCACATCACATACTGTCTCCCTACCTGGTCCCTAGCAAACACCACAGCCCTGAAACCCCTGCACTCACTCTATAAACGGACGGTAAAAACCCTGGACAAGAAACCCCATCACTCTCACCACTGTCCACTACACAAACACAAACTTCTCACTCTCGATAACATGGTGAAGTTCTCCAATCTCTGTCTGGTCTATAAAATCCTTCATGGTCTTTCATCCCCACATCTCAGTCAGTTCATCAATACCAGAAACAGCACCCACACCAGGACCAGGGGGGCAGCGAGAGGGGACTGTATCACCCCCCTCAGGAAAAGCACATTTGGTCAATCTTCATTCTCCGTCCGTGCCACCTCAGATTGGAACCTCCTACCCACAACTATCAGAAATGCACCCTCTTACCTCACGTACAAAACACAGTTAAAACACTGGCTCATTGATAATCACACCTGTCAGCACTGACTCCACCTGCTCTCGCTGCCCCCTGCTGGCCGCATGCTCTTGTGTATTGTTGTTTGTTGAACGACGTGTGACTGAATGTTTTACTGTCTTGTCCTTGTAAATATTGTAAATATCTCACATTATTTTAACTGTGTAGCAAACATGTTTTTATCTTTTCAGGAGACATGGGACTACGGATGAAGAATAGCCGTTTGGCTAATTCTGGCATATTTACAGAAATGTTCATTAATATGCACTGTCCGAGTAATAAATAAATAAATGACCATAGGTGAGGGAGGGAACGAAGATTGACCGATCCGCCTGTCAATCTCGCGCTCTATCCTTCCCTCACTCGTGAACAAGACCCTGAGATACTTGAACTCCTCCACTTGAGGAAGGACCTCTCCACCCACCCGCAGAGGGCAAGGCACCCTTTTCCGGTCGAGCACCATGGCCTCAGATTTGGAGGTGCTGATTCTCATCCCAGCGGCTTCACACTCGGCTGCAAACCGTCCCAGTGCCTGTTGCAGGTCCTGGTTCGTTGGAGCCAACAGGACAACATCGACCGCAAACAGCAGAGATGAAATCCTGTGGTCGCCAAACCGGACCCCCTCTGGCCCCTGGCTGCGCCTAGAAATTCTGTCCATGAATACAGTGAACAGAACTGGTGACAAAGGGCAGCCCTGTCGGAGGCCAACATGCACCGGGAACAGGTCTGACTTACTGCCGGCAATGCGAACACAGCTCTGACTCCGGTCATACACGGACCGAACGGCCCTCAATAGAGGACCCCATACTCCCGGAGGACCCCCCAAAGGACACCCCGGGGAACACGGTCGAACGCCCCAACATCCTCCGCCCCAACATCCTCAGCCTCTGCCCCCGGGGGGCGGAGGACGTGACTGGGGGACTGAGGAGAACCTCAAAGTATTCCTTCCACCGTCCGACAATATCCCCAGTCGAGGTCAGCAGCTCTCCACCCGCACCATACACAGTGTTGGCAAAGAACTGCTTCCCCTTCCTGAGGCGCCGGACGGTTTGCCAGAATCTCTTCGAGGCCGACCAATAGTCATGCTCCATGGACTCTCCGAACTCCTCCCAGTCCCGGGTTTTTGCCTCTGCATCAGCCCGGGCCGCGGCACGCTTGGCCAGCCGACACTGGACAGCTGCCTCAGGAGTCCCCCGAACCATCATGGCTCGATAGGACTCCTTCTTCAGCCTGACGGCATCCCTTACTGCCAGTGTCCACCACCGGGTTCGGGGTTACCGCCGGGACCAGCACCAGAGACCTTACGACCACAGCTACGAGCCGCCGCATCGGCGATAGAGGAAGAGAACATGGTCCACTCAGACTCTATATCCCCCTCCTCTGCCGGGACCTGGGAGAAGCTCTCCCGGAGGTGTGAGTTGAAAGTCCGTCTGACAGGGGGCTCAGCGAGACGTTCCCAGCAGACCTTCACTATACGCTTGGGTCTGCCAGGTCTGACCGGCTTCCTCCCCTGCCAGCGGATCCAACTCACGACCAGGTGGTGATCGGTTGACAGTTCCGCCCCTCTCTTCACCCGAGTGCCTGAGACACGCGGCCGAAGGTCAGATGATACGACAACAAAGTCGATCATCGACCTCCGGCCTAGGGTGTCCTGGTGCCACGTGCACTGGTGGACACCCTTGTGCTCGAACATGGTGTTCGTGATGGACAAACCGTGACTGGCACAGAAGTCCAACAACTGAACACCGCTCGGGTTCAGATCAGGGGGGCCGTTCTTCCCGATCACCCCTCTCCAAGTGTCACTGGCATTTCCCACATGGGCGTTGAAGTCCCCCAGGAGAATAACGGAGTCCCCGGTCGGTGCACCATCCAGTACCCCTCCCAAGGACTCCAAGAAGGCCGGGTACTCTGCACTGCCATTGGGCCCGTACGCCGTCACAACAGTGAGAGACTTGTCCCCCACCCGAAGAGCTTCCAACCCCTCTCAAGGAGTTGGGTTCCAGAGCCCAAGCTGTGTGTGGAGGTGAGGCCGACTATCTCTAGTCGGTATCTCTCAACCTCCCCCACGAGCTCGGGCTCCTTCCCCCCCAGTAAGGTGACGTTCCACGTCCCGAGAGCCAGATGTTGCGCGTGCGGACTGGGTCGCCGAGGTCTCCGCCTTCAACCGCTGCCCTCTCTGCACCGCTTCGCCACCACGGACCCCTCTGCGGGTGGTGGGCCCACAGGAGGGACTGCCCACGTCGTCCATTCGGGCTGAGCCCGGCCACCAGGCGCTCGCATACAAGCCCCGACCCCAGGCCTGGCTCCAGGGTGGGGCCCCGGCTGCGCCATGCCGGGTGACGTCACTGTTCTCATTACGTCACTGTCTTCATTTTGAGGTTTCAACTTTTATTTTTAGTTATTTATTTATCTTTGTTTTTGTTTTTTGTTTTTTTGCTTAGTTATTAGTAAGAGTGGCCTAGCGACATCCTGGTCTAAATATATACAGTAGGTGGCGGTAATGCACTGTAAGTGCGAGTGCCAACCGCCATAAAAAACCACAAGAAGAAGATGCCTTCGTCACGTGACTACACAACTCGGAGCGGAAGGACACAGCGGCCATGATGGAAGGTAAAAAATACGCTTTAATTAGGACATAAAAGTTAATTCTAATATCAGGGTTCGTACAGATTTCCTCTTAAGGTTTTCCATGACTTTTCCATGACCCTTAACCAATTTTCCATGGCCAAAAATTACTCGGTCAATTTCAATTGTTACTTGCATTCATTTGTTGATTTTGTGCCTAAACACATTTTACAGATGTCTTACAAACATTTTATGGAAGACATTTTACAGACGTCTTCCATAAAATAAAATACTTTTAAAGGGAACATATTCTGCAAAAAAACGACAGAATTTTAAAGTACAACACTGTTAGAATAGTTTTTCATTCATGCAGTTTTGAGTTAAGGGTTATTTTGAGTCATAGGAAAATCACAGAACTGTCCACCACATTTTTCCTCTCAAAGTGTGTTAACCAGGGTGCAATTGAGTTGCAAAACAACTTTCAGTTGATAACTTTTTACTAAGTCATTCCTGCTGCTGCCTCTAGAGGGAGCTCTAGGTACACTGGCCAGCTCAGGCCTCTATGTGTCAGATCACTATTTTATCATTAAATAAAAAATACTTAATAAAAGGTTGGGTAACCAAACATTGTTTTTATTTAGCCTAAATTCAGCATGCAAAGTCAACTTTTTATCAAAAATATTAACTGTTGTACCTTCAATACATTCAAGAACAAAAAGTAACCATGCAATTACTTCCAACAATAAAATACACTCAAAATGGTAGCAATGTATGTACTGCTACATTTCTGCATTGCATTACAGACTAACTGAAGTGAAAGTAGTGTCTCAGTACAGGTAAATATTGTAATAAAACAGCTTCAGTGCTTTAACTTAAGTTCAAGTAAAAATAAAGTGTCTCTCACTACCGACTAATCAGGCTTCCCCTGTTCATTCTGAAATATAAAATAGCTGCAGTACTTTAACTGTAGTTCAAGTAAAAAATAAAGTGTCCCAGTACAGACTGAGTAGGCCTATATTGCCATGTTAAGGGTTAAATGTAAATAAAATAAAAAAAGTTCAAGTAACAATAAAGTGTCCCAGTATTGCAGGCCAAGGTTTGCAGTTAATTCTTCAAGACACATAAATAGCCAGCTCCAGTGCATTTAGTTCAAGCAATAATACAAAATAAACATATCAAAAAGCCTAGTTAGTACATTTTAAAGTATCAGTGTGATATAGTGAGTAAGCAGGCCTATATTCTGTAAAGGTCTTAGGCCATTTATAGTTTATAGCTCATTCCTTGTTTTTCATCTCAAGAAGCTTGTCGTCCATTTGCTTATCGAGATCCTGTAGAGAGATTTTCTTTTCCTTAGCCGTGCGGCGCAGACTGTTTGACTTTGTTATGAAGGTTATGTTGCCAGTGTTTTCTGCTTTGTTGGCGTAGTCGTCTGCTGCCTTCTCCAATGCAGAAACATCCTGATGTATTCTGGCTTTCTTCCTTTTTAGTTCATCTGTAAGTGCCTTTCTCTTTTCCACAGACCTTTGCTCAAACAAATAAATCCATCATTGTAAAAGTGACTACAATAGTAATAAAGTGCAGCAGCAGCAGAGGTGGAGGAGCTGCTGGTGATGAGCTGCTTCCTCTCCTCTGGGTGATGTCTGCAGAGTCTGCTTGGTTTGGACCATTTTCTCTGCTCTGAATGGATTTGGATCTGAGTGGATTTACTCTTGATCTGTTTGGTTCAGATCGTGCATTCTCTCTGCTCTGGGAGAAAAATAACAATTGTAAAACAACTGTTTCAGAGCTACTTAGGTCTCGCTGTCATTTCCAGTGCATTCAAAAGTCATTAATGTGACGCATTTGACAAAAAAGATTGTGATGTTTTGGAAACTTTTGAAATAAATAAATATAGAGAATAAGAACCAATAAAACAACTATTTCCAACGATCCATTTTCCTTAGTTTCCTGTGTCTGAACTGTTGCAAATGTAAAACCTGTTGTATATTGTGTGTTTTGCTGCATGGTGTGTTAAAGTGACAGTGAGGTCACCAGTGTGTGTGTGTTCTCAGACTTCTGTGACGTCTCTCTGGATCCAAACACGGCCAATAACACTCTGCAGCTGAGTGAGGACAGAAGGACAGTGACCAGAGTGGAGGCGCTGCAGCTGTACCCCTCTCACCAGGACCGCTTCAGCTCCTGCCCACAGCTGCTGAGCTCCACCGCCCTCACAGGACGCTCTTACTTTGTGGTGGAGTGGAGCGGAGATGTAGCTATAGCACTGAGTCACAGAGGAATCGGACGCAGAGGAGACCTGGACCAGTGTCGCTTTGGGGACAATGATCAGTCCTGGAGTCTGAGGACGGAAGGAGACGGGATGTCTTTTTATCATTGTAAAAGGAAAACACAAGTGTACGAGGACTACTTGACACAAAGAGTAGGTGTTTTCCTGGACTCTGAGGCTGGAGTTCTGTATTTCTCTCAGGTTATAACCAATTCATACTGGCTCCCCCTCCTCTCCGTCAGCGTCTCCGTCTCAGAGCCGCTGTTTGTTGGGTTCAGTCTGGAGCATCCTGGTTCCTCTGTGTCTCTTCTGGACTTTGATGACTTGACGAAACTCTACTCTTAAGGATTTTTTTATATTTGAAACACATCGCTCAGAGCTTAAGTAAGAGTAAAATAGTATATAAATTATTTTTTATGTCGGCTGTTAACAGCAGAATTAAGTTTATCAAAGTCTCATGAACATGAGGGGGTGTAAAACGGCGGTGCTCACACTTTATCCAAACATCTACTTTTCCAGTAACCAGTGAGCGGAGATTCAGCTCAGATTAAATGTGGGAAATGATTCAGAACAACTGAAGCCCTGTATCTTTTTAATGTGATTATTCATGATTTGAATGTCTCTTCTTCAGCACTTTGAGTTGTGTATGAACTGTGCTATACAAATAAAGCTGCCTTGTGTGCATGTGTGCAGTACGAGTTCACTGACTCCAGAAAGTGCTGTCAAAGCTGCGGTGATCTGCGGAGACTGAAACAAAAAAACATTCACTGTTGACGCGTTTAGAGAAAATGGCCGCCCGGGCTTCTACATCCACATATTGAGCTCCTCTTCAAACATAGAGCTGCTACTTTCACATTTCTCTGATTGTGGCTCATTTTTAGAACACAACCCTGCGATAAACGAGTGACCACTGGATCTAAATGAACCACAATATTTGAAAGGACGTTTAGCTTTTTATTTGTCCGCACATTTAAACACTGGCTTCTTCCGGCCTGATTGAGTCCGTGTGGAGGTCTTGAGTCTTCTACTGGTCCAGGTCTAGAATCTGAGGAGGCTTCGCTGGAGGCTCTTCTTCTTGGCTGCTCTCCTGCAACAATCAAAGTTTTATAAATAAATATACAAACAAATAACATCAAGAATCATTTAATGGTTAACAAATTAAATCTATTAAAGCTCAACAAAACACGTTTATAACTTCCAGCTTAATCAAAGGATCCAAGATGGAGACATCTTTGAATAGCACAAGAACGTTACGTACTTTGAGCACGTTTAATTATAAGAATAGAAGACGAAACTACAAGAGAAGAACTTTCCCCGAATACTGCTGTATGTCCTTTGTGTTTGTGGATTATGTCTGTGATGCAGCCTCCTTTACCCTCAGCACCGTCTCAATAAAAACCCAATTGTTTTTGCAGCGATCCGATTCCAAAATGACCAATAATGAGAAGAGACTTTTAAAAAGAGTGGAATAACAAAATGCTGAACAAACGCACAGTGATTCTGCTCGTATATTGTGTAGCGGCCTGAACCTTTTTGCCAAAACAACTCATATTTGACTTGGATTGAGAGTTTTAAAACGGTGGCGGCAGGCCTGCACTGCTGGCCTAAACATGATTACACTTACACACACTATATATATAATAATTTAAAACAATCTTTCTTATTTTTTTTTCTATGTTTATTTTTTCACAGACTACGTTGGTTGCCTAGCTTCCAGCTTCAGGTCGACATTTGGGAGGTCTAGCGTCTAACTAGTTTTTTTTATCCGATCGACACGCATTTTCACACAGTCGCTCCTGCACTTTCGTATTCTCCGCTGTGTTAAAACTGTCATATAAACCCCGGACCGTGGTATATCCTACGGGTACAGCTCTCTTCTGTCCTGACCCTGGCTCTCAGTGTGGTGCTAATGCAACAACACTTCAGACATTCAAGAATCAGTCTTTATTTAACACCAGAAGACACACAAGCACGCACGCTCCGGTCGCCCGTAGCCACTTTTCTGTTTTCAGTCATTCATTCTCAGCGCTTTACGCTCGTGACTATAAAGGCGCGGTCCCGTGTCCGCGTCGCGCCCACACACACAGACACACATGTGTCCCACTGCTGCATTTTGGTGAAAGACCATGGATTATAAAGACATATCTATCTCTCACTTGTTCACGTTGCTCTGATGCAAACAACGCGTTGCATGCTCGAGCCTGCTAGCTGCAGTAGCAGAATGTAAACAGGAAAAAAGCGGACACTCAGCTCGGACAACGTGCTATGGCCCAGAATCTGCCTCTGGGCCTGTAGAGGCAACATTGGCCCACGGTAATCAGTGTCAAGTATACTTCGTCAAAGCCAGCTAGCAGGTCCTGCGCGGCGACAGAGCCTGCACCTCTTTTGATTGGATATACAATACAGAGAGACGTGACAATGCAGACCATGGATCTACGTTCATGTGATAAACAGAAACAAACACAAATGCTGATACGAGTAGCACAACAACTTGATTTAGTTTTTCAACCCTCTACGACTGAAGGAGGTGAATATATATCATTTTGGTAACTAAATAGCTAGAATGCCTTTCTCAAGAAAAACAGAGACCGGTATGGCGCCAGATTCATGACTAAAGTCCACATGCGCAATTAATACAAACACGCGCAGCTTTCACACTCGCAAACTACTCTCCACACGCACAGATTCAGTACCAAGAGCAACAATACGTGTGTGTGAGCGCTCGTGACTTACATTCTCCCTTCATGTGGTCTGTTCTGTGCGCGTTGAAAACTGTTGACATCTCTTCTACGCGCGTGAAAGACTTTTGTCGCTCGTGGCGAGAGAATCTGCGGGTGTGTGGCGTGAAATATGCGCACTAAAAAAGTTGGAGAGCGCTGGGTTAGGACATCACTGCAGGCGCGGGTCTGAAATGCACAGACCGCCACTGGTTTCGAATCCATCCGTTTACATTCACACACATGAACAGAGACACAACAGATCTTTTTAGTGCAATTATGTCCAGACTGAGGTCATCGTTACAACACTGTGCAGAAGTGCAGTGAAGGCGGCTCATTGTTTCAGACTAGTACATTGTACTAGTACTGCCAGATCTGCAGTGGATCAGAAACATATGAGGAGAGTGTGTTGAATAGTTCTTTGAGCACTGACCGGGGCGGGCGGACTCAGGGCCGTGGAGCCGTCGTACAGAGGGTTAGGGATGGACACAAGAGCAGGCCTGACCCTGTTGGACGCTCCATCCTCATCCTCATTCTGAGACAAAACAGATTATGTTCTCAGTCAGTTTTTAAGATTCAGATAGTAGTATAAAGGAAAGTGGAGTAGCGTAGAGTAGTGGTTAGTAAATTAGTGCGCAGTAAAGTAGCGCACGGTAAAGTAGGGTACAGTAACGTACAATAAAGTAGTGTACGTGAAGTAGCATACAGTACAGTGAAGTAGCGAACAGTACAGTGAAGTAAATACCAAACAGAAACATAGGTGATATGATATGAAGTGGAGCCCATACAAACATATGAACCCAACACAGTGGTCCCTCGTTGATTGCGGGGATTACATTAAAAAAATAAGCCTCAAAAAGTGTAACCCGGAAGTATTAGCTGTAGGTTTTATGGCTGAAAAACCTCACACACACTTTTCTAACCACCTAAACTCTGACTGCTGAAGTGTGACCGCATCTAAATTCATTACACAGATCTACACAAATGTTTTGTAGACACTATTATCTATAAACATCAAACTTGTCGAATGGTGGAAGAGGGCGAAGGGGGTTGGAGCGGACGATGTTTGTGCTGCTCACTCTGAAATAGTGGAAGCGGAAAGCGTTGGTCTTGTGTTTGAAGACGTAGTATCCCACTGTTCCCACCACACACGCCACAAACACGGAAACCAAGATGGCCGCCGCGGACGAGCTGGAGTGGTGCGACCGCCGCGACGAGTGAGAGACCTGACAGAAGGACAGATATTTCATACTCACGATCATCACCATAACCAAGTCTTTATTCAGGACAAAATACACAGAAAACATAATTATTATGTAAAAAAAATTTTTTTTGACAACATTGACTTTGTTTTACACAAACTTAAAGGGCACATGTCACGCTTTTTGACTTTTCTCTGATTTAAACTAGTGCTGTCCAACGATTAAAATATTTAATCGCGATTAATCGCATGAATGTCATAGTTAACTCGCGATTAATCGCAAATTAGTCACACATTTGTATCTATTCTTTATGTCCCTTGAATTAATTAAAATAAAATAAAAATAATAAAATAAAATTATTATGTGTGTGTGTGTGTGTGTGTGTTTATGGGTGTGTGTGTGTGTGTGGAGTGTGTGTGTTTATGGGTGTGGGTGTGTGTGTGTATGTGTGGGTATAGACCATAGACTGTATAGAAACATCATGGTGTCATTATGATGATGATAAACAATCTGTAAATATTTTGTAAATTTGTTCATGTAAATACTCTATGCTGTTTCTCTGTTTACTTTCGGTATATCTATGACTGTATACTGTTTGCTTGTATTGCCTTTTTTATTAACCCCTCCCCCCCATCTCCCACTTCATGTCCCCCCCCCCCCCCCCTCCTATGTGCCCTTCTGGGTTTCTTCTTTGGCCCCCTGTATCTCCAACTACATATTGTTTGTAATCTCTGTCTACAATGTATCTGAACTAGTCCTTTTCTTTGTTTCTATTTTTTTTTCTGTATATGTGTTTGTCTGCAATAAAAAGTAAAAAAAAATTTTTTTTTTTTTTTTTTTTTTAATTGCGCAATAGAAAAAATGACGCCGTTACTATTGATTTGCGTTAACGCGTTAATAACGCGATATTTTGGACAGCACTAATTTAAACATGATTACAGTGCTACAGTGCCTCATACACATGCCCAGAATAGTTTTTTCATTGATTCTGTCAATCTTTAGTTAGAGAGATCTGTCTCCTTCAGCCTCGAGAGGCAGTGAAACGCCCGGGTTCTTCTGTGACGATTACCACTCTGATGACGAATATGCCGCGGATAAGCCTGTTTGCTTTGTATTTAAAATGTTTTTTTAAATACTTTTGTCAAAACAGGGGAAACGATACACAATGGGCCTCATTTATGAAACTTGCTTACGGCCAAATCAAGGTGTAAATATGTGACGTATGGTGGACACGGCTCTTCCTACAAGCCCAAAGCCCCCATCTGTGCCGATGACAACAGGCTGGCTAACGACCTGAACCTTTTTTTCAGTCGCTTTGACGCCGCACTGGACACCTCCCCCACCCCCCACTACTCTAACGACCCACCCATCAGCTCTGCCCCCACCCTGAAAATTGCTCCAGAAGACACCAAACAACTCTTCTTGAGGCTGCACCCCCGCAAAGCCCCCGGCCCAGACCATGTCTCTCCTGCCACTCTGAGACACTGCACCAGTGAGCTTACTCCTGTGTTCACTGACATTTTCAACTCCTCTCTGCAGTCCTGCCATGTCCCGGCCTGCTTCAAATCCTCCATCATTGTCCCCGTCCCGAAGAAGCCCAGGATCACAGGACTCAACGACTACAGACCTGTAGCACTTACGTCTGTCGTCATGAAGTCATTTGAACGCCTGGTCCTGTTCCACCTCAAGTCTTTCACCTCCCCCCAGTTCTTCTACAGAGCCAACAGATCTGTAGACGACGCCATTAACCTGGCCCTCCACCACATCCTACAGCACCTGGACTCCCCAGGGTCCTGCTCGTAGACTTCAGCTCTGCTTTCAACACAATCCTGCCATCCCTGCTCCAGGACAAGCTCTCCCAGCTCAACGTGCCCGATTCCACCTGCAGGTGGATCACTGACTTCCTGACAGACAGGAAGCAGCGAGTGCGTCTGGGGAAGAATGTTTCGGACTCTCGGATTATAAATACAGGAGCCCCACAGGGCTGTGTTCTTTCTCCCCTGCTCTTCTCCCTGTACACCAACCACTGCACCTCCAGCCACGACTCCGTGAAGCTCTTCAAGTTCGCGGACGACACCACCCTCATTGGACTCATCTCCAACAACGATGAGTCCGCCTACAGGAGGGAGGTGGACCGGCTGGTGTCCTGGTGCAGTGGTAACAACCTGGAGCTGAACGCCCAGAAGACAGTGGAGATGATTGTGGACTTCAGGAAGAGCACTGTCCCCCCGCCCCACCTTCCATGATGGACTCCCCCATCACCTCTGTGGAGTCCTTCCGTTTCCTGGGCACCACCATCATCCAGGACCTCAAGTGGGAGCCGACCATCAGCTCCCTCATCAAGAAGGCCCAGCAGAGGATGTACTTCCTGCGGCAGCTCAGGAAAGCCAAGCTGCCTGCACAGATGTTGGTGCAGTTCTACACGGCCATCATCACCTCCTCCATCACCTCCTCCATCACCTCCTCCATCACCTCCTCCATCACCTCCTCCATCACCGTGTGGTTCGCTGGAGCCACAGTCAGGGACAAACAGAGACTACAGTGCATTGTGCGCTCTGCAGAGGAAGTGATCGGCCGCAGCCTTCCATCGCTGCAGGACCTGTACGTCGCCCGAGCTCGAGGCCGGGCTGGTCGTATCACAGCCGACCCCTCTCACCCTGCACATGGACTATTCCAACCACTCCCCTCAGGCAGGAGACTGCGGTCCATCAGGACTAGAACCTCCCGCCACAAGAACAGTTTCTTCCCCTCTGCTGTTGGACTCTTGAACACTTCTTAACCTGTCCCCCCGCCCTCTAGAAGTCCCCTTACACATACGTCACTTTACTGCTGTCACCTTATATTGTGTGCACCATGTGCACTTGTATATTGTATATAGTAATTGCAATCGTAATAATTCTATTTTAAATGTATTCCTTAGAAGTGCTTCTTTTTTTAAATTTTTTATTATGCCTACTCTACGCTTTACCTCTCTTTCTGACTGTTGCACTGAGCCAAAGCAATTTCCAAGTCTGTGACTTCCTGTTACTTAAGTGGCAATAAAAATTATTCTGATTCTGAAATTACACTTTTCAGCATTTATCAATCTGGACGTGAGCGTACGGTACGCACAAAATATACAAAAACGAAGAAATGGAAGAAAGTTCTCATCATGATCTGTGATTTATTCGAAATTTGCGTGTTTCCAGAGTGTTAGTTTTTCTGATGTGCAAATTCAAACTTTGAGACATGATGCTCAATGAAAACGCAGCTTATAATTTTGCCAGACTGGGAATATGTTTATTGTTGTCCAAATCTTGCATTTCATGAGTGTTTTGGCGTGTTGTGATGAAGGTTGAAATGAGCGTACACATTTACACCACCTATTGACCTGGCGTATATTTTGTGCGTACCGTACGCTCACGTCCAGATTGATAAAAGCCGAATAGTGTACATTTTTGCATACGCCTCATTTACACGCTGATTTGGCCATACGCAAGTTTCATAAATGAGGCCCAATGTGTTTTGTGTGTAAATATGTGACGCACTATAGAGGAAGCATTTTTTTTCATGTGGATCTGCCTCTGTTTGAATCTGTTCATCTGCAACACTTCACTGAGACTGTTCCAGAACCACAAGGACAATGGAACTGGAGTTACTCAAAAACTGACCTGGAAACCAGTGAATAAAATCTGTAATTTATTATTCTCATTACAAAACTCTTATCTTTTGCATACTTAGGAAAGAGCCAGTCCCTACTTTTCCACTTTTCTGTCTGAAAAGTGGATCTGCACCTGTGGACTTGTCTCTCCCTCTGGACTCATTAACTTATTATGTTTCTAGTCTGCATCCTCTGCAGATTTCTTTTCCTAAATTATCTTCAAATCTGTGCTACTCTGCATCATCTCGCGCGAAAAACAATTTCTTCACAACGAGATTCTACGGTTGGGAACAATCACACGTATGTCTCCTGCTGCGAATCTCTACAGTGATCCATCACTGAGTGTGAGACTCACCGATGGAGGAGGGGCAGTGAGCGGACCCTCGATCACGTGGATGAGGCCGTTGACCGCAGGGATGTCCCAGTCCAGCAGGAGGCGCCGGTTCACCAGTTTCATGTTCTATGTACAAACAAGAAACATTACAAGTATACAGGGATCAAGAGTTCCGAGCTTCCGGCTCGACCGCACGGCATTGTGGGTAGTCTTCTCAAAAAAGTGGGCATGAAATCACGCTCTCCTATTAGATTACCTGTTACGAGCGTCATCTGTCTCTTGTTTCCAGCCCATAGATTGTTTTAATTGCTACAAAAATCACCAATTTCAGACATTTAGAAGATAAGGTAAAGATTTTGTCATGTAACAAAAAAGCAATGCATTTTTTTTCTTGTGGTTTTAAACACAACCGACTGACTATAGAGCTACATGCAGCTTATGCTACTTACGAGGATCGAATGCTTACACAAGAGCTTTATAAACTTACCCAAAGCTGTACTTTGGACATATTTGTCTGGTGTGGAGCTTCTGAATGTAGAGAAGGCCAAATACCTGAGGCACGTCATCAGGAGTGACCTCAGTGAAGACGATGACATTCAGAGGCAGTGCTGTAAGCTGTATGGACAGGCTAACACTTAAGCACGGAGATTTCACATGTGTACAGAGAAAGTGAAAATAACTTTGTTTAAAGCCTACTGCACACCTCTCTATACCGCACACCTCTCTATACTGCACACCTCTCTACTCTCTATACTGCACACCTCTCTATACCGCACACCTCTCTATACTGCACACCTCTCTATACTGCACACCTCTCTATACTGCACACCTCTCTATACCGCACACCTCTCTATACTGCACACCTCTCTACTCTCTATACTGCACACCTCTCTATACTGCACACCTCTCTACTCTCTATACTGCACACCTCTCTATACCGCACACCTCTCTATACTGCACACCTCTCTATACCGCACACCTCTCTACTCTCTATACCGCACACCTCTCTATACTGCACACCTCTCTATACTGCACACCTCTCTATACTGCACACCTCTCTATACCGCACACCTCTCTATACTGCACACCTCTCTACTCTCTATACCGCACACCTCTCTACTCTCTATACTGCACACCTCTCTTACTGCACACCTCTCTTACTGCACACCTCTCTATACTGCACACCTCTATACTACCCGCTCACTGTTTGTTCTTAATAATGTCCCCACTCTGAATGCTCTGATCAGAAATGTTATTTATAAGTTGATGAAACGCTCTGAGGGCTCTATGTCCAAAGTACAGCTTTGGGTAAGTTTATAAAGCTCTCGTGTAAGCATTCAATCCTCGTAAGTAGAATAAGCTGCGTGTAGCTCTATCGTCAGTCGGTTGTGTTTACATCTAAAACAACAAGAACAAAAAATGCATTGCTTTTTTGTTACATGAAAAAATCTTTACCTTATCTTCTAAATGACTGAAATAGTTTTAATCGCTACAAAAATCACCAATCAGAGACAGATCACGCTCGTAACAGGTAATCTAATAGGAGAGCGTGATTTCATGCCCACTTTTTTGAAAAAACTTCCCACAATGCCGTGCGGTCGAGCCGGAAGCTCGGAACTCTTGAGCTCCCTGTATTACAAGATGGTCCCGACCTGCTTTATGATATAAATGCTAGCTATTTAGCATTTAGCCTAGCTTTAGCCATCTCCTTTGCCACTAACAGAGCCCGTGGAGAGTAGAGTCACAACATCTTTGCAGCAATGACATTTGCTAAATGTTCCTCTTGCTCTGGCTTCAGTTTCTTGATATTTGGAGCCAAACCAGAACGGATTATTTTGCCATTCTACAACCTGCAAATTCAGCGCAAACTCTTGACGTTACTGACACCTCCCTACAACACCTCCCTCCCCCGCTCGCTGGGGAAGGGAGGGAATGAACTTGAACATTCACTGACATTTCATGTTACAGAATTTGTGACCTGCCTGATGGTCAAAAATGGAGCTATCGCCGCCGTTGGGTATTTTATTGTCCAAAAGCAATTAAAAATATGTTCGAACATGCTAATAAACGCAAGTAAGTAGTCATTTATTTA
Source organism: Knipowitschia caucasica (assembly GCA_964034765.1). NCBI lineage: Eukaryota > Metazoa > Chordata > Actinopteri > Gobiiformes > Gobiidae > Knipowitschia > Knipowitschia caucasica. The sequence goes on along the minus strand of OZ035830.1, from coordinate 39,006,475 downwards.
GCGTCTCTCACAAACTGGGAGTCACAAAACACTTTGCAATTGTTGTGGGAATTTCCCTCTCACTCAACACTGGTGTAACGAAAAAGTTAATAATAGTTTATGTATGTATATAAATAAATAAATATATAAACATTTGAAATTCAAAATCGACTGCAGAAATGTCAAGCTAAAGATAATAAACATGTTTGAAAAGACAGAAAAGATCAGAAAGAAACAGTACAAAGGGGACAGGGCGATAAAAATACCATGGATTTTGGGCGTGGTCATACCTGGTCGTTGCCGTGGGTGACCGTGAGATTAAACCCGATCTTGGACACAATTATGTCATGATGTTTCAGCTCTGAAAAGGATCGTCTGCTGTGATTGATCGAGATGTGGTACTCCAGGTCTCTCCCGGTCAAAGTCTGCAGCAAAAACTGTTTTATTCATATTTTTAAATCAAGAACAAGCAACATGAAAAAGGCGTTAATATTGAACTATAACTCAAATGGTAAGAATCACAATGGAGTTTTGGTGATTTTCAACTTAAGTTTGATACGAGTCACCAACTTTCTGTTTCGATGGTGTAGGACTGAGGTTTGATTATTATTTCTAAGATTGTTAAATACTTTCCATTATAATTATTAGTTTGGATTTAATAGAATATCTGCCTGACATTGCATTGAATATTGTCCCCCTGAAGCGATGTGTTTCTCCTGCTGTGTCTGTGTCTTCTCTCCACTCTTATCTCACATTCCTCGGGCCAAGGCCATAATAACAAGGTCCCCATCTACAACAATCTCACACTTCAGTCTCCAGCTCGGATCCCGTCTCCCCCGCCTCCCTCTCTATCCATCTTGCTCCCTCCCTCCCCTCCACTCCTCACTGTGTTTCCGACTCACCCCCCTCCCTGACCCCGCCCCCCTCTGACAGCCACATTGGGCCGGCTGTAGGAGGTGCTTCATCCCGAGAAAAAATCCGTGCTTTATACAAGGCACAATGTGTCTATCCAACTGTCTGTGATACTGTATGTTATTGCTCTCTGCTGTTTATTCTACTGTTTGTCGCATGGCGCCGTAAAGATGGCGCCGTGGCAAGAGCTCTGGTGTGTGTCGTCTCCTCTGTCTGGTGCACACCGGGGTAGTCTTGCACAGTTTTTCCAATGTGGTTTTACTGCAAATGGCAAATAAATGAATCTGAATCTGAATCAGAATCAGACAGATAGCCGGGCTCTGCCAGACCCTTGTAGTTCCGCCATGCTCCACCAGAGGCGTTTGGCTGAACCCACATGGGTCTGGTATCGACGCCATAGCGAACGCCTTCCCCAGATTATTTTTTAATCGACCAATCAGGATTGCCGGTGTTACGTGGGGTTTGCACTGCCTTCTCAAGCTTCTCTCATGGGTCGGACTAGATGATATACGGAATCGGGACAAAACCGGAAGTAACAATCCTACTTTCGAATCAGTTTTAGACTAAAAAGTCCTTAAATGGTGACTGGTTAAGTTTTAGGTGTCTGGGTAAGATGGTTAAGGTTAGGGTTAAGGCTGGGTTGGGGTTATTTTATGGGAATGGCTGGTTAAGTTTAGGCATGAATAGGTAGTTTGTTATATTTACTTCCGCTTCCGTCCCGATTCCTGATCTAGTGCTGACCTTCTCTCATGCAGCAGCGAGAGGGATCCAAGATGGCGGACGTAAAGTCCGCGAATCTTTTTAAAAGAGTAAATACGATCGAATTAAGACACGGAGGTCACTTTTAATGCAATTTGAGGCGAGATGTTGATGGTTCTATGTTGATATATGTGTGTTTTAAGCGTCAAATGTTCATGTTAAGTTTGGTTGAAGCACTGGTTCAGTGTTCCTGTTTACACACTATGCAGCAGGGTTGCCAGATTTGGTGGTTCCCGCATATTTTTTTCCAAGAGACTTGTAGGTATTAAATAAACTGAAAGACAATAAACACAATCATGATAGCCCAAGTTGATTATATTACGTTTTTATCCAAAAAATCATTCTGAGTGTTTTTTTTTTGTTGGGTATTCTCGCAAATTTTGGGTTGGAAAATCTTGCCGGGATTCGGCAACCTATGGGAGCCGTGTGCTTCGATGTGAGTGGTTGAAAGCAGACTTCATTCAAGATAACGGACAAGTGGTCTATCCAATCACATACAAGGATTTTTTTTACAAGGCCCTGCCTTCTGAAATCCAACCACTATGGCTCAGTACCAGACTCATGTGTGAAGTGCAGCGAACTACATGGGTCTGGCCAGAGTCAGGCTATCAGACAGACGCACACACAATTAGTGCACCTCTAGTTTTATGTCTATCACTTTACTTCCTGGTTGTGAATGATGCAACTGTGAAATAAACTGGGTCTTCTCCAATGTAACAAAATTATTATTTACAAATGTATTTACAACAATACACTTTGTTTTAGGAGAGTCAATCAGTAAGTATCCTAGTGTGTTTGTTTTGAAAATGATGCAAAATGTTATATAGGTAATTGCTATTGCTAATTTTGAGTAATTGTAATGAGAATCAACACCAATGTAATATAATCATGTGTCTGTGGATTATGTCTGTCTTTATAGTAGAAAATCAAGCTGTTTCTTTTACCTTGTTGAAAGTGAATCCATCGTTGTGTGGAACAAACAAAGTGACGTCCGTGTTTCGCTGAGACAAGAACTCCACCAGGTTTTTACCGTTTTGTGATGAGCTGCTGTAGTCCAACAAGAACTACACCGAACAAGCACAAGGCAGAGGGAGGACTAGATTAAGTATGCATTGGAAACCACAGTGGCCATTAGAGGAGGGGGAGGCATACTCTGTAGAAGATGGAGAAGTTGGAGTTTGTGGCCAAAACGTCAGCCAGAACACCGTTACAGAAGTCTCCGTTGCCAACGAAGTCGCCAGGACACGAACAGGACACGTCTACGAACAAGACGGATGATGTGAAAGGGAAGAAACGGATAATAAAAGCATTGCAGTATCATCAACAAAACAAAAAATATTGCTACAAAATACATTATGCGATCCATCGATTATATTGTAAAGTTGATATAAAGTCACTAGTCCAGTCAAAAATAGAGTGTTGTTATCGAGTTAATTCCAATCAATTTTAACTACGTTGTTTATTATACGGCACAATTTACGCTGCACCTTTTGTGAAATTGTGTGTTTTTCCTATGCAGTATTAAAGCTGCACTAACCCACTTTGTGACTTTAAAGCAGCAGTTTGAAAAGGGCTCCTCTCCTTCTTTCTGCTCCCATCCCCAAAGTCACGAAGCTATTTCCCCCCACCACCCCCTTCCCTTTCAGCCTGTGCTGTTGTTTACGGCGCTAGCGTCTCACAATATGGATCGCACATTTGAACGTGGATGGCGTGACCATAGAATGATAGAACCGGGAAGCACACTCACACACACACACATCAGAGAGAGGCACCACAAGTGCACAGACAAAGCAGACGGTGACCACGTTTCCAACAAGGGAATCTGAAAACACTTGTGCTCAAGTAGATGATGTGAGCACAAGTCCAGTGCAAAAAAAAACCTTTCCGTCGATGATGGGATTAAGATTTAAAGATACTTTACTCGTCCCACTGTGGGGAATCGTCAGTGTTGCAGCGCCTATCTTGAGGAGCACACAGCACAAGATAAATTGAGAATAACTCTATACTAAAAATGAAATCTCTAACTTTAGCACACAAAATAAGCAAGCATAAAATCTCTAGCTTTAGGAAACTTGAGCATATCGAAGATGGAAGAATTAAATACAAAAGCAGCAGAGCAGACTCCACCCATTTCCTCAAGGGATTTCAGACTTAACCTGAAGATTTGAGGAAATGTGTGGAGTCTGTTCTGCTCCAGCTTGGTCTGATATAAAACCTGCAGCGACACTAGTCCTTAGGAACAGGTTTGGACACCACTGGCCTAACAGCAAGAACTGAAAAGACTTGCATTTACCTGTTAATCTGTAGCAGTAGGCGTCGTAGCGGCTGCTCTGGTCCACTGGGTCTCCGTACAGCACCACTCCCACATGGTTGTTCCCACATTCGGCTGAAGGGAAGCGGATTGGATAGCCCACTTTTGCCCCCTCAATCCACCCGGCAGCACACAGATGCATGCCCAGCTGAAAACAACGACAGATCGTGTACAGGGCTATGTGAGTAGCTAACACTGCTCATCACCCACCCGCTCAACTCCACTCTGAAAGGCCCTGTTCCGACCGGGATTCGAACCCAGGACCTTCTTGCCGAGAAGCCACCGTGCCGCCCACTTTTCACTAACCATTTGTAAAACAGTAGACGTCTAACCTGCTGAGCGTCTCCCATCTGTTTGAAGCTGGCCAGAGCGCCTCCCTCGTCCTCACAGGCTTTTTTAGCTTGACTGAAGTTCATCTGGTACTTCCCTTGAGGAGACCGGAGGAGGAACACCCCTCCAGTTTTTGCTGCACACAGCATCAATGGAACATGTCAGAAATAATGACTTGGGTGTTTGTTGAACCAGGGACTCACTGTGGTAGTGCAGGTCTTTGCACTGAGCCACCGGGTCACAGTCACCGTTGTTCTCAAGGCACCGATCGACTGGAGGCTCAACCTCCTCCAAACACTGGACTCCATTACCCACGTACCCCGGCAGGCAATCGCAATTACGTTCATTCTGGGGAGAAGACGTCATTCATAGATTCATGGGCTGTTGGTTTTATCCACGGTAATCTGCTCTTGAATTAACTACAATATGCAAACTGGACACTTTTATAACCAACCCATTCAGAAAACATACTGTATATATGCTTCTTTATGTGTGATTTTTCTTTTTTTTTCACAAGTTTTATTTAACACATTACTGAAAGCGGAGAAAACAAACAAACAAAAAATATAGAAAGGATTTAACGGACATAGAACTAATTTGGTTTTCAGCATTCATTTTGAAAATAATCACAAATTCTCACATACTTTTTTTTATATGTCAAGCACAAATAAAGTCATAATTTTTCTTGATTCGTTAATTCTGTTTTGATTTTACTAACCGGTCCTGTGAAGCTGCATGAGGCAAAGTCACTGCAGCCTCCATTTGGCTCTTCAGTGCATCTGAAACACAAGATCGAGGTCAATCTCCTTCTAAAATGAACCAACTCCAGCTCAATGTAGATTAGCTGTAGTTTTTACTCCCATCTAGCATTAAGATAATTGTAGGGGATTCTTGTAACCTGCTGCTCTCCCAAGACCCCCACCCCCACAGACGCAACACCAACGGACACCTCGACTGTAAATTGGATTAAAAGGCAAAGAAGCCTCCTGGCACTGTCAGATGGTTTGAAGATAAAAGTTTGTCACCCACCGAGACGAACACTTATCAAAGAGACAAGTCAGGCCCATGGACCAGTGGGTGCCATCACAGCGCCTCCGTTTAAACTGGATTAAAAGACAATGGACAGTCTGCCTTCTCCGGCCAGACTGGGACCAATGTGTAATAACCCGCAGGTGAGAACTATCATCAAAGGACCCTACGCATTGTCAAGGAATACCATATGTCGTCTTTGACAGTGGTCCCCAGCTCCAGGTCCTTTTTGTCCCTTATCAACCACTGTATTTCAAGATAGCGCATTGACATGTAGAGTCCTCTAGCCTCATGGACATTTATAAGTCATGACAACAATTCAAAAACAATAATAGAGGTAAATATTCCGTCTGTTATTGGTAAACATGGTTTTTATTTGTAACAACTGCAAAAATTACACAGAGTACCTTTAAATCTCCACATCTTCAGTGGGACATGGGAAAAATTATAGAATTTTTATGGGAACTCAGAACCGTGTCAGTTCAGCGCTCTTTTTCTTTTGTACTTACAAATGAGCACAATATGTGTAGCAATGGTTTTTATCTGAAATAGCAAAGTCTGTGGAAGTGTAAACGATTCCCCCTTTTTGCTTTTCACCTGTTGATTGGCTGGCATGAAAAGCCGTCGCCTTGGTAACCACTGTGACAAGTGCAGTTGACGAGGAGTCCGGTCTGATTGCAGTCAGCGTGAACGTGACATCCTCCGTTGTACTCAGCACAAAGGTCAGGAGCTGGGGCAGGAGAACTGGGTTAGACCACAGACCGTAGATGGACGCTGCTGACCTACTCGCTTGATGATGTATCAAAGGGAAGTGCTCATGGCGAAGTTTTGCTCCTTCTCCATTCATTTAGATTTCAAAGTTAATGCCACTAACACTGAAAAGGTTTGTGTCACACTCACTATTCTGGGCTGAAAAATGTGAGATATGACGCTCTAGAGCAGGTGTTAGGTCGGGGGCCAAGTTTAAAAACAGAAGAGCAGGTTGGGCCAAACGTATAAAAGACATGAGTTTGGATATTATTTTCTTGTAGGTTTGGATTCAATTTCAAACTTAACTCCTAATTACATGCTAGTTAACATTTTAGAACAATTCAATTATATAAAATAAGATATATGGTTGTTTTCCTGAGAATATAAGCTTTAAAATGAATAATTGAAAATCATTTCAGGGGCCACCTGCTCCACACGATCCTGGTTTATTTGGCCTAAGACAACAAGACATAGGGCCTGTTGGTTCCACAATTAGTCATTCTTCATCAATAAGCTACGATCCTTTCTGCAATTTATGGCTTTTACTTGTGCAGCCTTTATGAATATCTTTTTGTCTTTGTTCAACAGGTTTACTTGTTTATTGCTTGAAAATCATTCATTAGCTTCCATGCTTTGTGTTTGATGAGTTATTGGACTGATTGTGATGAAATGCTGATCCTTGATCCGTACATTAAATAAAATCAAATGATGTTAATAAAACATCAATTGCTAACTGATGCAGTAACCGGACTTACGTGGTAGAGGCTCACAGAAGGTCCCATTGCCCTGAAACGCTGGTTTGCAGCTGCAGCCGGAGCCTGGCTCACACTGGGCGTCTTTGTGACACTGCCTGCACTCCTCAGGGATCGAACCTGGCACCGCCACAAACAAAAACTATTAAGACTAGAATCAGGAGCGTGAAGATTTGACCTAATAATAGGCTAGATTTAGCAAAACCTAAACCAGGACCAAAGAAACAAGCAATAATCAGGCAAAGGATGGACAAAGTTTTATAAAAGGTATTTTCCACATGTAACGTTTGTTAAACATGAATGTGTTTGTGTCAGACTCACCGAGGTCAGTTTGACAGCGGTCCCCAGTCCAGCCGCTGTCACAGACGCAAACTCCAGAGCCCTCTTTTCCGTCCACACAGACGCCTTTCTCTGTGCAGTTACAGGCTGAAAAACACGCAACACTACTTTTCACGTAGAACAAGACAGAAGGAAATACAACACACGACTTGAGTTTATTTCATAACTTCTTTACCCATCTTTATCCTAACTGTTGTGTCATCAGGTGGTCCAGCAACACCATGTGCCGAAGATCATTGGACTAGTAAGTAAGGGTGCCATACAGGAGATGTCAGACCTATTGTACATATTTTTAGTGGCACCCGGAGGAAACCTACAGAAAGGTGGAATCGAACCCAGGGCCTTCTTGCGGTGAGGCACAAGTGCTAACCACTGCAGGATTCTTCTTCCTTGATGGCAAAAGCTCGATACCAGGATTTTCGAGTCTGATTCAGAAGGATGACCAGTAATTTTCTTTACCAGAGTTCAGATCTTATCTCTGGCAAAGACAATCTCTGATTAGTAATAAATAAGCGAAAAGATACCTATTGTGTCCATGATAGAGTCGCTTGAGATACACTTCAGATTGATGAGGAATATGTGGAAGATGTATTGTATCTGACACCAGAGGTGGGACAAAGTCATTGTTTAGCAAGTCACAAGTCAGTCTCAATTCATTGCCCTCAAGTCCCGACTCAAGTCACGAGTCAAGACAGGCAAGTCCCGAGTCGAGTCCAAGTCAAAGGCCAACAAATCTCAAGTCAGTCCCAAGTCCTACGGTTTGACTTTCGAGTCCTCTCGAGTCTTTTTGACCGCGATTTGTTTCTTGTTGGTCTCCACGTACTTTTGTAGGCAGACAAAATAATGTTAGGAATCATTTTGCTGGTGCATTCTCGTTGGTCTCTGACCCATGGACTAACAGTTTGTTCCATGTCGTTGGCTGCTGGTAAATCAAAACTATGTTGTGCCAGATGCAGGCTCAGTTACACATGCACAGACCACACATAAAATCAGAGCAGTCCGTGTCAACATACTTTTTATCTTTGGGGTTTTTAATGGGAAGTAGCAAGTGCAGCATATATGAATATGAGTATTGGGCTAGGACCTGTATCTATGTAATCAGTTTAATGTCCATAGTGGTTATTGTTCCAAAGGACTGAAGGGACCAATGGAGGGGAAGGAACCTGGCCTGTATGAACTGGGCCAGCATTAGTAATATCTCATAATTACCAATATATCATTACATAATAAAATGTCTCATATAAATTAATTCAATCAGTCAAAGTACTGATTCTCATATCAATGAACCATAAACAATAGTGCAAATATTAATCTAGCTTAGTGCACATAATCAAAACAACTATCTAATGTATGCAAACTTTAGCAGGAGGAGCACAGCAAAAATATACTCATAATAATAGGCCTCGGCGCCCACACAGAAAAATATAAGAAAGAGCCAACAGAGCAGCGCAGGCTAGCGCTAGTTTGACTCACCAGTTCCTCTTTAAAACACGGCACACAGTGTGACAACTGCGTCGATTCAATTGTATGAGGCGCCTGTAGTGAAAGCATATCAATTACGGTTTGTAGAACAAAATATGACGTTAGGTCGCGATAAATACCTGCAGCTCGCTCATTTCCAGCTCCCCTACGACAAAACACACCCACCGGTGAATGCAGTCCGCTTGTTTAGGGAAGTGTTGCTGCGCGAACTGCGGGGAACTCACGTTCGAACTCTCGCGCGAGCGCTACAACTACCGCGAGGCTTTGTTTCTTCAGAGACGGCATAGATAGAAAGAGAGATGCGGAGAAGGGTAAAAAGGGCCCGGGTTACGCAAGTCTTTGCAAGTCAATTGGCGCAAGTCCAAGTGAAAGTCAGAGTCATTGATGTTAAAGTCCAAGTCGAGTTGCAAGTCTTTTTATATTTGGTCAAGTCGAGTCTAAAGTCATCAAAATCATGACTCGAGTCTGACTCGAGTCCAAGTCACATGACTCGAGTCCACACCTCTGTCTGACACTATGGGTGCAGTCCCTAATTCATACATGTTTGACAGGAGAAGGGTCATGTGGACAGTGACGTGAGGAAGCAGAAGTGTAGCAGGGGCTTTGTGTGGGGCCCCTCCCCCACATCTGGCCCTGCGCCTGGCCTCAGACTCACAGGGCTGCGCACTAGAGCTGCAACTAACGATTATTTTAATAATCGATTCATCTGTCGATTATTTCTTCGATTAATCGATTAATCGGATAAAAAAAGCATTTGTAGTTTCCATCCCGTTATTAAAAAACATGGCCTTGGATCAACCCAAAGAAACAAACAAATGTATGCTCTGCAGTATAAAGTAAAGTGCACAAAAACAGGTTTTGTTGTTTAACCCAAAGAGCAATTACAGAGTGCATATACTCAAAAACTTTTGAAATGTGTGTAACTTAAAAGTGATAGGAGATAAAGACTTTCTGTAAATTACAGAATTATTAAGGATGGCCAAAAGTTTTATGTAGGGAATTAGTGTACCCATCTAATTAGCATATTATGACGTCATATGGCGTTGGAAATTGTGGATTTTAGAATTTTCATCATTTTCTCCCCTGCTCTCTCTCTCGTCCCCCCCGCGCTCTCTCTCGTCTCCCCCGCTCTCTCTCTCTCTTCCCCGCTCTCTCTCTCCTCTCCCATGCCCTCTCTCTCCTCTCCCCTGCCTTCTCTCTCCTCTCCCCTGCCCTCTCTCTCCTCTCCCCTGCCCTCTCTCTCGTCTAACACCAGACAAAGGCTTTTCCAACATGTTACTGTCCTGGTGATGGCGGGAGGCATGATAATACATCTGTGGGAGGCACTATTTGACACTAGCAGAGGCTGGAGTCGCGGCGCGGCGCCCGGACGTGACTTCCAGGCTTGTTCTCCGCAAATCTAACCTGTCTCCGAACCTCCCAATGACAGCCCTGACCCTGAGAAACACTGTTCCCACTGACTCTGTGCAAAGTGTCTAAAGTTAGTGCGGTACAACACTCGCACGCTTCCTTCGCTTCACTATTCTGCACTGGTTCAACGCCGTCTTGCTTGAATAATTGCCTCCATCATAGACTGTATTAAAAATGACCACCTTCGCCACACTCTGCTCTTCTTCTGTGGAGTTTTACGGCAGTGTGCATGCAGTGTTGTGTAGTTCTGTGGTGCATGTGCGTCTGTCCGCTCAACCATAGAACTACAAGAATGCGCCCAACTCGAGCGCTCGGTGACGTATTAATCGCGTAACACAACGAATCGATAACCAAATTCGTTGCCAACGCTTTTAATAATCAATTTTTATCAATATTATCGATTTGTTGTTGCTTCTGCAACCTCAGTATAATATCATCCTATTCTCTCATGCACCCAAACCGCAAAGGCAGGTTCAGTAGCTTGCTTTTATGAAAGTATGACAAAAGCTAAACCTTGTGCTTGTCTTAGTGTATTAGAGCGGGTCAAGCTGACAATGAGTCTTTGTGAATCTCATCTTGTCCATGTCTTCTGACACACATTGACTACTATACAATGTGACGTTGATAGTGTGTCGCTGCCTCTGGTCTGTTCTTTAATCAGTGCATTCATTTGACATTGTCCAGAGTTGAAAGAACTCAATAATCACTTCCTCCGTATCACTGCTGCGAGCCGGGGCCTACCTGTGCAGTTGGCTCCAAAGTGATCGGCGGCGCACAGTTCGCAAGAGTCTCCTCTGAAGTTCCGCTCACAGTTACACTTCCCCGAGCCTTTCAACCCATCATCACAGTTACCATGGAAACCGCAGGGTGACTCAACTCCACCCGGACAAGCTGTTATCACACAGAGACAACCAATCAGACCAATCAGAAATAAGGTGCACTCATACGGCCATTGAACGTATATATAGGCTGAACCAGAAAGACATACATTGTTTTTTACAACGTTGCAACATGGTTAAAAAACACTATTCAGAGTTCCTGGTACCTGAGCACTCCTGTCCATAGTGATTCTTGCAGCACTTCTGGGTCCATGACGGGTAGTGACACACTCGTTTACAACCTTTGCGTCCAAACGGAGACAAGTCCAAGTCCAGCGTGTACCTGTACCTGTAGCGGGACGACGGGACGATGCAAGACTCCACCTTTCCCTGTGAGACGAACATAGTATGGTATGAGCATAGTGTTAGGCTGCAGAACATGGACCAAGACCATACAGACAGAGTCCTCGATCTATAGCTGTCCATCTGTGGGAGCGAATCCCTCCCTCAATGCGGGCCAATGAGGTTTATCACTTTTTTCCACTGGTTTTTCTATTAGTTATTCCTTGCAGATGCAGGAGGGTCCAGGACATTTGACATTCAACAGCATTTATGAACATTAGTCATCTGCTCTATGTGTTTTTTTTAATCGTTGCATTTCTTGTGTTTGATTCTCTGATCCTCTGAGATAAGTACTGTGGAGATTTAGGGCTATACAAGAACACATTTAATTGAATGATTCTAATGAAGGTAAGAATGAGACAGTGGGGTTTTTAAACTCACAGCCTGAATATAAAACAACCCATCAGCAGATACATTATGAGAATGGTTTGAATTGAAAAATATCCTGTAAGACGATGAATGCTTCACGGCGTCACAATTATATGTTTTCCGTTTTGACACAAATTTGTACAAGCTTTGATTCAATTTCACCACACTCAAGGAAATGAACAGAATCTAAATCATGGATGTGGTGGTTAGAATTCCCCTTCCCCTGCCTTTCCTCCAGCGTCTCTCCTTGTGCACCTGGCTCTGATTGCAGGGTTTTGGGTACTCTGCAACTCCCCTGAGGGGATGCTTTTCAGCCTCCCACGGGTCTACAGGAGCCGTGCCTGTGGTGGCAGCAGTTTCTCGCTTCTGCTCTTTGTCTGTTGGTGAGTCCCGAATTAGCTTTTACGCCTATTCAAGGGGTGTTCATAATGCAGTCAGAATATGGGCTTGACACGCTGACATGAATATTGTGACTTGTCATGTGTGCTCTGGAGTTGGGGTCCAGATTCTGTGCCGTTTGCGTGTCGCCTGGTTCTGAATCTAAAGAAGTTCTAAAGAACCCCTCTGTATGAGTCTTGCTCTTGCCCGCGGATTTCAGCAACATAACTGACCACATGTTGGTTTGCACTCCAGGGGAATTTCCTCAATCTGACAAGGCTTTATTGGCCTATATACCTGAAAATATTATTTATAGGCATACATGCTCACAAGATTATCACTAATTGAGCATTATTGATACGAGCAGCATGAGAAAGTAAATATCCCTGGGTAAAGGTTAAGGATCTCTGACCGTGTCTGTGTGTCTCAGGCGGCAGGAAGGAGGATTCAGGCAGCGTCCACACCGGCCCTGAAAACATAAACCATTGAAGGCAGGTCAACAAATATAAACAAATGAAATCACTGAAAAGTCCTTAAAATTAACACACATTAACACACAGCAGAAACCAGGGGAGAAAGCCAAAATAATTAGGCTTTCAATGGGTTAGCTGACAGGTTCAACTGCTATCAGTTAAAAGAACATGGTTTATTAATGCCTTTTCACAGATTAGGGCAATTTAATTAAGACAAATTATCTAAGATTGTCTTTTTACAGTGTAAGTGCAAAACACTCCACCCACATGTCCCTCTATGACGTGTGAATGAATGATTGTTGGTGGTTGGAGGGACTGATTGGCAGCCTTGCTTCCACTAGGCTGCCCCTGGGCATCTGTGGCAAGTGTCATAGCTTCCAAACACCATGTGTGGAGTAGTAATGCATTATCAAACACTAAACAGGACTGAACTACACTGCTGCAATTAGAAAAGCAGTTAACTGAGACGACTGGCGAACAGAGGCACCCCTGTACAGGACGGCACATTAAAACAATGAATTATCAATACAAATTAATTCATTGGAAAAAAAAACCAGGTGTGTCCAATGCTCACATATGTGGTCTTGTTGGTAATGTCATCACAGTGAGCGCCCAGGCCTGGAGGTTCCAGGATCTGGTCGATACCGTAGGCCATGCCATCAGTGAACATCAAGTACCGCTCAATGACCCGGGCTGCATTTCCGTTCAGCAAAATGTTCCCCTGGAAAACAAATCACTGTCCATGAGGGCTGCCCACTATTCCAGCTCTCTATTAAAACAAGAAATCACAATTGGGAAATATAAACGCCATTTTTATTGATTTCTTCTAGCTGTTCAGATGAATCGTAAATCCACTGGAAGAATACTATTTTTTTAAATGTTAATTAAACATGCAGTAAGCGATTTTGTTAGCTTAGCCGTAGCACCAACTGGAAACCACTCCCCTCTCCCCTCCCTCTCCACCAAACATCCAGCATTTTCTTTTCTTTGTCACACACATGGAGAGTGAGCGGCAAATGTGAAATTGGGATTTTCTGTTCAGCCATTTAAGGTTTTAGAAAATTCAATAACTCAGGTGCACTCGCGAGAGGAAGAGGGTGAAGGGGGTAAACACATCCCATTGGTTCGTTGGGGGTGAACAAATCCCATTGGTTTATTTTTATCGGTCGCACCCACAAAATATTTTTTATTAATTTCTGGAGACTATGGCATCTGATCAATTCCATTACCATTACTTTGAAAAACACATGATAAATTGACTACTTTTAGGGTTTAGGGACATTTTCCCACAATATTTAAAAAAATGTGTCTGGAAAAAAAAATCCCTGACTGCATCTTTAAGTATTCAGTGGAGAAAATGGTCCGAATCAAGCAGGAACTCTGCAGACATCGACCTGAGGATAGAAACCTGGAAGAGAGGAAGATGTGGCTACTCCATCTCTGCTTCTGTTGCACTTTTTTACTGATGTTTGTAACTTTTAGAATGACGTATTTATTTGTTTGTGTGATGATGGATGCGTTTCTGCTGCTGGATGAATCAATAAAATGAATTTATCTAAATGTCTGTATGTGCCGAGCAGTCATTCACAAGTAAAGAATTCTTGTTTACAATTAAGGCTAAGTCTAAGAAAACAGTTCTTTTATATTTGTATGGGGACTTAAATCAAAACAAAAGAGCTAGTATGGCAAAGACTACAGTATATGTTGGTATTATCCATCTTTTTAGTGGTCGGGGAAACCGGAGCACCCACAGGAAACCTTCACAGGTACTGGGATAAGATTGCAGAAGGGTCCTGAGGTGGACTTGACTCCCAGGACCTTCTCGCTGTGAAGCACTAGCGCCCACCATGCCAGAATACCCCTGCAGTTTGAAAGCAACCAAAATAAGTCTGGATCTACAAACCCTAAAACATAAACTAGTTTTCTTACACATCACAGCCAACAACCATAAACAGCTGAGCTTTTTCCGCAGCCCCAAAAATGAAACCCATGACTTATGTGGACAAAGTTTGATATATCCGCTGGATGTGACCCAGTGCACCGACAAATTTTTTTTGGTTTACACCTTTTTACAGAACTGACACTGCCCTCATAGTGGTGGTCTGTGCTCTACCGGGACATCAGAGACCATTTGCGGGTGACAAACTTCATGTGGATTTTTGACAAACAAGATTAATACCGTATTTTAATTACGTATTCTCCCTTCTATCTTGGAAAAAACTGAAACTCTGCCACTGACGGAAAAACCAAACATACAATTCTCTTTACCACGAGGGCTCTTGTCACCAGGTCTAGTTGATGAATGATCTCATGCATGGATCGATTTCGACGACTGTATTTGTCAGGATTTCCTGATCCCCCATCCACCTACAAACACAACAATGTAGTCGTTCTTCAATATGACTTCAATATTGATGACAAACTATGTTTAGTTTTTCTAATAGTTATTGGTCGGTGGTGCAGCAGAGTTGCAGTTTTTCCTCTGATGAGTTGATTTCAACATGCAAGATTGTGTGCGACCCCCTCTTCCGGGAAAGAGACAGTGCATGTTCCAATTAATGAGCGAAACATGGGGGTCGATGGTTTCAGTTCTGGACAGTCCTGATCTAAGTCTCTGGACCGGACTTCTGGAACCTGCTCCCTCCTGATCTACGAGAGTCAACTGGTTTGGGCTTTTTAAATCGAGGCTAAAAACTTATTTTTACAGACAGGCTTTGAACACTTTTAACACACATTCCACAATGGACACTTTTGACCATTGTTTTACAGTTTGGCCAAAACTTGTCAGCGGGGAGCCAGCTCCGTCAGACCTCTGAGCTGTGCTAGCGGCATGGTAGTTCTGTGATGGCGCTAAGGGACACCAGGTGCCCCACCCAGTGGAGCCGGCTGCGGCTGTAAGTGCCAACCTGTTATTGTGTCCTTAGGCCAGACACTTCATACCAATCATAGACTCCGTCTGGTTGTGTGTGTGAATGGTTTGAGTGGTGCTCGATCGGGTCGATGGCAAGACTGTTTGCCTCGGCTTCTGTCAGTGAGCCCCCGGGCAGCTGTGGACCCCGTCGTGTTATCATCCCCCCAAAGTGTTCGCGTTTCAGCCCCCCGGCAGTCACGTTAACACAAACAACGGTGATAATCTACACCAATCAATGTTTTCATCATACATTTTACAGGGCTGTGCGCCCCACCAAACCACAAAGCAGACTTGTTACAGGAGGGGAGATACCACGTCGCGGGGATGGCTTGGCATCTGTGTGTCTTGCTCCGAAATAGCTGAGAGTCAAAGTAACAAAGGATAATGTAAGTGGGCGCGCAAGAGTGCCGAGGTAAAATATAAACTTTTAAGAGTTAGCTAAAGATATCACGCGCTCATCAGATTGGTCCCGTCGCCGTAACAACGTGTTAATAAAGACACGTGTTTTCTCGAGTGTTTTCTCCAGCGCCTGTGTGGTGTAGCGGGATTGTACAAGACTTTCCCGTGGACGTTCGGGGTTCAAGCCCCGGCTAATCCTCCGTTACTGAATAAAGTTGCATTTTTTTCCTGCAGTTTGGTTGGTGCAGATTGTGAAGTTTACTACCGTCTAGCAACTATTTTAAATGTGTTGGCCTAATTACTAAGTATGTTTTAGAAAACATGTAAACGTCAACAAAATCAAAAGTGTCATAGGCTGGACTTGAACCCGGGTCCTCTCACACCAGAGTCCATCTCCTTATCATTGAGCTATAGAGCCACAGAAAGTTGTCCCGTGAACAGAGAACAAAGACCGATGAGAAGCCAATTTTCCTAACCCTGCTCACAAGTGCCACCTGGTGGTTGTTTGGGTCATTGCAGCATCACTGGGGAAAAAATAAATAAAAGACGCGTGAAACACACGTGAGTCTCGTGTGATTCACGCGTGAAACGCGACAAAACGAAGTGGGACCTACTGTATTATAATAACTGGGTATTACAGCTTGGAGCTGAAGGACTCACTGCAGACTAAACCAGACTAAACCAGACTGAAAAAGACTAAACCAGACTAAACCAGACTGAAAAAGACTAAACCAGACTAAACCAGACTAAACCAGACTAAACCAGACTCAACCAGACTCAACCAGACTCAACCAGACTAAACTAGACTAAACCAGACTCAACCAGACTGAACCAGACTACACCAGACTAAACCAGTCTAAACCAGTCTAAACCAGACTAAACTAGACTAAATCAGACCAAACCAGACTAAAACAGACTAAACCAGTCTAAACCAGACTCAACCAGACTAAACCAGACTAAACTAGACTAAACCAGACTAAACCAGACTAAACCAGACTAAACCAGACTAAACCAGACTAAACCAGACTAAACCAGTCTAAACCAGTCTAAACCAGTCTAAACCAGACTAAACCAGACTAAAACAGACTAAAACAGACTAAACCAGACTAGAACAGACCAAGCCAGACTAAGCCAGACCAAACCAGACTAAGCCAGACTAAGCCAGACTAAACCAGACTAAACCAGACTAAACCAGTCTAAACCAGACTAGAACAGACTTAAGCCCGGGGATTAATAAACTTTATCTTTACTTGACCCAAAATCTTATGGGAAAAAATAATATAAATTAAAAGATGAATATAATAAAATACTAATAAATAAATAATAAATAATAATAAAAAAGTCTAAATGTGTCCTTTTTAAATAAATAAAACCTCAAGTCAGGGAGGGACTTACAGGGGACTATTGTACATGTGTTTAGTGGTAGAGGAAACCGGAGCACCTGGAGGAAACCTACAGACACTGGGAGAACATGCAAACTGCACATGTGTTCTCCCCACACTCACACACACTCCCTCCTCGTGGTCCTCGCCCGTCCTGGAGCCCCTTGTGTAGAGCGAGAGCCCTCATTGGTCGAACCCTGTCATTTCCTGCTGTTTAGTGCAGCTGCCAACATCTGGCTCCAACATCAGGGACACTTTTCTGTTGTTGTCCACAGCAGCTGTGGTCATGAACCTGAGCCGCTCTGTGGACTTCAGGACATTATTTAGAAGTGGTCGTTGGTTCGAATCCTGTCCCTGTGCTCTTGGACTCTTGTCGTTTCTCTGGTGTGTGACAATGGGTTTAATATCTTAAAGGAGACGTACTGTGCTTTGCTCTGATGTTTAATCTATGACACGTGTGGATCATTCTTATATATTTGGAACATGTTCAGTCTCAGAATATCAAAGCAACGAGCAGTGGAGTCTTTGCATGTGTGCCAAAATGCCTGCTGATCATCCACATGTCAGATTACAGGGAATACAGACGACTGGGTCTTTGTGTGTGTGATATGTGACATCATTATGAATCCTTTGTATTGTTATTGTTCATGTGTTTCCCACTGCTCAGCTGTTGTTCTTGTTTGGCATTATTCCTCAGCTTGTATCGTAGTCTATAAGATCACGATGCTCATTACATCATGTTTTCTTTATTCAGGTTGGTGAGCTGTGGTTTGTCAGAGATCAGCTGTTCCTCTGTGGTCTCAGCTCTGGAGTCCAACCCCTCACATCTCACACTCCTGGACCTGAGTGTGAACAATCTGTCTGATTCAGCAGTGTCTGATCTGTGTGGTTTTCTACAGAGTCCAGACTGTCGACTGGAGACACTCTGGTCAGTTCACTGCACAGAAACACTACACACTAAAGTGTTTCATATGAAACTGCAAACACACTTTAAATTATTATAAATGATTCACACAAACATCTGTTACTGTCAATGTCTTTAACTCATGTTTATATTATGTTCAAATAGTTTCTCACATTTATGTACCACTTACATGGAACTTCAAAGATACAAATGGAGCTTAAGCGGAGGTTCAGTATGGTAGACTACCTACGTTATCACACAAGGCTTGACCACGCCTTACTCAGCCTGTCTTAATCAACTCCCCGCAGCCGTGTCAATCAAGCCAGCGTTTAAGAGCAAAGCAGAGCACAGCTCACCAAACGGACTTCAAGCTGCAATGGGTTGCTCTTCGTCACCTTGTTACTCACGCCTCGCACATTGTTCGTCCTGCATGGTCGCGGCTCCTCTTCCACATCACATGTTTGGGGCTGCGCGCCATGGTCGCTGTGTCTCCACCGCGGCTCACCGCGGGTCCTCTCCTGCGGACTCGCTGCCGCTCGTCTCCCCGTGGCGCTGCTACTCGCGGCCAGGCGTTACTCCGTGCACCCTGCAGCTTCCATACCGGGCACGGGACTTCTGTCTGCCTGCCGTTGTCTGCCTGCCGCTGTCCACCCGTCTCCCTGCCTCCACTCACGGTACAGTGTCGGTTTCGTGTTTTCCGCACTACCATGAACTGTACTGAACTGCGGCGTGTCAGTTAATCCCGCCGAATTGTCTCGCAGGCTGTGTTTCTAACCGCTGCATTGCTCTTCAGGCTGTTCGTTTTACCACCTGCATTGGCATTTAGACTGTCCGTTTTCACCATGGACCGTACATTTTAACCACTGTGTTGGCCTTCTGGCTGTCCGTTTTACTCATGGGCTGAACATTTTACCCACTGCAGTGACCTCCAGGCTGTCAGTTTTACTATGGACTGAACATTTTACCCACTGCATTGACCTTCAGGCTGTCAGGTGTAACCATGGACTATAACATTTGTCGTCTGCTTGGCCTTTGCGCTGTCTATTTGACCGTGGACTGTAAGTTTTGCCCACTGCATTGCCTCCCGGCTGTCCGTGTCTGATGAGCTGCTCTGATTGGTCGGAGCGCGGCCGAGCCCCTCTGTACTGTTCGTTTTAACCAGTGCGTTGGCCTTCAGGCATGCTTCAACGGCCTCACTTCAACGCTTCATCGCAGCACACGTCGGCGGCCGCACACTTCAACGCCCACACGCTTCGCCGACGCCACTTCGGTGGCCGCACGCTTCGACGACGCCACTTCGGTGGCCGCACGCTTCGACGACGCCACTTCGGTGGCCGCACGCTTTGACGACTCCACGCTTCGACTCCTCCTCCACGCTTCGACTCCTCCTCCACGCTTCGACTCCTCCTCCACGCTTCGACTCCTCCTCCACGCTTCGACTCCTCCTCCACGCTTCGACTCCTCCTCCACGCTTCGACTCCGGCGCACTCATCGACTCCGGCGCACGCATCGACTCCGGCGCACGCATCGACTCCGGCGCACGCATCGACTCCGGCGCACGCATCGACTCCGGCGCACGCATCGGCGAAGGCGCACGCATCGGCGAAGGCGCACGCATCGGCGAAGGCGCACGCATCGGCGAAGGCGCACGCATCGGCGAAGGCGCACGCATCGGCGAAGGCGCACGCATCGGCGAAGGCGCACGCATCGGCGAAGGCGCACGCATCGGCGAAGGCGCACGCATCGGCGAAGGCGCACGCATCGACGAAGGCGCACGCATCGGCGAAGGCGCACGCATCGACGAAGGCGCACGCATCGCCGAAGGCGCACGCATCGCCGAAGGCGCACGCATCGACGAAGGCGCACGCATCGACGAAGGCGCTCGCTTGGGCGGCGCACGCCTTGACGCGGCACGCCTTGGCGCCTCAACAACGCCGCACGCTACGCCGCAGCACGCTTTGACGCAGCCCGCTTCCACGATGGCGCACGCTTTGACGCAGCACGCTTTGACGCAGCACGCATCAACGACGCAGCTCGCTTTGACGCCGCACGCCTTGACGCCGGCGCACGCCTTGGCGCAGCCGCATGCATCAACGACGCCGCTCGTTTGGACGCCGCTCGTTTGGACGCCGCTCGTTTGGACGCCGCTCGCTTGGACGCCGCTCGCTTGGACGCCGCTCGCTTGGACGCCGCTCGCTTTGACGCAGCACGCTTCATTGCAGCACACGTCGGTGGCCGCACGCTTCATCGCCGTACGTCGGTCGGCGCACACGCTTCCACGTCGGTGTCCGCCTCCTGCCGCATTCTCGACCTCATGCTTCGACGCATTCGTGTGCTCTCATCCATTCATCGTGGAACCAGTGTCGACCATGGACTCTCGTTCCCCTTGGTGGGTGAACAATCCAACGCTAGGAGAGTTCTGCTTCACAATGACGGGAAGAGCCGGCTTCGAAGGATCAGGTCAGTGGTCTGACTGAAGACGCGGTCTGACTGAAGACGCGGTCTGACTGAAGACGCGGTCTGACTGAAGACGCGGTCTGACTGAAGACGCGGTCTGACTGAAGACGCGGTCTGACTGAAGACGCGGTCTGACTGAAGACGCGGTCTGACACTGCCCGTTGGTCCTTTTCACTCGAGTGATAGTGGTTCGAGGTTTCTCTTTTCAGCTTCGCAGGAACGCAACGCCGCACCAAAGCTCTGCTACAACGCCGCGATGGTGACCTGCTGCAACGCTGGCCTGCTAAGACTGCATGTGTACTGTCGGCGTGGCCTTCAAACCTGGCCGGCTATCTTCCCCAGGCCGCACTCATTGGCTTTTGGTGTGCAGCACTGCCCGCCACGGTTTGCGTGCACTCTGAGTGGCTGTAGGCGGTGCTCCTTCTCATGTTCCCCAGGCATATTCTCTCCTGGTCTCCTGGTGCGGCTCCTGCCGCCGGGCCTGTCTCACGCTTCGCCTTACCTGACGCACCCTGGCCCTCATTCTGACCGGGCCCTTGTGCGTTGGTTTTTGGGGGTCCAGAGATCTCCTATCGAACATCAATCTTCCTGGGTAAGTGTACTTCATGAATCTCATTTTCACCTTCTAGTCTCCCCAAGTGGAATCATGTTCGAATATCAGCGCTCTATACACCAGCAGTTCATCCTTCATTCAGCTTTCTCCTTTCCCTCTCACTGCACACTCTCAGTCTCTGGACATCAGCATCGCGGGTACTGCCGTCACTGCCTCATCGGCATTAAATACATTCTCTAAAATCCACTTCGAGTCACACTGCTCCACCCTCATAAGAAGATCCTTAAAGGAGTATTGGCAATGGACCTTGTTCTGTAGTTTAGGTCCTGGACGACTAGCCTGTCTGTCCGTGGAGTGGATTCCCTCTCTCTATGTAGGGTCTTCCGAAGGTTTCTCACTTTTTTCCCCACGGGGTTTTGTGAGTTTTCCTCGCCATTCAGGAGGGTCTGGACAGTTAGTGTCCAACTAGAAGGCCGTGGTGATGATCCAGGATACTTTAACATTCTACAACATCTATGGACATTTTATCAACATTCATAGACTATAATTACTCCTTAAACAATCCCTCGACGACCCCCTGGTCTGAACAAATTCAAAACCTCTGCTCCCTGCATGTAACCTCTCTTCCTTTCTCTACACCCGCCACTCCTTCCGGATAGGAGCAGCCACTTGGACTGCTGCCCTGGGACTCCCTCAATCATCTCTCCAGGAGCTCGGTCCCCGGTTCTCTACCACATTCATCCGTTCTGGCAGCCCAGCGCCTCCTCTCATATAAGTACGTATGCATCTCCTGGTGTGGTGGCAACTCCTCATTTCCAGCATGCCGCGCACTCGAGCCAAGCTCGTGCGCGTGCCAACGCCTAGCGCTAGAGCCGAGCTCGCGCACGGACATTACGCCGCGCACTTAGGCCGAGCTCGTGCGCGTGCTAGCGCTAGAGCCGAGCTCGCGCACTGACATTACGCCGAGCGCGTGCCAACGCCTAGCGCTAGAGCCGAGCTTGCGCACGGACATTACGCCGCGCACTTGAGCCGAGCTCGTGCGCGTGCCAACGCCTAGCGCTAGAGCCGAGCTCGCGCACGGACATTACGCCGCGCACTTGAGCCGAGCTCGTGCGCGTGCCAACGCCTAGCGCTAGAGCCGAGCTCGCGCCCGGGCATTACGCCGCGCACTTGAGCCGAGCTTGTGCGCGTGCCAACGCCTAGCGCCAGAGCCGAGCTCGCGCACGGAAACAGTCACTCACACCATGCGCCTTCCATAAACGCAGCAACCAAGTCATGGCAAACGCATCGCTAGCCAAGCTCTCTTTTTGGGGATCATGATCTGCACCCAGGCGCAGATCTCTCCAGAGCACGGCCACAGCCGGGGCCTAAGCTCCAAACCAATAAACAAACTCAATCCATAAAATAAACAACTCTTAAACGCATCTCGTCTCTTGTAGTCTCTCCAGGTTGAAATGGAGCTTAAGCGGAGGTTCAGTATGGTAGACTACCTACGTTATCACACAAGGCTTGACCACGCCTTACTCAGCCTGTCTTAATCAACTCCCCGCAGCCGTGTCAATCAAGCCAGCGTTTAAGAGCAAAGCAGAGCACAGCTCACCAAACGGACTTCAAGCTGCAACCACCTCCTCCCCACCTCCGCCTCAGGATTCTTCACTCTCACATTCACCTTGCCTTGTTGCCACCACCAGTGTCTAGGCCCCGGGGGATCATGATCTGCACCCAGGCGCAGATCTCTCCAGAGCACGGCCACAGCCGGGGCCTAAGCTCCAAACCAATAAACAAACTCAATCCATAAAATAAACAACTCTTAAACGCATCTCGTCTCTTGTAGTCTCTCCAGGTTGAACTGTGTTTAAGGCTGAGAAAAGTCTCATGTTTTTGGTCGGGCCGGGACTTTAACGAGTTCATTAAGATTAATTAATTACACAAAAAATGTGCGTGTTAAAAAAATGGACGTATTTTAATCATATTTATTTTTGCACCGCGGAACATTTCTCACTGGATGAGTTTCAGACGGACCGATTATACTGACGCACCAACTGACAACAAACCACAGGCTGTATCCGAATGTCCACACTATACCCTATATAGTGCACTATATAGTGGTCACGCCATTTTGTAGGGGTGTCCGAATGTCCAGAGAGAAAAAGTAGTGCACTGGAATTTTCCCACAATGCATCTCGAAAATGTAGTGAACAGCAGTGGTCACTATACGGAAGTAAAATGGCGGAGGCACAGAGAGACGTGTTGGAAGCGGAGCGGGACATGAGCTACAAATGTGAGTTTTTAATCATCATAAATATGTAAATGTGTAAACCGTGATATATTGTTGACGATAAGCTGCCAAAATACACATTTGAAGTCAGAATACCATTGCCTTTTACTGCGAAACAACGTACCAATGTTATGCCGCGAAAATGTTAGCATTTTTGCATATCATAACATTAACATCTAAAGCTAACGCTACAGAAACGGGTCACTGGTGGTCAGTCATTAATGTTATTAAAGCACTTGTGTTATATGTATAGCATTTATTGTGTGTTTAATGTTTTTTAAAGGGACAGACACTGATGTGGAGAGACTCATCTGACTGCGGGTGAAAGGAATACATGCAGATACAGGAATAAATAAAAAAAACTTCATTTTGAGATTAATGTAAATAAAAATGAAGAGTATATAGCAGAAGTCATGTTCTTTTGAGCCCAGGCATTGATTTTGCCAAATGCATTCTGTGTTGCAGGGAGCTGGAGCTGCCATCTGTGTCAGAGACAGCTGAAGGAGAAAGCCTACATCGCTCACACCTATCTGCCCCTCCGCTGCTGCTGCTGCAATACAAACAAATGTATGGCCATGGCCAAGCAGATTCATACAAAACCATCGACATGTCCCAGTTGTTCTAAATGCTATTACTGTTTAATGATTAAATACTCTTGATTTCATTTAGAAAAAAATTGACTTATTCCATTTCCCTTGCTATGTTTTTCTGTTCTTTCAACCAATAAAGTGTTTAAATGTTCTTGAATTTTAAGTGAGTGTGTATATACAATGTGTTTTCTTGTTTAAATATGTTTAAATGTATATGTCTAATGTGTTTCCTATTGATTGAGAATAGTATTTTTTATTAGAAAGTCCATCCATCCATTTTCTACCCTTTAATCCATTTCTGGGTCAGGGGGGTGGCAGTCAGAGATGCCACCCAAGTCTCATAGCACCAGCCCCTCACTGACCCTCTGCAGGTGGTGAGTCCACAGGAGGACGGCTGCTCTCTGAGTGTGAGCATAGCCTTGATCTTTCAGTGGGGGCTTTGGGCAAAGTGGGGTTAAGTGTCTTGCCCAAGGACACAACGACAGCAGTCATCAGTGGGAGTCGGTGGAGAAGGTGTAGAGGTGGGAATTGAACCCACGACCTTCAGGCCTGAAGGGCAATGCTCTACCAACTGAGCTACTGTCGCCCCCTGAGAAAGTACACCTAAAGTACTTTAATTTACCCGGTAGATGGTGCTAATGCTATAGATAAAGGTACAATACTTACTCGAGTTGAGCCTTGCTAATGAAAGAAGAGCCATTCTCCTCCTCCTCATCGCCTGTCTTCGTCATCTTTCTGTTCGGCAGGTTTTAATTCTCATTGAGAAGTTCAATAATTGTAAGGATAAACTTAAAAATTCAGTGGAGGTGCCATCTCACCGGTGTTAGAAGAGCCGGTCAGGTGGTGGGAATATGAGGGACGTTAACCAAATCAGTCAACAAAAATTCATACAGTATATAAATATATTGTAAAAACATTTTATACATGTATATTAGACAAAGATTGATATTTTAATATACTTATATTTATATATAAATATATTTAAAAGTATATTGATCCAATGACATGTGACAGGGGTGTGACGCGGGCCGCGGCTAAAAATAGTGTGCAGCTGTCCGAATCGCCAACAGAATGAGTGCACTGACTCACTCACTCAGTCGCTATATAGTCCCGAACTATATAGTGAGTGAGTGAATAGGGTATAGTGTGGACATTCGGATACAGCCACAGTGAACATGAACCATGGATCTATTATAATAACTGGGTATTACAGCTTGGAGCTGAAGGACCATGTGCTCACTGCAGACTAAACCAGACTAAACCAGACTAAACCAGACTAAACCAGACTAAACCAGACTAAACCAGACTAAACCCGACTAAACCCGACTAAACCCGACTAAACCCGACTAAACCCGACTAAACCCGACTAAACCAGACTAAACCAGACTAAACCAGACTAAACCAGACTAAACCAGACTAAACCAGACTAAACCAGACTAAACCAGACTAAACCAGACTAAACCAGTCTAAACCAGACTAAACCAGTCTAAACCAGACTAAACCAGTCTAAACCAGACTAAACCAGTCTAAACCAGACTAAACCAGTCTAAACCACACTAAACCAGTCTAAACCAGACTAAACCAGACTAAACCATTCTAAACCAGACTAAACCAGTCTAAACCAGACTAAACCAGTCTAAACCAGTCTAAACCAGACTAAACCAGACCGTTGGTTGGCCCTGTGGATGGGAAGTATATTTCTAAATATGGTATTGCACTTAAAGGCAAAACTTGCACTGGTCTGTTGGACTTGAACAAAAATAAACAATATTTGTGTTGCTTAAACTTAATGTATTCATCATTATTTAATGTTTACTAAAAATCCATGTGAAAAAAGCGCTTCTCTCTGTTCTCAGGTCAAATATTTATATGTGATTAAAATGTGATTTATGAAGTGTCCGAGGGAACCGACGTGTATTTGATAACTCTGATGAGGCAAGTGCGTTTGTGCGATGTTTGAAAGGTGACAGTCAGAAGATTGAATCCAGAACTGCAATCACACGTTACTGCTAATCTGTTCATGTGCCTATATTTGTGCATTTTAATTCATGCATACTGTGGTTATAATGTTTCTTTTATACTTAACAAGTTGGAGGTCGAACTCATTGTTTGTTAGATTTTGGTGGTTTTGTAAACCAATAATAATGATTATTATATGTTAAATATGACTCTTATTTGACTTAACTGGGGAGGGGCCCTGTTCGGTGACGCTCTGGTATGTGCTGCTCCTCCATGGCTGAGGTGGATCAGCTCGTCTCCATAACCCAGTCTTCTTTAGGGATGCTGGGATGGGCTAGCTGCTGTTTAACCGTTGTGCACCTTCTTGTTTTATTAGTTGTTGTTTTTTTATTTTCCTTGGGGAGGGTTGTTTTCTATTGTCCCCCAAGTTTTCTTTTACCCTTCCCCTCATCCTTCTGGCAGACTGCATGTACTCGGCTCATTACAATATAGATGTCTGGATTATTGGAACTTCACGTGTCCGAGGGCTAAACAAATTGGTTAAATTAAAACAAGTTATGAACAGGATAAGAAGTATAAAAGCCAAAGTTGTATTTCTCCAAGAAACACATTTGACAGCTGAGGATATCATTAGAGTGAGGAGAAGATGGCCAGGTCATGTGTTTCATTCCTCCTTTAGCTCTCAATCCAGGGGTGTAATCACACTGATTCACAAATCACTACCTTTTCATTTGATAAATACGGTGCAGGACAAGGCTGGGAGATATCTCATTATTGAATGATAGCATCACATCAGTTGAATTTTGTGAATGTATATGGTAGAAATGACGACACTCCATCCTTTTTTCGTAATCTATTTTTGTCCTTGGCTTCATTAGCTGGGCATTTAATTATTGGGGGTGACTTCAATTGTACACTCTATCCAAATATTGATAGACTGTCTGGGATTGACACCTCACACCTGCAGACTCGGAAAGAGCTGCTCCAGTGTATGGTGGAATTTAACGTTGTAGATCTGTGGAGAAAGATGCATCCAGATGAGCTCGCATTCTCTTGCTATTCGAGCTCCCACAGTTCTCTTTCAATAATTGATTATTTTCTTAGATCAGCACAATTGATGCCCCATGTTACTCATTCTTGGTAAAGCAGTATTGTTTTATCAGATCATGCCAGTGTCTCTTTTCTATTAAGATTGCCTAACCTACCTCCCTCGACCACTAGATGGCGCCTTCAGACCTTTTGGCTCAAGGATCCGGATTTCTTAGAATATATAGAACAACAAATAGATTTTTATTTTGACTATAACACGGACCAAACCTCTGCAAGTTTACGTTGGGAGGCCTTCAAAGCTTTCTTAAGAGGGCAGATGATAAGTTATACATCCTTTAAATTTAAATCCTCTAGAATTGAAATGGAGTTGGAAAAAAAATTAAGGAAACTGAAGAGATAAATAAAAAATAATCGCCTTCCCTTTTTTCAGAATTAAACAAACTTAGGGCTAAATACAATTTATTATCAGTAAATAAGGCCATGAGAAGTTTACTGAGGATAAAACAGTCATACTACGAACAAGGTGAGAAGGCCAGTAAAATTCTGGCTCGGCGTATTAAACAAAATCAGACAGATTTTCAATTGCAATAGAGGGTGATGAGATTACAATGGACCCCAAAAAGATAAAAGTTTTCTAGTTTTTACCACACTCTTTTTAAATCAGAATATTCTGATAGTGCCTTACCTAAACAGAACCACTTTTTGGACCAGTTGAACTTCCCCACTCTTGAGGATAACAGTGCAGAGGAGCTAGAACTCAGCATTACGAAAGAGGAGATTATTAAGGCCATGTTGTGCATGAAGGGAGGTAAAAGTCCAGGACCGGACTCAATACCAATGGAAATATTCAAAGCTTTTAAAGATAAACTTGCACAACCCTTGCTAGATATGTATCAGGAATCCTTTAAGAATGCGTCCCTGCACTCATCATTAAATATTGCCACAATTACTTTGTAGTTGAAGCCCAATAAACCAGCAGCCGATTGTAGCTCTTATAGGCCAATTTCACTTCTAAATTGTGACTCTAAAATCCTGTGTAAAGTACTGGCTCCAAGACTTGAACCACTTTTACCAAAAATAATACATCTGGACCAAAACGGGAAAAAATGTGATTTATTGCAATTAATTCATTACAAAGCCTTTAATTAATTAGATCTTTTTTTAATCGAGTCCCAGCCCTAGTTTTTGGGGAAAAAGGGTTTTAGTTTTTAGTTTTATAAATTCTCCACCACTGCTCCTGACGTAAGCCTCAGCAGCATCTGGCTCAAATGCAGCCTGGCCTTATCCATCCGTACACTCGGTCATTATCATTTCCTGCATGTAACGTCTGGGTCTGGTCCCTGTGTTTGTGATTACAATCGGCTGAATCCCATCCGACCAATCGGAGAGCGCGGGAGGCGGGTGTTGTAGTTAGATGTGGGTGACGTCAAGAGTTTGTGTCGAACGGGCAGGTTGTAGTTTGGCGGAGAATACGATAGTAAAGTATTCTGCTCTGGTTCTATCAAGAAACTGAAGCCGGAGCAAGAGGAATGTTTAGCAAATGTAATGTCTGGAAAAGATTGTGGCGCTACTCCCCACGGGCTCCGTTAGCGCCAAAGGAGATGGCTAAAGCTAGGCTAAATGCTAAAGCTAGGCTAAATGCTAAATGCTAACGACTCACTCGGGCTCATTACAAACGTCACGGTAAACTCAGATCCAATGGTTTCAATCTGGAAAAGGAGTTAGCCCCTCCCACCTGTTAACGGAGTCTGTGTGTACTATGCTGTGGTACGACCAGGCTGGGTCAAATGCAGAGGATGAATTATCCTACGGGGATTAATAAACTTTATCTTTACCTGACCCAAAATCTTATGGGGAAAAAAAAAGAATTAAAAAAAGAATATAATAAAAAACGAATAAATAAATCTCTTTAATGTAAAAAAAAGTCTAAATGTGTCCTTTTTAAATAAATAAAACCTCAAACCGATGATGAACCTTTGATTTCTTCAAAAGTCACTTTGTAATTAAGTAACAAACACTGACCTCAGTTTGTTCTGAAGAAACATTAAAAACATTAAAAACTGAGTCTTTCTATAGATTTGTTTTCAGTCACTTTTTTTTGTCATGTTTTTATCGTTTCTCTTTCGTGCTCATTACATCATGTTTTCTTTATTCAGGTTGGAGTACTGTGATTTGTCAGAGATCAGCTGTTCCTCTGTGGCCTCAGCTCTGGAGTCCAACCCCTCACATCTCACAGACCTGGACCTGAGTCATAACAATCTGTCTGATTCAGCAGTGTCTGATCTGTGTGGTTTTCTACAGAGTCCAGACTGTCGACTGGAGACACTCAGGTCAGTTCACTGCACAGAAACACTACACACTAAAGTGTTTCATATGAAACTGCAAACACACTTTAAATGATTATAAATGATTCACACAAACATCTGTTACTGTCAATGTCTTTAAAGGAGCAGTATGTAAAAATCTGGCCAAAAGTGGTACTGCAGTCACAGTCAGTATTGTGTAGTCCTCTCCCACTCTCCCTGACTCAGGTTGCCAGATACACACCAAATCCAGCAGCAAACACAAGGAATTATTTTATCAGTTGTTTGTCTCTCACATTGCCATGAGCCGTGCTAATGTTGAATAAATGTTTCAAATTAATGTTATTTTTATTTTTATTATTTGTACATTTGAGATAAAAAAACAAAAACAAAATAAAAGCAATGTAATTATAGATTATGCAAAATAAATAAGCAATTGATGTCCAAAATTGGAGTGGGAAGAATGAATGTTTGAACATATTTCTTCAGTGTATCAACATCAGGGTTTCCTCCAGAGCAGCCATTCCCAAAGTCAGTAACACCGGGGCCCCTTAAAAATCTGACGGATCTGCGCGGCCCCGAAACAATAACCAAGAAGACAACGTTAAAAAAGGGTCTTCTCGTTATTTTATTTGGGGGATAGAGCCTCTGCTTCAAACGTGCAGATGACCATCCCCACTTTGTAAAACACAAATGATTACAATTTGATGATTCAAGTCAAATAATGAACACAAATATTGTAATATTACAAACAAAATATTGATCATTTAACACACAATAATTATATAAAACATTTTTTTTAATGACCTCTCCCGGCCCCCCTGCAGTACCCCCGCGGCCCACCAGGAGGCCCCACTTTGGGAGACACTGCTCCAGAGGATATCACCTTTCATTTTTATTTATTCCCTATTTTTTAGACAAACATATATAAGTCCCACATCAAAAAGAGACTAACATTATTTTAATTGGGTACATGTGGTCTCAAATGATGTTTTTACAATTAAGCTGTAATCTGCAAAAAAACGTCTTGACCCTCGTCTTTTACCGTTTTTTAGAGCAATCTGTCATAGAATGTGATATCATGCAATTTCATTCAAAAAGCTTCTGCCCGGGATTGAACCCAGGTTTGCAGATTAAGAGCACAGCGACCTAACCACTAGACTACCTGTGCACAAACACTAATGTTTTCTCAGCTAGACCACGAACTTTAGCGTCGCACGAAAACTTTTATCAGCTCTCAGTTTTTCAAAGGCGTCCTGATATAAATCCTTAGTCTTTGTTTTGTCATTAATGATTTGAGAGTCATAACGAGACCTTTTTTAGTTCTGTGCCACATGTTATTTTACCAGTGAAACGGCGAAGGGTAGGGCTTGAGAATGAAAACAATAACAACTTTTACGGGTCGTAAAAATAATTTTGATAATCAAATATCTCTGAACTACTGTTATCAGTTAAAGATGTATTCGAAAAGAGAATTAATAATGCTTTTTGAAACATTGGGGCCATTTAATGATGACATATTACATACTGCTACTTTAACTCATGTTTATATTATGTTCAAATAGTTTCTCACATTTATGTACCACTTACATGGAACTTCAAAGATACAACTGTGTTTAAGGCTGAAAAAAGTCTCATGTTTTTGGTCGGGCCGGGACTTTAACGACTTAATTAAGATTAATGAATTACACAAAAATTAGTGCGTTAACATTTTTTACGCATTTTAATCATATTTATTTTTGCACCGCGGAACATTTCTCACTGGATGAGTTTCAGACGGACCGATTATACTGACGCACCAACTGACAACAAACCACGGCTGTATCCGAATGTCCACACTATACCCTATTCACTCACTCACTATATAGTTCGGGACTATATAGCGACTGAGTGAGTGAGTCAGTGCACTCATTCTGTTGGCGATTCGGACAGCTGCACACTATTTTTAGCCGCGGCCCACATCACACCTCTGTCACATGTCATTGGATCAATATAATTTTATATATAAATAAAAGTATATTAAAATATCAATATTTGTCTAATATACATGTATAAAATGTTTTTACAATTTATATTCATATTTATGAATTTTGGTTGACGTCTTTCATATTCCCGCCACCTGACCGGCTCCTCTAACACTGGTGAAATGGCACCTCCACTGAATTTTGCGGTGTTTTTGATAACCATTATTCAACTTATCATAATGCGAATTAAAAAACGCAGAACAGAGAGAAGGCGAAGACAGGCGATGAGGGCGAGGAGGAGAATGGCTCTTCGTTCATTAGCAACGCGTCGTGTAAGTATTGTATTCGTCCTTTGTCTATATAGCATTAGCACCATCTACTGGGTAAATTATAGTACTTACTAATTAAAAATACTATTCTCAGTCAATGAGAAACATATTAGTCATATACATTTAGACATATTTCAACAAGAAAACACATTGTATAGACACACTCACTTAAAATGCAAGAACATTAAAATATTTTATTGGTTGAAAGAACACAAAACCATAGCAAGGAAAATGGATTAAGTACTCATTTTTTCTAAATGAAAAATGAGTACTTAATCATTAAACAATAATAGAATTTGCTTGGCCATGGGGCACAGGGCTTCTGTGATTTTTTTGTGTGTTATTAGGTGCGAGTGATGTAGGCTGAGGGTTTCTACTTCAGTTGTCTCAGGGCAGCTCCAGCTCCCTGCAACACACAATACATTTGGCAAAATCAATGCCAGGGCACAAAAGAACATGACTTCAGCTATATACTCTTCATTTTTATTTACATTTTTAAATCTCAAAATGAAAAATGAGTACTTATTCCTGTGTCTGCACTCATAACTAAAAGTGCAGATACAGAATTAAAAAATGAATCTAGAAGTATCATATTAAGTTTAAGAGAATTTTTGTTTTGTTTTAGGGTGAACCACCGGTGTACTGCCGACTGAACCACCATGTACCCCTAGTCAGCATGTACTTAAATGGCCAGTCTGACCTTCGCCCCGATTTTCGCCTCACTCGAACCACCATCACCCGTCTGGTTAGCCACCTGAGGAGTGCTCATCACCAGGGCTGGAGCCAGGACATGGAGGTTTTGGTCTTCCTCTTTTGGTTGGCCAGTGGCACCGCGTACCGTGTTGTCGCCAGGGCATTTGACATGCCCCAGTCCACAGTCCACGATGTGATCCACAGGGTGGCCAACCAGATCCTTCAAATGCGTGGCCAAATAATTCATTTCCCTTCCCTGGAGGAACTTCCCCAAGTTGCAGCTGGGTTTCAGCTGTTGACTGGATCAGCTGCTCTCAATAATGTTGTGGGGAGCATCGACGGCTGCCACATCAGAATAAAGCCCCTTCAAGAGAATGCACAGTGTTATTTTAACAGGAAATTGTTTTATTCCATTCAAATGCAGGCTGTGTGTAATCACCGTGGCTTATTTATTGATTTATTTGTTGGCTACCCCGGATCTGTGCACGATTCTCGAGTGCTTAAAAACAGCCCCCTCTACGTCCACCGGCTCTATCCCCCAAATGGACACGTCCTCCTTGGTGATGGGGGTTACCCTTGCCTCCGTCAGCCCATCACACTCCTCACTCCATACAGAGAGCCTGTTCGGAGCCCAGTGGAAGCCCGCTTCAACCGGCACCATGCACGGGCACGATCTGTAACAGAAAGAGCGTTTGACATGATGAAGGCAAGATGGCGATCCATTTTTTTTAAGGCACTGGAAGTCCAACCCACCTTTGCAGTCGAGGTGACTGCCTGTTGCGCCATCCTGCACAACATCTGCGTCAGCGATGGTGATCTCTGGGAGCCAGTGGAAGAGGAGCAGGGGCCTGATGATGAGCAGGACCAGCATCAGCAGCACCAGCCTGATCAGCAGGGTGGACAGGAGCTGCGTGGACGGATGGCAGCAGCACTTTCCACCCCAAGGGCCAGGCTACCAGCTCTTCGGGACCACGACTATTAATTAAATGTTTGAATAATCTGTGTTTTGGCCTATTTAAATAAAAACAAAAACAATTGAATATGTAAATATCTAAAAAGAAATTGTTGAATGTATGTATAGTTCTTTACAAATGTCTAGTTGATTAAATTTTTTTTGTGTAAATAGTGTTCATCATCGTATTTCAATATGCATATAGTTCAAACTACACTTATCAAAATACATTTTTATTTACAATTTCTCCACTATTTTCTCCAACAAACTCAACAGTCTCTCCTCTCTCTCTTCCTCTCTTCTTCCCCTCTCCTCTTCTCGCTTCTCCCTTTCCTCTTCCTTCTTCTCCACCTTCTCCAAAAAACTCCACAAACTCTCCCTTCTCGGCCTCTTGGCTGCCACTCTTTCCTCTTCCTCCTCTGGCTGTACGGGGGCAGGGGGTTGTTCCACAGATGTGGAAGCAGCATCCCCCATGGATGAGGCAATCAGGCAGGGAGGCTGCACAGATGGCCTGCTGCCTATCACCTCATCCATGAGGGAGTACCACTTCCACGATATGGCGGTAGGCTCCCCTCCTTCTGTCCCTGTCCCTGTCCGTGGCTGTCTGAGCTCCTTAAAACAGTGAGTTTTATGTAATATATGCTTCACAAATTACACACAAAGCTTCAAAGAAACAAACCTTGTAGGTCTTTTTGAGGTTCTCCCATTTCTTGGCCGCTCTGGCAGGGCTGATCAGGCGGCTCAGCCCCATTTCCTTTATCACTGCCCTAAAGTAACGATACATAAAAGCATTTGAATACGAGTAGACGTTTTTTGAATAAGTATTCATTCATAATGGTCGTACTCCCATCCAGCCGCCGATGCAAAACGGCGGCCTGAGAACAGACCGCCGTTTTTTATCCGTAGTCGGATTAGCCTCTCCACATCTGTGTCTGTCCCTTTAGAAAAACATTTAACACAATAAATGCTACACGTATAACACAAGTGCTTTAATAACATTAATGACTGACCACCAGTGACCCGTTTCTGTAGCGTTCGCTTTAGATGTTAATGTTATGATATGCGAAAATGCTAACATTTTCGCGGCATAACATTGGTACGTTGTTTCGCATTAAAAGGCAATGGTATTCTGACTTCAAATGTGTATTTTGGCAGCTTATCGTCAACAATATATCACGGTTTACACATTTCCATATTTATGATGATCAAAAACTCACATTTATAGCTCATGTCCCGCTCCGCTTCCAGCTCGTCTCTCGCTGCCTCCGCCATTTTACTTCCGTATAGTGACCACTGCTGCACACTACATTTTCGAGATGCATTGTGGGAAAATTCCAGTGCACTACTTTTTCTCTCTGGACATTCGGACACCCCTACAAAATGGCGTGACCACTATATAGTGCACTATATAGGGTATAGTGTGGACATTCGGATACAGCCACAGTGAACATGAACCATGGATCTATTATAATAACTGGGTATTACAGCTTGGAGCTGAAGGACCCATGTGCTCACTGCAGACTAAACCAGACTAAACCAGACTAAACCAGACTAAACCAGTCTAAACCAGACTAAAGCAGACTAAACCAGACTAAACCAGTCTAAACCAGACTCAACCAGACTAAACCAGTCTAAACCAGACTAAAGCAGACTCAACCAGACTACACCAGACTACACCAGACTAAACCAGACTCAACCAGACTAAACCAGTCTAAACCAGACTAAACCAGACTAAACCAGACTAAACCAGTCTAAACCAGACTAAACCAGTATAAACCAGTCTAAACCAGACTAAACCAGTCTAAACCAGACTCAACCAGACTAAACCAGACTAAACCAGTATAAACCAGACTAAACCAGACTAAACCAGGCTAAATCAGACTAGAACAGACAACCAGACTAAACCAGTCTAAACCAGACTAAACCAGACTAAACCAGACTAAACCAGACTAAACCAGATTAAACCAGACTAAACCAGTCTAAACCAGACTAAACCAGTCTAAACCAGTAAACCAGACCGTTGGTTGGCCCTGTGGATGGGAAGTATATTTCTAAATATGGTATTGCACTTAAAGGCAAAACTTGCACTGGTCTGTTGGACTTGAACAAAAATAAACAATATTTGTGTTGCTTAAACTTAATGTATTCATCATTATTTAATGTTTACTAAAAATCCATGTGAAAAAGCCGCTTCTCTCTGTTCTCAGGTCAAATATTTATATGTGATTAAAATGTGACTTATGAACTGTCCGAGGGAACCGACGTGTATTTGATAACTCTGATGAGGCAAGTGCGTTTGTGCGATGTTTGAAAGGTGACAGTCAGAAGATTGAATCCAGAACTGCAATCACACGTTACTGCTAATCTGTTCATGTGCCTATATTTGTGCATTTTAATTCATGCATACTGTGGTTATAATGTTACCTCTTAACATCCGCCTCATTTTGGCTCGTGCATAAAAGTTGGGCATACCCAAATGTCTTTGCTTATTTAAAAACACATCTTACATCTCACATGCTTGTGTGATGCATCATTTTAAAGCTAGAGCCTTCTAGTTTATGTAAAAAAAACACTAAAATAATGTTTGTCATTCCTATTTTCCTCTGCATCCTTTGAAGTTAGGGAAAAAAACCCAATTTTTTTAGCCTCGCCTAACATTTTCAATTTCTAAAGGCCCTAAAAAAGGCAGACTTCATTGTAAGTTCACAATATTCAAACCCTCTGTTCATTGTGTTGTTGACAACAACTGTCTAAAGTTTCAGACTTCTAAGTTTTATAGTTTTTATGCAGTTTCTCCTTTTCATCAAGTAGTGCACATTTGGCACAATTTGGCACAAGTGTGCCAAATTGTGCCAAATATCTTTACTTACATTTAATCATCATAAAAACAATATTTTTTATTATTGGTACTTATAAGTTACTAATCTATGTGTGTTTTTCTTTTTTAAATGTCAAAGTTATTTTTTTATGAGTGTAAATTCATTGCAGCTTCGGGAGCGTCTTTTGGCTTCCATGACGCACAATTGTCCAGGGACAACATAAGACAGGACACCATTGTCCCACCCCTTGTTCGAAAGCTTTCCTCATTGGCACAAGGACATGTCAATCGTAAATCCCGGAAGTAAACGTAAACAAGTTGGGACCCCACAAAAGATCAGTGAAGCATGCGCAAACAGCAGCGCAAGCTGTACTTGCAGCGGCTCTTGCAGACCCAAAAATTGGTCTAGCTTTTCGGGAGTAGTCTCATTTGAAAGATAAGGAGCTAAGGAACACGTAGATACCAGATGTTTGGGTGAAAAACAAAGCTAAAAGTCCGTTAAAAGTGAAAGAGCAACATCTGTGCTCTTTTTTTTCGTTTTTTTCGCTAAAGATAAATGCACATTTTTGGATTATTTCTGCAGAATGGATTTTACTTTGGGAAATACAAGTGGATATAATTTTCCTTTGGACTGTTCCAGAGAGAATGATGTATTGCAAGCTGGGAGGAGAGCTGATTTATTTGTACAGCACAAGCCCAAACGTAAAAAGCTATTTCGGAATTGATTTATTTTGTGCCCACATTATGTGTTATATCTTTTGAATGCAAAGTCTGATGTAGTTTACACTTGTATATAAATGTAGATAAGAAAATAAGCTTTAAAATGATATACAGCTTTTGGGGTTTGGTGTTCAAAATACATCTGCTATTGCCAGCAGAACATTTAAAAACATAAAAACGGCCCGCCGGCGCGCCGGTAGTTGCTAAGTGGTTCAAGTTGGAGGTGGAACTCATTGTTTGTTAGATTTTGGTGGTTTTGTAACCAATAATAATGATTATTATATGTTAAATATGACTCTTATTTGACTTAACTGGGGAGGGGCCCTGTTCGGTGACGCTCTGGTATGTGCTGCTCCTCCATGGCTGAGGTGGATCAGCTCGTCTCCATAACCCAGTCTTCTTTAGGGATGCTGGGATGGGCTAGCTGCTGTTTAACCGTTGTGCACCTTCTTGTTTTATTAGTTTGTTTTTTTATTTTCCTTGGGGAGGGTTGTTTTCTATTGTCCCCCAAGTTTTCTTTTACCCTTCCCCTCATCCTTCTGGCAGACTGCATGTACTCGGCTCATTACAATATAGATGTCTGGATTATTGGAACTTCACGTGTCCGAGGGATAAACAAATTGGTTAAATTAAAACAAGTTATGAACAGGATAAGAAGTATAAAAGCCAAAGTTGTATTTCTCCAAGAAACACATTTGACAGCTGAGGATATCATTAGAGTGAGGAGAAGATGGCCAGGTCATGTGTTTCATTCCTCCTTTAGCTCTCAATCCAGGGGTGTAATCACACTGATTCACAAATCACTACCTTTTCATTTGATAAATACGGTGCAGGACAAGGCTGGGAGATATCTCATTGTTGAATGATAGCATCACATCAGTTGAATTTTGTGAATGTATATGGTAGAAATGACGACACTCCATCCTTTTTTCGTAATCTATTTTTGTCCTTGGCTTCATTAGCTGGGCATTTAATTATTGGGGGTGACTTCAATTGTACACTCTATCCAAATATTGATAGACTGTCTGGGATTGACACCTCACACCTGCAGACTCGGAAAGAGCTGCTCCAGTGTATGGTGGAATTTAACGTTGTAGATCTGTGGAGAAAGATGCATCCAGATGAGCTCGCATTCTCTTGCTATTCGAGCTCCCACAGTTCTCTTTCAAGAATTGATTATTTTCTTATATCAGCACAATTGATGCCCCATGTTACTCATTCTTGGTAAAGCAGTATTGTTTTATCAGATCATGCCAGTGTCTCTTTTCTATTAAGATTGCCTAACCTACCTCCCTCGACCACTAGATGGCGCCTTCAGACCTTTTGGCTCAAGGATCCGGATTTCTTAGAATATATAGAACAACAAATAGATTTTTATTTTGACTATAACACGGACCAAACCTCTGCAAGTTTATGTTGGGAGGCCTTCAAAGCTTTCTTAAGAGGGCAGATGATAAGTTATACATCCTTTAAATTTAAATCCTCTAGAATTGAAATGGAAGAGTTGGAAAAAAAATTAAGGAAACTGAAGAGATAAATAAAAAATCATCGCCTTCCCTTTTTTCAGAATTAAACAAACTTAGGGCTAAATACAATTTATTATCAGTAAATAAGGCCATGAGAAGTTTACTGAGGATAAAACAGTCATACTACGAACAAGGTGAGAAGGCCAGTAAAATTCTGGCTCGGCGTATTAAACAAAATCAGACAGATTTTCAATTGCAGTAGAGGGTGATGAGATTACAATGGACCCCAAAAAGATAAAAGTTTTCTAGTTTTTACCAAACTCTTTATAAATCAGAATATTCTGATAGTGCCTTACCTAAACAGAACCACTTTTTGGACCAGTTGAACTTCCCCACTCTTGAGGATAACAGTGCAGAGGAGCTAGAACTCAGCATTACGAAAGAGGAGATTATTAAGGCCATGTTGTGCATGAAGGGAGGTAAAAGTCCAGGACCGGACTCAATACCAATGGAAATATTCAAAGCTTTTAAAGATAAACTTGCACAACCCTTGCTAGATATGTATCAGGAATCCTTTAAGAATGCGTCCCTGCACTCATCATTAAATATTGCCACAATTACTTTGTTGTTGAAGCCCAATAAACCAGCAGCCGATTGTAGCTCTTATAGGCCAATTTCACTTCTAAATTGTGACTCTAAAATCCTGTGTAAAGTACTGGCTCCAAGACTTGAACCACTTTTACCAAAAATAATACATCTGGACCAAAACGGGAAAAAAAATTGATTTATTGCAATTAATTCATTACAAAGCCAGTAATTAATTAGATCTTTTTTTAATCGAGTCCCAGCCCTAGTTTTTGGGGAAAAAGGGGTTTTAGTTGAATTTATTTATTTTTATTCATATTTTATTTTGACATAACAAAATGTCACAGAAACATTGTTCATCATCATAATACAGGACATTTCCATTTTTCCAATGATGGGCTCATAGTACAGTCCTATGTCACCATTTATCAACAGATTATGCCCATATAAAAGGTTTACCAAAATGGTAAAAGAAAGGAACATAAGAGTAAAGAAAAATACAAATAAAAACTGGAGTAGTGTTCATGCGGTAAAGGGAGACAATAAATGTTCTAACAAATGGGGAAAAGTCACAGAAAGTCTGCTCTAGTTGGGGAAATGTATTTTATCCATTTGTTCCAAATGCAATAAAATGTTTCTCTTTAATGTTTATAATATAGGTTAACTTTTCCATTTGATTGATCTCAAACACTATGTCAGTCCAGCCGTCCAGTGAGGGCCGTGTGGGAGTCATCTCTTAGTAATAATCTTTTTACTTGCTGCAAGGAGGATTTGTAGCAACTTTCTGTCACTTCTTCTTTCCACGAAGGTAACTTTACCCAAATACAAACACTCAAAGTTAAAAGGAATGACAACACCAAACACTGAAATGGAGCTTAAGCGGAGGTTCAGGATGGTAGACTACCTACGTTATCACACCAGGCTTGACCACGCCTTACTCAGCCTGTCTTAATCAACTCCCCGCAGCCGTGTCAATCAAGCCAGCGTTTAAGAGCAAAGCAGAGCACAGCTCACCAAACGGACTTCAAGCTGCAATGGGTTGCTCTTCGTCACTTTGTTTACTCACGCCTCGCACATTGTTCGTCCTGCATGGTCGCGGCTCCTCTTCCACATCACATGTTGGGGGCTGCGCGCCATGGTCGCTGTGTCTCCACCGCGGCTCCTCTCCTGCGGACTCGCTGCCGCTCGTCTCCCCGTGGCCGCTGCTGCTCGCGGCCAGGCGTTACTCCGCGCACCCTGCCGCTTCCATATCGGGAACGGGACTTCTGTCTGCCTGCCGTTGTCTGCTGCCTCTGTCCACCCTTCTCCCTGCCTCCACTCACGGTACAGTGTCGGTTTTGTTGTTTTCCGCACTACCATGAACTGTACTGAACTGCGGCGTGTCAGTTAATCCCGCCGAATTGGCTCGCAGGCTGTGTTTTTACCCGCTGCATTGCTCTGCAGGCTGTTCGTTTTACCATCTGCATTGGCATTTAGACCGTCCGTTTTCACCATGGACCGCACATTTTAACCACTGTATTGGCCTTCTGGCTGTCCGTTTTACTCATGGGATGAACATTCTACACAATGCAGTGACCTCCAGGCTGTCCGTTTGACTATGGTCTGAACATTTTACCCACTGCATTGACCTTCAGGCTGTCAGTTGTAACCATGGACTATAACATTTGTCGTCTGCATTGGCCTTTGCGCTGTCTATTTGACCGTGGACTGTAAGTTTTGCCCACTGCATTGCCTCCCGGCTGTCCGTGTCTGATGAGCTGCTCTGATTGGTCGGAGCGCGGCCGAGCCCCTCTGTACTGTTCGTTTTAACCAGTGCGTTGGCCTTCAGGCATGCTTCAACGGCCTCACTTCAACGCTTCATCGCAGCACACGTCGGTGGCCGCACACTTCAACGCCCACACGCTTCGCCGACGCCACTTCGGTGGCCGCACGTTTCGACGACGCCACTTCGGTGGCCGCACGCTTCGACGACGCTTCGACGACGCCACGCTTCGACTCCTCCTCCACGCTTCGACTCCTCCTCCACGCTTCGACTCCTCCTCCATGCTTCGACTCCTCCTCCACGCTTTGACTCCTCCTCCACGCTTCGACTCCTCCTCCACGCTTCGACTCCTCCTCCATGCTTCGACTCCTCCTCCACGCTTCGACGACGGCGCACGCATCGACGACGGCGCACGCATCGACGACGGCGCACGCATCGACGACGGCGCACGCATCAACGACGGCGCACGCATCAACGAAGGCGCTCGCTTGGGCGGCGCACGCCTTGACGCGGCACGCCTTGACGCCTCAACAACGCCGCACGCTACGCCGCAGCACGCTTTGACGCAGCACGCTTCAACGATGGCGCACGCTTTGACGCAGCACGCATCAACGATGGCGCACGCATCAACGACGCAGCTCGCTTGGACGCCGCACGCCTTGACGCCGCACGCCTTGACGCCGGCGCACGCATTGACGCCGGCGCACGCCTTGACGCCGGCGCACGCCTTGACGCCGGCGCACGCCTTGACGCCGGCGCACGCCTTGACGCCGGCGCACGCCTTGACGCCGGCGCACGCCTTGCCGCAGCACGCCTTGACGACGCCGCATGCATCAACGACGCCGCTCGCTTGGACGCCGCTCGCTTGGACGCCGCTCGCTTGGACGCCGCTCGCTTGGACGCCGCTCGCTTGGACGCCGCTCGCTTGGACGCCGCTCGCTTGGACGCCGCTCGCTTGGACGCCGCACGCCTTGACGCCTCAACGACGCTGCACGCCTTGATGCAGCACGCTTCAACGACGGCGCACGCTTCAACGACGGCGCACGCTTCAACGACGGCGCACGCTTCAACGACGGCGCACGCTTCAACGACGGCGCACGCTTTGAGGCAGCACGCTTCAACGACGCCGCACGCTTTGACGCAGCACGCTTCAACGACGCCGCACGCTTTGACGCAGCATGCTTCAACGACGCCGCACGCTTTGACGCAGCACGCTTCAACGACGCCGCACGCTTTGACGCAGCACGCTTCATCGCAGCACACGTCGGTGGCCGCACGCTTCATCGCCGTACGTCGGTCGGCGCACACGCTTCCACGTCGGTGTCCGCCTCCTGCCGCATTCTCGACCTCATGCTTCGACGCATTCGTGTGCTCTCATCCATTCATCGTGGAACCAGTGTCGACCATGGACTCGCGTTCCCTATTGGTGGGTGAACAATCCAACGCTAGGAGAGTTCTGCTTCACAATGACGGGAAGAGCCGGCATCGAAGGATCAGGTCAGTGGTCTGACTGAAGACGTGGTCTGACTGAAGACGTGGTCTGACTGAAGACGTGGTCTGACTGAAGACGTGGTCTGACACTGCCCGTTGGTCCTTTTCACTCGAGTGATAGTGGTTCGAGGTTTCTCTTTTCAGCTTCGCAGGAACGCGATGCCGCAACGCCGCACCAAAGCTCTGCTACAACGCCGCGACGGTGGCCTGCTGCAACGCTGGCCTGCTAAGACTGCATGAGTACTGTTCGGCGTGGCCTTCAAACCTGGCCGGCTATCTTCCCCAGGCCGCACTCATTGGCTTTTGGTGTGCAGCACTGCCCGCCACGGTTTGCGTGCACTCTGAGTGGCTGTAGGCGGTGCTCCTTCTCATGTTCCCCAGGCATATTCTCTCCTGGTCTCCTGGTGCGGCTCCTGCCGCCGGGCCTGTCTCACGCTTCGCCTTACCTGACGCACCCGGCCCTCATTCTGACCGGGCCCTCGTGCGTTGGTTTTTGGGGGTCCAGAGATCTCCTATCGAACATCAATCTTCCTGGGTAAGTGTACTTCATGAATCTCATTTTCACCTTCTAGTCTCCCCAAGTGGAATCATGTTCGAATATCAGCGCTCTAAACACCAGCAGTTCATCCTTCATTCAGCATTCTCCTTTCCCTCTCACTGCACACTCTCAGTCTCTGGACATCAGCATCGCGGGTACTGCCGTCACTGCCTCATCTACATCGGCATTAAATACATTCTCTAAAATCCACTTCGAGTCACACTGCTCCACCCTCATAAGAAGATCCTTAAAGGAGTATTGGCAATGGTCCTTGTTCTGTAGTTTAGGTCCTGGACGACTAGCCTGTCTGTCCGTGGAGTGGATTCCCTCTCTCAATGTAGGGTCTTCCGAAGGTTTCTCACTTTTTTCCCCACGGGGTTTTGTGAGTTTTCCTTGCCATGCAGGAGGGTCTGGACAGTTAGTGTCCAACTAGAAGGCCCGTGGTGATGATCCAGGATACTTTAACATTCTACAACATCTATGGACATTTTA
Organism: Knipowitschia caucasica; assembly: GCA_964034765.1. Taxonomy (NCBI): domain Eukaryota; kingdom Metazoa; phylum Chordata; class Actinopteri; order Gobiiformes; family Gobiidae; genus Knipowitschia; species Knipowitschia caucasica. The sequence continues at coordinate 38,963,386 of OZ035830.1, read as the reverse complement.
TCAACATTCATAGACTATAATTACTCCTTAAACAATCCCTCGACGACCCCCTGGTCTGAACAAATTCAAAACCTCTGCTCCCTGCATGTAACCTCTCTTCCTTTCTCTACACCCGCCACTCCTTCCGGATAGGAGCAGCCACTTGGACTGCTGCCCTGGGACTCCCTCAATCATCTCTCCAGGAGCTCGGTCCCCGGTTCTCTACCACATTCATCCGTTCTGGCAGCCCAGCGCCTCCTCTCATATAAGTACGTATGCATCTCCTGGTGGTGGCAACTCCTCATTTCCAGCATGCCGCGCACTCGAGCCGAGCTCGTGCGCGTGCCAACGCCTAGCGCTAGAGCCGAGCTCGCGCACGGACATTACGCCGCGCACTCGAGCCGAGCTCGTGCGCGTGCCAACGCCTAGCGTTAGAGCCGAGCTCGCGCACGGACATTACGCCGCGCACTCGAGCCGAGCTCGTGCGCGTGCCAACGCCTAGCGCTTGAGCCGAGCTCGCGCACGGACATTACGCCGCGCACTCGAGCCGAGCTCGTGCGCGTGCCAACGCCTAGCGCTTGAGCCGAGCTCGCGCACGGACATTACGCCGCGCACTTGAGCCGAGCTCGTGCGCGTGCCAACGCTAGCGCTAGAGCCGAGCTCGCGCCCGGACATTACGCCGCGCACTTGAGCCGAGCTCGTGCGCGTGCCAACGCCTAACGCTAGAGCCGAGCTCGCGCACGGAAACAGTCACTCACACCATGCGCCTTCCATAAACGCAGCAACCAAGTCATGGCAAACGCATCGCTAGCCAAGCTCTCTTTTTGGGGATCATGATCTGCACCCAGGCGCAGATCTCTTCAGAGCACGGCCACAGCCGGGGCCTAAGCTCCAAACCAATAAACAAACTCAATCCATAAAATAAATAACTCTTAAACGCATCTCGTCTCTTGTAGTCTCTCCAGGTTGAAATGGAGCTTAAGCGGAGGTTCAGTATGGTAGACTACCTATGTTATCACACCAGGCTTGACCACGCCTTACTCAGCCTGTCTTAATCAACTCCCCGCAGCCGTGTCAATCAAGCCAGCGTTTAAGAGCAAAGCAGAGCACAGCTCACCAAACGGACTTCAAGCTGCAACCACCTCCTCCCCACCTCCGCCTCAGGATTTCTTCACTCTCACATTCACCTTGCCTCGTTGCCACCACCAGTGTCTAGGCCCCGGGGGATCATGATCTGCACCCAGGCGCAGATCTCTTCAGAGCACGGCCACAGCCGGGGCCTAAGCTCCAAACCAATAAACAAACTCAATCCATAAAATAAACAACTCTTAAACGCATCTCGTCTCTTGTAGTCTCTCCAGGTTGAACTCAGGGTTATCTGAATTTCTCTCCAATACCCTTGTAATTTCCAACACGACCAAAATATGTGGAAATGATTTGCCACAACTGTGCCACACTGTCTCCAGCACGACAAGTCATTTGTGCGTTTGCACTGAGCTGGAGTTTTGAAATATCTAATGATATTGTTCCAACAGTGTTGTCTCCAGGTCAGAGAGGCAGAGTCCACTGGAAAGCCAGCATACGAGCCCATTCATCCTCTGATATCACTGCTGCTGCCTCCCTTTCCCATTTCTGCTTTATATAGACAGTCTCACATCTGTCATTTGGAAATATGGCTTTGTAAATTCTCTAAATCATTCTCTGTGACATAGACCCATATGCTGACTTTAGTGTTTTAAAAAACTCTTCTTCAGAGTCAGTAAAATGAGCTGATTTACATTTAGAATTAAAGTTGGACCTGGAGGTACCTAAAAAAATCTGTTTGTAAATTGTGTCTTGTCTGTAATCCTTGAAAACTTTGAAAAACATGTGTCTCTGTAAATGACCAGTAAGTGGTCAAACCCTTCTTTACCCAAGATTTAAAAACACAATCATTTTGTTTGGAGGGAATTCTGTATCGAAGGCACACCATCTGAACAAAGTCAGCATTTTCTCAGTCTGAGTGAGTTTAAGAACCTTGTCCCACACCTTGAGAGTTAAATCCACCCAACAGTTCCCACTTTCTCTCAGCTGAGGTCTCAGTTTCCTGTCCCCAATTCCGGCCTGCAGAGGAAATGCTGTTGACATTCCACACTCTAGTTCCTTCCATTCTGCTTTGTAATCATCATTACACCAACATAAGAGAGGAATCAGCTGAGACGCAAAACAGAAGTACCTAAAACATGGTAGGGCCATTCCTCCTTTCTCTTTACTCCATTGCATTGTGCAGTATCGGATCCTAGGCCTTTGTCCTTGACAGATAAAACGTGATACCTGTTTGTCCCACTCCCTGGGGTTTTAGTTTTTAGTTTTATAAATTCTCCACCACTGCTCCTGACGTAAGCCTCAGCAGCATCTGGGTCAAATGCAGCCTGGCCTTATCCATCCGTACACTCGGTCATTATCATGTCCTGCATGTAACGTCTGGGTCTGGTCCCTGTGTTTGTGATTACAATCGGCTGAATCCCATCCGACCAATCAGAGAGCGCGGGAGGCGGGTGTTGTAGTTAGATATGGGTGACGTCAAGAGTTTTTGCCGAACGGGCAGGTTGTAGTTTGGCGGAGAATACGATAGTAAAGTATTCTGGTCTGGTTCTATCAATAAACTGAAGCCGGAGCAAGAGGAATGTTTAGCAAATGTAATGTCTGGAAAAGATTGTGGCTCTACTCCCCACGGGCTCCGTTAGCGCCAAAGGAGATGGCTAAAGCTAGGCTAAATGCTAAAGCTAGGCTAAATGCTAAAGCTAGGCTAAATGCTAAATGCTAACGACTCACTCGGGCTCATTACAAACGTCACGGTAAACTCAGATCCAATGGTTTCAATCTGGAAAAGGAGTTAGCCCCTCCCACCTGTTAACGGAGTCTGTGTGTACTATGCTGTGGTACGACCAGGCTGGGTCAAATGCAGAGGATGAATTATCCTACGGGGATTAATAAACTTTATCTTTACTTGACCCAAAATCTTATGGGAAAAAAATTATATAAATTAAAAGATGAATATAATAAAATACTAATTAATAAATAATAATAAAAAAGTCTAAATGTGTCCTTTTTAAATAAATAAAACCTCAAACCGATGATGAACCTTTGATTTCTTCAAAAGTCACTTTGTAATTAAGTCACAAACACTGACCTCAGTTTGTTTTGAAGAAACATTAAAAACATTAAAAACTGAGTCTTTCTATAGATTTGTTTTCAGTCACTTTTTTTTGTCATGTTTTTATCGTTTCTCTTTCGTGCTCATTACATCATGTTTTCTTTATTCAGGTTGATGAGCTGTGGTTTGTCAGAGATCAGCTGTTCCTCTGTGGCCTCAGCTCTGGAGTCCAACCCCTCACATCTCACAGACCTGGACCTGAGTCATAACAATCTGTCTGATTCAGCAGTGTCTGATCTGTGTGGTTTTCTACAGAGTCCAGACTGTCGACTGGAGACACTCAGGTCAGTTCACTGCACAGAAACACTACACACTAAAGTGTTTCATATGAAACTGCAAACACACTTTAAATGATTATAAATGATTCACACAAACATCTGTTACTGTCAATGTCTTTAAAGGAGCAGTATGTAAAAATCTGGCCAAAAGTGGTACTGCAGTCACAGTCGGTATTGTGTAGTCCTCTCCCACTCTCCCTGACTCAGGTTGCCAGATACACACCAAATCCAGCAGCAAACACAAGGAATTATTTTATCAGTTGTTTGTCTCTCACATTGCCATGAGCCGTGCTAATGTTGAATAAATGTTTCAAATTAATGTTATTTTTATTTTTATTATTTGGACATTTGAGATAAAAAAAACAAAAACAAAATAAAAGCAATGTAATTATAGATTATGCAAAATAAATAACCAATTGATGTCCAAAATAGGAGTGGGAAGAATGAATGTTTGAACATATTTCTTCAGTGTATCAACATCAGGGTTTCCTCCAGAGCAGCCATTCCCAAAGTCAACCTCACAACAGACGTCACCTTCACTGGATGCACTTATTATTTAAATTTATTCATTTTAGTTGTCCGCAGTATTTAAAACAGTTTTTTGTCCCCTTCTCTACACCTTTTTCACTCCGAAGCTCTGATTGTCTCACCTTTTCTGTTCCAAGAGTTTTTAAAGAAGTTGGACGCAGATCATTTCAATATAAGGCTCCATCAGACTGGAATAAACTCCCCACATCCATAAGATCCATTCTGTATGGAGCAGGTGCCTCCTTGGACCCTGCTGGCTGCGGTCTCTCCTCCCCCAGAAATGATGCGCTCAGGCCTTTACAAAATCGGGTCTCCAGTGTGTGACCTGATCATGTGCCAGGACTGGTCTGAAAAGGAGTGGTGTGCAGCATTGAGCAATGTGTGCACCCCATCAAACCATGATTAGACTTTTCGGCCCTGTATATTACTGTGAAACTTCTGGGATTCGTGCTGTTGCGGTAGTTTGTTGTCCCTCCTCCCTCCTCACAGAGGCCTTTAAATTGTAAAATGAGAATGCTGTGAGCTATACAAAAAGCTAATCAGGTTGGAGGGAGACGTGCACACAATTTGCTTCAATGCTGCACAACTCCTTTCAGTCCGTCTGCCAGCATGTTCTAGGTCAGCACACTGTGACCCGGATTTTGTAATGGCCTGAGCGCTCATTCTGGGGAGGAGAGGACCGCTGCTGCAGGGGGTCAGGAGGCACGCTGACTCCATACCCCGTGCTTACGGCCAATTACCACCTTGAGGATGCCCGATCTCGTCTGATCTGGAAGTAGGCATGTCGGCCGCGGGGGCCTAGCCGGTATAGTGGGCATATTGTTGATCTGGCCACTGAACTGAAACTCTATTTTCTATCAGGATTGTTTTGTCAAATATACTGTTGTTTGCCTGAAATATATGATCAATAAAAAGAAAGACCTCAATAATGTATGACTTTATATACTAGTTTTGTGAACAGATGTAAAAACAGAGATTATTACAAATTTAAGAATTACACTTTGAAGAAAAAACACAACATGCTATATTTATCTTTTAAACTAGTATTTGTGTGATGAGCCTTGTGACTGTGACGGTGAGAGTGACTATACAGAACTGTAGATGCAGGACTTTACTAATGAAATTTTTATAATTTAGATATAATCCATATTAAGTATATATTTACTTAATAATTAAAATATTTATAAAACTTTATGAACAGACAGGTATAATATAGTAACTATATTACAATAGCTACAATAGACAGCATATAGCTCATTTATTTACACGCCACTTTCCCTCTCCCGGTCTAAAAAGGAGACTGCTGGAACATCTGCGTCTCCATCCCATGGTCCTTGTACAGGGAGAATACTTTGGCAGGGCAGTGATGTATTTTCCTGACAGACAGGGATCTGTGTATGAATGTGAGGACTGAGTCCCTGCTTCTAGCTGCAGGTTTGCAGAACCAGCACTTTCTCCCAGTGGAGGAGGTGGACTCATCACTCTTTCTTTTCTTTTCCTGCCGCTAATTCATCTCTGCTGCGTGGGCCTCCGCTCTCTCTGGCAGAACTCAGGTTCATAAAGTATCGGAATGGCATCCTGGAGTTGGTCAAACCATCTGTGCGATAGGTGTTATAGACCCTTGTGGTAGCAGTAGAAATACCAGGTAGCGGTCCGGCTGGTAAAACTCGTGGATGGAGCTGCCATCGCCTCATTTTTGGATTTTGGTGGCACAAGACAGGCATTTCTTTGGTGTGGGGTTTATTGTGCTGGAGGCGGATGCTGCTTTGCCCAGTTCCGTGCACAACCTTTCTCTATGGCGCTCCTAAGACAGCGGTGAAATGGTCTGAGCTGGAGGAGGGGGGTTCAATGCTGAGGGGGCATGGTGACAAACAGGCACTGTGAGGTTCTTACTGCTGCTGTGAGCGATGTATTCCCCAGCACTTCAGCCTGGTCTGAGGCATCACATCCTCTCACTCGCAACAGAGTGAGGGAGGTTATCCCTCATCACCTCCTCCTCTGGAGACCGACTCCCTCTTATTGACGGGTCGTCCTGAGCTTTCGCCTCCTCCGAAGGGTCCTGCAGCAGGAATCCACGTGGGCCTTGTGAAAAATCCACAGTGACACGGCCAGGAAAAAGAATGAAATGTCTTCATATATTCACTGTACAGGCACCACAGTCATGTTGCGATTTATTGACCATTTTACTGATACTACTTTCATTCGTGTGCCAAGATTTTGATTGTTTTAGTTATTACAGGTTGATTTTAATGACATGTTGATAATGTTGATGGACAGAAAGGCAAGGAGCTGGCATCTGTTACTTGAGACCTTTGGTTTCATTCAGCTACATGGTGGCCCCACCCACAGCAGGGGGCACACTCTTGACCCTGCTTATTACAAAGGGGTTAATGTATTCAAATGTTATGTAGTTCGGATGTTGCTTTGTCAGGATTCAATTTCTGTGTATTTTTTGACATGTGTTTTGCTAGCAAACCAACACAGCTGAATGTACAATTGCTAGAAGAAGACACATACATGAACAACACAGGTGAACTGTTCATTGGGAATGCTAAAATTTGAGAAAACTCCCTTGCTCTACTGGTTGATGAATTGTATAACTCTGTCACCACGTGTTCTGAAATGTTCGGACGCAATTGCTCCTGTTGCACGGTTAAATAGTTACCATGTAGAATAAAGGCCCAATGGACTAAGGGCAGATCGGTCAGGGCACAGAAGCAAGAGTGCCGGAGGGCCGAACGGAAGTGGCGAAAAAGGTCCAATTTCCAAGGGGGGCGATATGAAATCTTTAAAGATGAGTTGGGTGAATTTAACCGGGTTCTACGAAGAACGAGAAATGTCATTTTTCTGAACATTTATTGAGTGGTTGCAGTAACATAATTTTCGTGTTATGTTTTCAACAGTTGGTAGTTTAACGTAACCCCCCTGTAAGTTGCCCCTAGAATTTTACCTATAAATCTAGTGTAATGTGTTCGCCACAGTTTTTCGATGACAAAGGACAAGGAATCAAAAACCACTATCACCTCCACAGCCGTATAACCCACCATGCAACAGCTAGAGAAGCTTTTTGAGCTAACTCACTTTGAACCTGTGGATACTGAAACTGTCAAAGATAATCATGAGTCTGAGCTCCTCCACATGTAGCCTGGATATATTGCCCTCTAAATTCTGAAGTCAGTCCTGAGCCAGTTTGTTACTTCACTGACACAAATAGTTAACAGGTCTCTGTCGTCAGGGAACATTTCTATGGCCCTAAAGCAGCAGTCATAAGACCTCTCTAAAAAGAGCAGTTGGATCCTGCGGGACTTCAAAATTATCGCCCCATATCGAATTGCCATTCATTGGAAAAATTCTTGAAAAAGTGGCCTCCCATCAACTTACTGAATTTTTAACTATGAATAATTCTTTTGAATGTTCCAGTCTGGTTTAGACCCCTACCACAGCACTGAGACCGCTCTTGTGAAGGTAACAAACGACATCGACCTTCACACTGAAGACGCAGGTATAGTCACAGTTTTGGTCATGTAGATCTTAGTGCGCGATCGACACTGTCGTCCATGAGATACTCATGCAGAGGACTGGAGGAATGGGTTGGTGTCACTGGCCACAGCCCTGTCTGGTTAGAGTCTTACCTGGAGGTCTAGGATGTTACTTTGTGGTGATTGAGACTGCGTTCTCAGGATCATGTGGCCCGGACCTGTGAGTACCACAGGGGTCGATCCTGGGACCTCTTACTATTTAATCTCTACATGCTGCCGTTAGGTCAGTTAATACAAGGAAATACAAAGTGTCCTACACAATTACGCCGTCGGTCCACTCTGATCTATGTCCTCTCTGACGGCAGGAGTACATGGACCACAGGATTGCTCATTCACTGTATTCAACATGATCAGTGAGTGGATGCAAATAAATTTCCTCCAGCTAAATGAAGACAAAACCGAAATCATTGTCTTTTGTCCCCAGAAACAAGACGAGGGCGTCTTCTGTCAATTCAGTCTATCTCCCTATTCCTTCAGACAAGGTCAGAAATTTGGGGGTATTACTGGAATCAGGATACATAATTTATTAGGCCACATAAAAATCATAACATCAACGGCTTTTTTCCATCTGCTTAAAGAACATTGCCAAAGTCATAAAATATAGTGTCCAGGGCAGAACTTGGAGATCTTGTCACGCATTTGTCTCCAGGCAGGCTAGACTACTGCAATGGCCTGCGTACAGGTCTGTCCAAAACAGACCTGTAAGCGATCTGGCAGTCATCCCAAAATGCAGAAGCTTGGAGTCCTGACAGGGTTACCAGGAAGTTTGACCATATTAGTCCGGTCTAAGTCTCTGCACTGGCTTCCTGTGGCTCAAAGAATAGATTTTAAAACAGCTCTGATTGTGTTCAAGTCTCTCCATTGGCCTTGACAGAATACTTAGTGACATGTTGGTGTCATATGTCCAGCCCGGTCTCTGAGGAGCACAGGGACTGGCTCCTGCTGGTGCCATGCGAGTGAGATCCAAACATGGTGGAGGCTGGCGTTTCAGTCTATGCAGCTAAGCTCTGGAACCAATCTCTGAAAATGTGAGGGAGGCGTCGATCTCGGTCAATGTTCAAATCCAGGTTAAAGACTGTTCTGTTTGCGGTGCATACAAACTGAGATTTTATCTCCATTTGTAAGGCACTGCTGTCATTTATTTATTATTTTTTTAAATTTCTTGTGTATCTGTGAATAGTGTTAATGGTTTTATTCTTTTGTGTGATTTTATTGTTTTTATTTGTGGTTTATCTTTTGTGTGATTTTAATGTTTTAATTGTGATTCTGGTGTTTGTTTTATGTGGCTGATTTGTGATGTGGACTGTGAAGCGCGTTGTGTTGCCCTGTGCTTGAAAGGCGGCTCTTACAAATAAACTTTGAGTGATTGATTGATTCATATTTGTCTGCATCAACAATAAAAGATCTTAAAATTAAATAGCTTATAGCATGATAGAAGAAGTATGCTATAAGGTATATATCTTTAGCATAATACAGATAAATATAATTTCATTTTGCCATTATAAAGAAGCATGAATCCTGTATAATCTAGAGAAGACATATACATTGTATGTTTACATCTGGACTTAGCAGCATGAGGGCCTGGATACTGTAAGTACAGAGATAGAAGGAAAATTTGAACTGGTTAAACACTATTACATTGTCGTAAATCTAACGGCATATAATTCATTTTCAACTCAATGTGTAGCTGAACTATAGAAATGTGAAAATACTATAGATAGTACTCACATCAACAATAATTAGGCTAATAATTATTAGCTAGCGCTGGGATATACTACTACACCAGACGTAAACAAACTGATTCTACTGGATACAGTAGATTACAGTGATACTGATTGATTGTACAACGCAGTGAAAGTGTTTTCTTTTCAATATTGATCAAACAGTGAGTCTACGTAGCAGCAGCAAAGTAACTATGACACGGAGGTAAACAATCATAAACTGCGCACTACACACTCGAGATTAAATACAGACGTGTGGGAACGATCTACGCACACTATGAGAGATTTATGGAGTGAAACAATATGAACGACCCACAAAAACATTGTGTTTATCAGAGGAGACTTCGTGTGCGTATGTAATCCAGAATGAAATGGTGAAAGCGGCTCTCTCTGTTTAGAGCAGCGCCACAAAGTTTTCCCCTTAGTACTTGGAGGGTGGACCGCCTGGGAATACCAGGTGCTGTAGCATTTTGCCTTGGAGCTCGGCCTGGGGGCGAGCTCAACAACAGCTGCGAGTTGTTGTCGTGTCGTTGGAGTTGGAGTTGAGTGCAGCTTGAAGTTGTTTACGTCTCTCACACTCATCTATTTCCGGGTTGCATTTCAATCAAAATTATGGAAGTTGTTTTTGTATGGTTTGTTTTACTCTTGCATAGCTAAAGAAATGGTGAATATTTCATTTAGAATGTTTGATTTTCCATTTAATTTTGAAATTGGGAAATACAATATAACAACCACGTAATTTGTTTTTCTGATTTTGTTTTGAAACGGAAGAACTAATGATTGAAGGATACACGGATTGTTCACGGATTATAAGGATTTGGATTTTCCAATTTGAATTAGAAAGGAAAATAAACAATAAAGAATGGAAAATTTGTTTTTTGATTTATTATGAACAAGGAATAACTGTTGAATTGAAGGGGTACACGGATTATTCAGAATACTATATTGTATTGATTAGCAATAACAAAAATTAAACTACACATGTTTACATATAGCTACCATTTATTAGGGATTCTAAAAAGCCAAAGGAGGAGCAGATCATATGCAAACTTTTGCATTAACTTGCATTTAAGGCATTTTAAGCGTCCTGCACATACGCACGGCTCATTCCACTCAGCGCTCTTTAGTATTAGATCCGTGTTTTCTTCCAGCGCCCCTTGTGTGGCGTAGTGGGAGTGTCCAAGTCTTTCGCTTGGGAAGAATCACGGGTTCGAGCCCCGGACAATCCTCAAATTTTTTTATTAGCGGGGGGTGTTTATGAAAATCCAGATTACCTCTGTTACTGAATAAAGTTGCATTTTTTCCTGCAGTTTGGTTGGTGCAGATTTTTGAAGTTTACAACAGTTTTATACAGTCTAGCAACTATTTTTAAATATGTTGGCCTAATTACTAAGGTTGTTTTAGAAAAAATTTTAAACGTCAACAAAATCAAAAGGGTCGTAGACTGTACTTGAACACGAGTCCTCTTCACACCAGAGTCCACCTCTTTATCATTGAGCTATAAAGCCACAGAAAGTTGTCCGGTGAACAGAGAACAAAGACCGATTGAGAAGCAATTTTCCTAACCCTGCTCACAAGTGCCACCTGGTGGTTGTTTCGGGTCATTGCAGCATCAATGGGGAAAAATAAAGAAAAGAAGCGTGAAGCACACTGGTCTCGTGTGATTCACGCGTGAAATGACGACAAATCGAAGTGGGACTACTGTAAGCACAGAACGCAAATCCTATAATGCAGATTGTTTATAAAGTAGGAAAGGAGGAGAGGATAGTGCTAAAAATACCATACTTTTCCAGCAGACTTACTCCCCCTACGCAGCTTGACTGGACAGTCAAAAATGTCTAGCCTTCCCTGAGCTTACCTTCCTATCCATATGATAAACTAAAGACGACTGTTTTAAGACTTACCTTGAATGTGGTAGACACGTGTTCCGAACGAAGGAGTAACAGCAGCTGCCGGGCTAGGATAGCCCAGGCTACAGCACCAATATTTGTGGATTACAACCAAGTGTGTAAACCAAACCAGACTAAACAACCTAACCATAGGCAAAAAAATTGTTGCTTAAAGTGGCAAAAGGGAGGTTTTTAAGTCTGGCACTTGAATGTGGAGACCGTCTCTGCTTCCTTATTCCACAGTAAAGGGGCTTGGTAGCTAATGTCTTGCTGATGACAGTACTTTTTGAGACTTAGGAACCTACAGACTTGCTCTGGCGTTTTGTGAGCACAGTGCTCGGTTTGGTTGATATAGAACTAACGTGTCTTGAAGATAAGAACGAGCCAGGCTCATTCATGGCTTTGTATACTAAAGGAAGGATTTCCGTGTCACTTCTAGAATGGATATTCGTGATTTTAGCGATGTTCGCAAGTCGGAAAAAGCTGTTTTGTTGCTTGGCTTATATAAGCCCTTGAAGGAGTGTGCACAGTCGAATTCCAACTCCAGAATAAGGCGATGATTTGTGATTCAAATTGACAAAGTGATACCGATCGATAGATAGGATTTAAAACCAGCCAAGGGCTGTTCCTCTGAGACCTATATCACATTTCTAGCCTCGCAGTAGAATTCTGTGGTCTCTTGTGTTAAATGGAGCACTGGGGTCCAGTAGGACCATACACTGACACTTGTCACTATTAGCAGCTAGCTAGTATGTCTTTTTTTACTTTGACTAGTGCTCGTTTCAAGTGCTATGATGAGCTCTGAATTCCCAATTTGGAAAGGTTTCAAACATATTATTTTCCTGACGGTGGAAGCAAGACTGTTTTGGCTCTAAGGTTTTCCAGGATTTTTTTGTCTTCAGAGGGGTTGATGACCGCGGTTTTAAAAGCTTGTGGGACTTAGCCACATTGTATAGATGTGTTTATTATGTTTAAGATTGGCTCTTGTGTCAAAGGAGCAGTGTCTTGGAAGAGCCAAGCTCTTTAAAGACAATTAGGGCGTCGGTGGTTCAGTGGTAGAGCATTGGACCTTGGAGCATGAACGGTCGTGGCGTTGGAACCCAGGTTCTCCACTGGACTCCTCTGATGTCTGCTGTCGTTGTGTCCTTGGCTAGACACTTAAATCCTATGGCCTGATGCCACAGTGGGGCCGGCTGGGGGCGGTAAAGTGGCAACTGCCGTTGTGTCCTTGGGCAGAACACTTTCACCTCCATTGCCTAGAATGAGTCTAAGTTGGTAGTTTTTTGTGTGAATGGTTGGTGGTGGTACGGAGGGGTCCATTGGCACATACGGGTTGCCTCGCTTTGTCAGGTGCCCCAGGGCAGCTGTGGCTTACATGTAGCGTTTATCACACTGTGATGAAGTGAATGGAATAATGCAGCCCGCGAAAAATTCAATTTGGTAGACGTTAACCAAATTACCCCATCCTGGCGGTTCACATCCCAGCCGATCGCTCAACTGACGCCCCCTTCCAATCCCGTACCGACTAGCCAGCCGCATAATAACGGAGGAATCACACTCTCGGCTGAAGCCTTGCATGAATCGTTCTGGAGGAATCGCTTTGTTACTCCGCTTATCCTGCGGTCCCTGTCTGTCTCTGTATTGTGCGTTGGGCCTGATCCTCCTGCGTTGCTGCACCTGCTACGGGTCTAGGGCTGTGGTCCGTGGGTCTTTACCGCTCTCCTCCTTTGCGGGCTCTTTATGCGGGTTCGACGCTGGCTCGTCTCGTAGCGGCCTGCTGCTGCATTTCGGCCGGTCTGGCCCGAGTGCGGTGGGAGCCGTGCGCACCCTGCCTCCTCGTGCCGGTACGGCGTGTCCCGTTGTGTTGTACCTTGTTCTTCTGGCGTTGTGGGTAAGTATGCGGTAGGTTTTTCCCTCGCATTGTACTGCAGGCTCAGTCGCCCGGCGCTTTGTACCTGCAGGTCAGTTGGCCCCGTGCATTGGTGGGCTAGCTTCTGTTTAAAAGCCCTCGCATTGTTCTGCAGGCTCTCTTAACCAAGCTCCGTTTATATCCCTTCACTCTGACTGCAAGCTATTCCTCACATTGGACTGCAAGACCTCAGTTTAATCCTACATTGGACTGCGTGCTCAGTTTTAATTCCCTCATTTGCCTGCTGGCTCTCTTTATATCCCTCTCTGGACTGCGAGCTCTGTTTAATCCCTCTCTTGGATGCAAGCCCCCGTTTAAATCCCTCTGGACTGCGGCTCCAAATTGAAATCCCCTCTCATGGAATGCGAGCTCCACAGTTAATACCGCACGGAAATGCTTTTATCTGGGAACTGTTATATCTGGAGCTGTTATAAGTACCTGGAACTGCTTCATGGCGGAACTGCGTTTATATCGGAACTGCCTATTATAGGGAACTGTATATATGAATAACTGCTATATTGGTATCTGCTATATAGGAACATGTTTATTATTTGAACGGCTTGTATACGGGAACTGTTATATGGATACTGTCATATGGAATTGCATATATGGTATAGCTTATATTGGAACGCCTTATTTATAAAAATATAATAACACATAAATAAATATTATAATAAATAGAATTATTTCTTTTTATATATATGCGTTCCAGTTATAAGAGTACCCATATAAGCAATTCCAATATGAGCTGTTCCATATAAGCCAGTTCCGTATACAAGCCGTTCCATATATACGCTGTTCCATCATATAAGCTGTTTATTTTCTTTCCCCCATAATTTAGCAGTTTCATATTTAAGCAGTTCCATATATAGCTGTTCCATATATAAGCAGTTCAGCATGAAGCAGTTACAGGTCGGTTATAACAGCCTCCAGATATATGCAGTTCCAGATTTAAGCAGTTTCCGTGCGGGATTAACCTGGGAGCTCGCGTCCATGAGATGGACTCAATTTGGGAGCCGCTAGGCAGAGGGATTTAAACGGGGCTTGCAGTCCAAGATAGGGATTTAAACATAGCTTCGCAGTCCAGAGAGGGATTTAAAGGAGACCTGCAGGCCAAGTGAGGGATTAAAATGAGCACGCGTCCAATGTGATGGGATTAATCTGAGGTCTTGCTGTCCTAATGTGGAGGAATAGGCTTGCAGTCAGAGTGAAGGATTTAAACGGAGCTTGTGTTAAGTGAGCATGCAGAAACAAGCGAGGGCTTTAAACTGAAGCTTCCACCCAATGCACGGGGCCAACTAGCCTGCAGTTAACAAAGCGCGGGTGCGAACTGAGCTGCAGTACAATGCGTGTGGATTAATAACGTCCGCCATACTTACCCACAAAAGAAAGACGACAAGGGACAAACACAACCGGGGACAACGCGCGTACCGGCACCGAGTGGGGCAGGGATGCGCACGGCTCCCACCGCACCGGGCCAGACAGGCCGATGCTGCTGCAGGCCGCGACGAGACGAGCAGCGGCGAACCGCAGCAAAGAGCCCGCAAAGGAGGAGAGCGGCAAAGCACCAGGACCCCCTGCACGAGACCCGTAGCAGGGTGCAGCAACGCGTAGGAGGAGCTGGCCAACGCAGCAAGACAGAGGACAGCAGGGGATCCGCAGGAAGGTTAAGCCGTGAGTAGACAAAAGCGATTCCTCCGAACGATTCTTGCAAGGCTTCGGAGGCCGAGAGTGGGTGTTCCTCCGTTTTTATGCGGCTGGCGTAGTCTGGTTACGGTGATTGGAAGAGGGGGGCGTCTGTTGTGCGATAGGGCTGGGGATTATGTGATACCGGCTCTGGGAGGGGGGAATTTTGGTTAACGTCTACCAAATTGAATTTTCGCTGGGCTGCATTATTCATTCACCTTCCATAACAGTGGTGATAAACGCTTACTGTAGCCACAGCTTGCACTTGGGGCACACTGGGTCAGAAGCCGAGGGCAACAGTATGTGCCAATGGCCCCTCCGACCACCACCAACCATTCACACACACACTAGACTCATTCTAGGCAAAAAAAAAAACTCAAAATAACAACCAAAAAAAAAAAAAAAACAATAAAACAAAAATGGAGGTGAATCGAAGTGTCTTGGCCCTAGGACACACGGGCAGTTTGCACTTTACAGCCACAGCCGCCCCACTGTGGCATCAGGCCATAGGTTTAAGTGTCTTGCCAAGGACACATCGACAGCAGGACATCAGTGGGAGTCAGTGGAGACCTGGGTTCCAACCCACGATTCAGGCTCAAAGGTCAATGCTCTACAACTGAACCACGTTCGGCCCCTATTGTGTCTTTAAAGTGCTTGCGTTTCATAGGACACAGCTCCTTGGACACAAGTGCCTATCTTAACATAATATAAACAAATCTATACAATGTGGCTATGTCAACAGCTTTTAAAACGCGCGGTAATCAAACCCTTTCTGAAGAAAAACAAATCCGAAAATCTTAGAGCCAAACAGCTTTTGCTTCCACCGTCAGGAAAATATATGTTTGAAACCTTTCATTTGGGATTCAGAGCTCATCATAGGCACTGAACGGGCACTAGTCAAGTAAAAAAATGACATCATCTACTAGCTGCTAATAGTGGGATCAAGTGTCAGTGTTGGTCTACTGGACCCAGTGCTCCCATTTTAACACAATAAGACCACAGAATTCTACTGCGGGAGGCTAGAAGGTGATATAGGTGCTCAGAGGATACAGCCTTGGCCTAGGTTTAAATACCTATTCTATCGGACGGTATCATACTTTGTCAATTTGATTCACAAATCATTCGCCTTATTCTGGAGTGGAATTCGATGTGCACACTCCTTCAAGGTTATATAAGCCAAGCAACTAAAACAGCTTTTTTCCTCTTGAGGAACATCGCTAAAAAATGAATATCCTTCCTAAAAGGTGACACGGAAATCCTTCTTTTAGTATACAAAGCCATTGAATGGCCTGGCTCGTTCTTATCTTCAAGAAACTGTTAGTGCTATATTCAACCAAACGAGCCTCTGTGCTCACAAACGCAGACGTCTGTTGGTTTCCTAGGTCTCATAAAGTCACTGTCAGCAGCAGAGCATTTTGCTACAAGCCCCTTTACTGTGGAAATAAGGAAATGCGATCGGTCTACACATTCAAGGCCAGACTTAAACACACTTTTGCCCTTTAGCAACAATTTTGCCTTTGGTTAGGTTGGTTTTGTCTGGTTTGGTTTAAACACTTGGGTGTAATCCACAAATATTTGGTGCTGTAAGCTGGGTAGCTAGCCGCCGCTGCTGCTGTTTCTCCTTCGTTCGGACACGGTCTCCTCATTTCAGGTAAGGCTTATAAACAGTCGTCTTTAGTTTAGAATATGGATTAGGAAGGTAGGCTCAGGGGAAGCTAGACATCTTTGACTGTCAGTCAAGCTGCGTAGGGAGTAAGTCTGCTGGGGGGAAAGAGTATGGTATTTTAGCACTATCCTCTCCTCCTTCTACTTTAGAACAATCTGATCATTGGATTTGCGTTCTGTGGCTTACAGTAGGTCCACTTCGTTTTGCTCGCATTGCCACGCGGATGAATCACCGAGACTCACGTGTGATTCACGCGGTTCTTTTATTTATTTTTTTCCCAGTGATGCTGCAATGACCCGAACAACCACCCAGGTGGCACTTGTGAGCAGGGTTAGGAAAATTGGACTTCTCATCGGTCATTTGTTCTCTGCTTCACCGGACAACTTTCGTGGCTTATAGCTCAATGATAAGAGGTGGACTCTGGTGTGAGAGGACTCGGGTTTCAAGTACAGTCTACGACCACTTTTGATTTTGTTGACGTTTAAATTTTTTTCTAAAACATATTAGTAATTAGGCCACACATTTAAAAATAGTGCTAGACTGTAGTAAAACTGTTGTAAACTTCACAATCTGCACCAACCAAACTGCAGGAAAAAAATGCAACTGTTTTCAGTACAGAGTATCTGATTAATATACTCCCCCCGCTAATAATATTTGAGGATTGGCCGGGGCTCGAACCCTGATCTTCCAAGCGAAAAAGCTTGGACAATCACACTACGCCACTCAGGCGCTGGTGAATAACATGATCTTATACTAAAGGCGCTGTGTGAATGAGCCGTGGTATGGCCAGGACGACTTAAAATGCATTATATGCAAGCTTATTGCAAATGTTTGCCCATATGATCTGCTACTCACTGTGCATTTTTAGAATTCCTAATAATGTCGACTATATGAAACATTGTGTAGTTTAAATTTTTTTGTATTGCTAATCAATTCAATATCAGTATTCTGAATAATCCGGTGGTACCCTTCAATCATCAGTTATTCCTGTTTTCAAAATAATAATAGAAAAAACAATTTTCCTTTCGTCTTTGTTATTTTTTCCTTTTCTAATTTCAAATTGGAAAATCCAAATCCTTTATATCCGTGTACTAATCCGTGTACCTTCAATCATTAGTTATTCCGTTTCAAAAAAATCAGAAAAAATCAAATTCGTGGTTGGTTTATTTGTATTTCCATTTTCAATATTAAAATTGAAATACAAAACATTTCTAAATGAAATATTCACCCTTTTTCTCCATTGCTATGCAGTGGGAAACAAACATACTTTAATAAAACAACTTCCATTATTTTGTTTGATATGGATTCGGAAATGTGAGTGGTGAGAGACGGGAAACAACTTCAGCTGCACTCAACTCAACTCAACGACACGACAAACAAACTCCGCTGTGTTCGAGCTTCGCCCCCAGGCCAGAGCTCCAGGGGGCAAAATGCTTACATGCTCATTGGTATTCCAGGCCCGGTTCCCATCCAAGTACTTATGGGGGAAAAAACTTTTTGTGGCGCCTGCTCTTATACAGTGGAGGAGCCGATTTCTTCCATTTCATTCTGGATTACATACGCCACTCGGTAAGTATCCTCTGATAAACACAATGTTTTTGTGGTGTTCTTTTTGTTTCACTCCATAAATCTCTCATATTGTGCGAGATCGTTCCACACACGTCTGTAGTTTATAATCTCGAGTGTGTAGTTGCGCTGTTTATGATTGTTTACCTCCGTGTCATATGTAATTTGCTGCTTTTGACGCCTTTCGCTCGTTAGAGTTCTCCTTCTTGTTTGGATTCCAATATTGTAAAGGAAAATCTTTCTCTGCGTTTGTACCAAACAATCTGCATTCACGGTATTTACTGTATACAGTTATTTCAGTTAGTTTACTCTGGTTTGGTAGTAGTATTTTTCAGCGCTTAGCTAATTATTATTAGCTAATTATTGTTGGATGTGTTGTACTATCTATATGTATTTCACTTTCTATAGTTCAGCAACACATTGAGTTGAAATTGAATTATATAGCAGTTTAGTTTACGACAATGTATTAGTGTGTTACCAGTTCATTTTTCTTCTATAACTGTACTTACGTATTCAGAGCCTCTTGCTGCTAATGTACAGAGGTTAAAATTAAACTGTATATGTTCTTCTCTGGATTATACAGGATGCATGTCTTCTTTTTATGCTTAAATGTAATTTATTTTATTCTTTATTATGTAAAGATTTATACATTATACATACTTCTCTATCTTGCTATAGCTAGTATTTTATGATCTTTTTTTGTTGTTGCTGACAATATGAATCAATCATTCAATCAAGAGTTTATTTGTATGAGCGCCTTTCATGCACAGGGCAACACAGCGCTTCACAGTCCACATCAAAATCATCACATAAAACAAACTCACCAGAATCACAATTAATAACATTAAAATCACACAAAGATTAAAACACAATTAAAACAATAAAATCACACAAAAAAGAATAAAACCATGAACACTTTCAAGTTACACAAGAATTTAAAATAATAATAATAAAATGACAGCAGTGCTATTTACAAAATGGAGATAAAACCTTCAGTTGTATGCACAGGCAAACAGAACAGTCTTTTAACCTGGATTTGAACATTGACCAGAGTAGACGCCTCCTCACATTTTCAGGGAGATTGGTTCCAGATCATAGCTGCATAGATCTGGAAAACGCAAGGCCTCCCCTTGTTTGTTTCTCACTCTGGGCACAGATGGAGGACAGTCCTGTGCTCCTCAGAGTCCGGGCGGTTCTTATGACTCCAACATGTCACTAATGTATTCTGGCTTGCATGGCCATGGAGAGTTTGTTGTACACAAGCAGAGCTGTTTAAAATCTATTCCTTTGAGCCAAAGGTAGCCAGTGCAGAGACTGTGGCCGGACTAATATGGTCATACTTCCTGGTTCGGGCAGGACTATTGCTGCTGCATTTTGGGATGTTACTGCTAGCTGCTTAAAGGTCTGTTTGGAACACGGGACCTGTAGCAGGCCACTGCGTAGTCTAGGCTCTGCTGGAGAAAAATGCGTGGACAAGAATCTCCAAGTCTGCTTGGACACTTTATTTCTGACTTTGGCAATGTTCTTCAGATGGTAAAAAGCTGTTGATGTTATTGATTTTTATGTGGCTATTGAAAGTTAGGTCTGAGTCCAGTATTACCCCCAATATTTTTGACTTGTCTGAGGAAGTAGGGAGAGAGACTGAAGTTGACAGATGTCGCCCTCTCTTTGTTTCTGGGGACCAAAGACCATGTTTCGGGTTTTGTCTGCATTTAGCTGGTGGAAATTATTTATGCAATCCTACTCACTGATCTGTTGGATACAGTGAAGCGAGCAAATCCAGTGGTCCATGTTCTCCTGCAGTCTGTGAGAATAGTCTGTGTGTCGTCGGCTTAATGGTTGGTAGTACAACTTTGTTTCTTTGTATTAACTGACCTAACGGCCTGAATGTAGAGATTAAATAGGAGAGGTCCCAGGGATCGACCCCTGTGTACTCCACAGGTCAGGGCCACATGATCTGAGACGCAGTCTCCAATATCCACAAAGTACTTCCTATCCTCAAGGTTAAGACCTAAAACAGTTCTAGGGCTGTGCCAGTGACACACCCAATGTCCTCCAGTCTTCTGCATGAGGATCTCTGGTCGCAGTGTCGAACGACGGCACTTAGCATCTAACATGACACAAAAAACTGGGTCTTTACCGGCATCTGTGTGAAGTCGGATGTGTTTGTTACTTCACTAGAGCGGTCTCAGTGCTGTGGTTGGGGTCTAAACCCAGACGGACATATCAAAAGAATTATTCATTGTTAAAAATTCGGTAGTTGTTGGAGGCCACTTTTTTCAGAATTTTATCACAATGAATGGGCAGATTTCGTTATTGGGGGCGGATAATTTGGAAGTCCCGCAGGATCCAGACTGCTCTTTTTTAGGAGAGGTCTTATGACTGCTGCTTTTAGGGCCATAGGAAATGTTCCTGAGACAGAGACTTGTTTACTATTATGTGTCAATGTGAGGTAACAAAATGCTCAGGACGGACTTCAGAAGTTAGTGGGCAATATAATCCAGGTACATGTGGAGGAGCTCAGACTCATGATTATCTTTTTGACAGTTTCAGTAATCCACAGGTGCAAAGTGAGTTTGGTCAAAAAAGTTTCTCTGGCGGTTGCATTGTTATAGTGGCCTGAGGATGGTGATAGTGTTTTTGATTCTTGTACTTTGTCATCGATAAAAAACGTTGTGCGAATCATTACACCTAGATTTTAGAGGAAAATTCTAGGGGGCAACTTTACAGGGGGGTTCGTTTAAATCTACCATACTGTTGAAAACATAACACGAAAAATTGTTATGCAACCTCCATTATGTCAGAAAAATACTTTCTTTGTTCTTCGGAGAAACCCGGTTAAAATTCACCTACTCATCTTTAAAGATTGCATAATCGCCTGGAAATTGGACTTTCGCCACTTCCGTCGGCCATCCGGCACTCTTGATTCTGTGCACATGTCCGTGTCTGCCTTAGTCCTTGGGGCCTTTTTAATTTAAGGTAAAACTATTTTAACCGTCATCACAGGAGCAATGGCGTTTCCAGACATTCAGATACACTTTGGTGGTGACAGAGTTATACAATTCATCAACAGTAGTGCATGGAGTTTTCTCAAAATGTAAGCAGTCCCGATGAACAGTTTTCCACCTGTGTTTTCATGTAGGTGTTCTTCTTCTAGCAATTGTAAATTCGGATGGTGGTTTGATAGACAAAAACATGTTCCAAAAAATACACAGAAATGATCTGACAAAGGCAACATCAACTACATTATAATTTGTACATTACCCCATTTGTATTAGCAGGGTCAAGAGGTGCCCATGCTGTGGGGTGCGGGCCACTCATGTGCTTGTTGAATCACAAAAGGTCTCAAGTACAGAGCCAGCTCCTTTGCATTTCTGTCATCAAAATTTTCAACATGTACATTAAAATCACTGTATAAATAAACCTAGCAAAATTCTGTGCACACGAATGAAAGTTAGTTCAGTAAAATGGTCAAGTAAAATCGCAAAACATGACTGTGGTGGGCCTGTACAGGAATATTTGTAGACTTTTTCAATTCTTTCTGGCCTCGTCACTGTGATGTTCACAAGGGACCACGTGGATTCCTGTGAGGGACCCTTCGGAGGAGGAGAGTGGAAGATCAGGGAAGGACCAGTCCAATGAGGGAGTGCGGTGCTCCTCAGAGGTGATGGAGGTGATGAGGGAGAACGCCCTCATCTGGTGCGAGTGATGAGGAGGTGAGGCTCAGACAAGGCTGAAGTGCTGGGGGAATTACATCGCTCACAGCAGGGCAGTATAGAAACCTGCACAGTGATGTTGTCACCATGCCCCCTGCGAGCAGGGAAACCCCCCTCCTCCTGCTCAGACTCATGTCACGCTGTTCTGAGGATGGCCTCATAGAGAAGTTGTGCAGCGGATCTTGGAAAAAGCAGTCAGCAGCCTCCTAGCAAATAACCCACATCAAGAAATTGCCTGTCTTTGTGGCCTGCCAAATCCAAATCGAGGGCGATGGCAGCTCATCACGTGTTTTTACCAGCCGGGTCCGTACAGGTATTTCTACTGCTCACACCAAGGTCATAACAACTGTCGACCGAGGGTTTGACCAACTCCAGGATGCCATTCGAGACTTTTTAGGACAAGAGTTTGCCAGAGAGAGCTGGAGGCCACGCCAACGGCAGAGGAGTGAATGAGCGGCAGGAGAAGAAAAGGAAGAGTGATGAGTCTCCTCTACACTGGGAGGAAAGTGCTGGTTCTGCAAACTGCAGCTGGAAGCAGGACCAGTCCTCACCATTTCATACACAATTCCCTGGGTCTGTCAGGGAAATTACATCTACTGACCCTGCACCAGTATTCTCCCTGTTCTAGGACCAGGGGATGGAACGCAGATTGTTCCAGCAGTCTACTTTTTATGACCGGGAGAGGGAAAGGTGGCGTGTAAATAATATGAGCTATATGCTGTCTATTGGTGTATTGTATATAGTTACTATTTATCTTTACCTGTCTGTTAATAATTGTTTTTAAATATTTTAATTATTATGTAAATATTATTAATATTGATTGTATATATAGTTATATAATTTCATTTGGTAAAGTCTGCATCTACAGTTCTGTATCGTAAGCTCTCAGCCGTCCACAGTCACAAGGTCATCACACAAATACTGTTTAAGAAGATAAAGATAGCATGTTGTTGTTTTTCTTCTAGTGTAATGTCGTTAATTTGTAAATATCTCTTTTTTCATCTGTTCACAATATTATATTATTTTGTAATACATTATTGAAGTCTTTCTTTTTATTGATCTATTTCAGGGCAAACAACAGTAGTATTTGACAAAAACATTCTGTATGAAATGAGTTTCAGTTCAAGTGCCAATCAGACAATATGCCCACTATCCGCGGCTGGGCCCCGCGGCCCGAACCTTGCTAGCTTCCGAGATCCGACGAGATAGGGCATTATCCATGGTGGTATGGCCGTTAAGCAGGGGGTATGGAGCAGCGTGACCTGACCCTGCTGCTGCGGTTCCTCTCCTCCCAGAAAGAGCGATCAGGCTTTACAAAATCGGGTCTACAGTGCTGATGTCTGATCATGCTGCAGATGACTGAATAGGGTTGTGCCAGCATTGAGAGCAAAGTTGTGCACCCCCTAAACCAATGATTGCTTTTCGGCCCTGTATATTACAGTGAAACTTCTGGGTATTCGGCTGTTGACAGTAGTTTGTTGTCCCCTCCTCCTCCTCCACAGGAGGCTTTAACATGTAAATATGAGAAGGCTTGTGACTATACAAATGTACTCAGGTTGAGGGGGGTGCACAACTTTGCTCAATGCTGCCACAACTCCTTTTCAGTCAGTCTGCAGCATATGATCAGGTACAGCACACTGTAGTCCCTGATTTTGTAAAGGCCATGATGCGCTCATTTCTGAGGGGGAGGAGAGGACCGCAGCAGCAGGGTCAGGAGGCTTCGCTGCTCCTTACCCCGTGCTTACGGCCATTCACCTTGAGAATGCCCGTTTCTCGTCTGATATCGGAAGCTAGGCAAGGTCGGGCCACGCATGGGGCCAGCCGCGTAGAGTGGGCATATTGTTGATTGGCAATGAACTGAAACTCTTTTTTCTATACAGATTGTTTTTGTCATATACTATGTTGTTTGCCCTGAAATATTGATCAATAAAGAAAGGACTTCAATAATGTATGACATTATAAATCTTTTTATTGTGAACAGATGAAAAAAGAGATTATTTACATATTTAAGAAATCACTTAGAAGAAAAACAAAACATGCTATCGTTATCTTCTTATACTAGTATTTGTGTGATGAGCTTGTTGATCTGTGACGGGATGAGAGCTGACTATACAGAACTGTTAGATGCAGTCTTTACAATGAAATTATATAATTAGATATAATCAATATTAAGTATATATTGAATTATAATTTAATATTTATATACATTTATGAACGACAGTTTAATATAGTAACTTTTTATACAATAGCACCACATAAGACAGCAGATTGCTCATTTATTTACACGCACCTTTCTCCTCTCCGGTCATAAAAAGGAGACTGCGGTAACATCTGCGGCTCCATCCCCTGGGTCCTTGTACAGGAGAATACTTTGCAGGGCAGTGATGTATTTCCGGACTGACCAGGGAATTGTGTTTGAATGTGAGACTGGTCCTGCTTCAGCTGCAGTTTGCAGAACCAGCACTTTTCTCCCAGTGGAGGAGGAGACTCATCACTCTTCCTGTTCTTCTCCTGCCGCTCTTTCGCTCTCTGCTGCGTGGCCTCCAGCTCTCTCTGGCAGAACTCAGTGTCCTAAAGTCTCGGAATGGCATCCTGGAGTTGGGTCAAACCCTCTGTGCGTTAGGTGTTATAGACCTTGGGGGAGCAGTCGGAAATACTGGTAGGGTCCCGGCTGGTAAAACTCGTGAGGGTGTGCCATCGCCCATCTATTGGGATTTTGGATGGCCACATGACAGGCATTTCTTCTGTGTGGGGTTTACTTTGCTGGAGGGCTGCTGCTGCTTTTCTAGATTCGCTGCACAACCTTCTCTATGGCCTCCTCAGACAGCGGTGACATGAGTCTGAGCAGGAGGAGGGGGGTTCCACTGATGCAGGGGGCATGGTGGACAACAGGCACTGTGCAGGTCTTACTGCTGCTGTGAGCGATGTATCCCCCAGCACTTCAGCCTTGTCTGAGGCATCACCTCCTCTCACTCGCACCAGAGTGTGGCGCGTTCTCCTCATCACCTCCTCCCTTGAGGAGCACCGCCACTCCTCATGGAGGGTCGTCCCTGATCTTCCGCGCCCCTCTCCAAGGGTCCTGCAGCAGGAATATCGTGGGCCCTTGTGAAAAATCACTGGGACGCGGCCAGGAAAGAATGAAAATGTCTTCATATATTTCCTTGTACAGGCCCACCACAGTCATGTTGCGATTTATTGACCATTTTACTGAATACTTTCATTCGTGTGCTACAGATTTTGAATAGTTAGTTAGTACAGGCGAATTTTAATGTTACATGTTGATATTGTTGATGACAGAAATGCAAGGAGCTGGCTTCTTGTACTTGAGTCCTTTGGTTTCAGTCAGCACGATGAGTGGGGGCCCACCCACAGCAGGGGGACACTCTTGACCTGCTAATTACAAAGGGGGTTAATGTATCAAATGTTTAATGTAGTCTGTGTTGTCCTTTGTAGATCATTTCTGTGTATTTTTTGACATGTGTTTTGCTAGCAAAACACCAGCTGAATTTACAATTGCGTAGAAGGAAGACACATACATGAAAAACACAGGTGAAAACTGTTCATGGGAATGCTAATGTTGAGAGAAAACTCATGCTCTTCTGTTGATGAATTGTATAACTCTGTACCACCAGTGTTCTGAATGTTCTGGACGCCATTGCTCCTGGTGTCGGTTAAAATAGTACCAGTAAGAAAAAGGCCCCATGGACTAGGCAGATCGGTCAGGCACAGAAAGCAGAGTGCCGGCAGGGCCGAACGGGAAGTGGCGAAAGTCCAATTTCCAGGGCGATTTTGAAAACTTTATAAGATGAGTTGGGTGGAATTTACCGGTTCTACGTGAACAGAGAAATGTATTTTTCTGTACATTATTGAGGTTGCAGTAACAATTTTCGTGTTATGTTTTCAACTGTTGGTGATTAACGAAACCCCCTGTAAAGTTGCCTAGATTTTCCTCTATTCTAGGTGTAATGACGTTCGCACGTTTGTCGATGGACAATGTTCAAGGAATCAAAAACACTATTAACCTCCACAGCACGTTTAACAATGCAAACAGCCAGAGAGCTTTTTGTGCTAACTCACTTTTGCACCTGTGGTTACTGAAACTGTCAAAAAGATAATCATGAGTCTGAGTCTCCACATGTAGCCTGGATATATTGCCTCTAAATTTCTGAAGTCCGTCCTGAGCGTTTGTTACCTTCACTGACACAAATAGTAAACTAGTCTCTGTGTCAGGGAACATTTCCTATGGCCATAAGCAGCAGTCTTAAGACCTCTCCTAAAAAGAGCAGTCTGGATCCTGCGGGGGACTTCACCAAATTATCGCCCCTTAATTCGAATCTGCCATTCCATTGGATAAAATTCTTAAAAGTGGCCTCCCAACAAACTTACTGAATTGTCTTAACAATGAATAATTCTTTTGATATGTTTCCTGTCTGGGTTTTAGACCCCTACCACAGCACTGAGTCGCTCTAGTGAAGGTAACAATCGACATTCGACTTCACTGATGCAGGGAAAAGGCACAGTTTGGTATGTTAGATCTTTATGCCGCGTTGACACCTGTCGACATGTGATCTCATGCAGAGGAATGTGAGGATCTGGGTTGGTGTACACTGGCACAGCCACTAGAGGTTTAGGTCTATACCTGGAGGATAGGAAGTACTGTGTGGAGATGGAGACTGCGTAATCAGATCATGTGGCACTGACCTGTGGAGTACCACAGGGGTCGATACCTGGATCTCTCCTATTTATTTCTCTACTTGCTGCCGTTAGGTCTGTTATTACCATAGAAACAATAGGTGTTCCTACCACAATTACGCCGACGACACACAGATCTTTGTTCATGACTTGCAGGAGAAACATGGACCACGGATTTGCTCCTTCACTGTATCCAACAGATCAGTGTGTGGAGGCAAAATAATTTCCTCAGCTAATGCAGACAAAAACGAAAATCCAATTGGTCTTTGGTCCCAGAAACATAGAGAGGGCCGTCATCTGTCAAGACTTCAGTCTATTCCCTACTTCCTTCAGACAGGTCAGAAATTTGGGGGTAATACTGGACTCAGACCTAAATTTAATAGGCACATAAAAATCTATAACATCAACAGCCTTTTTACCATCTGAAGAACATTGTCCAAAAGTCAGAAATTAGTGTCCAGGGCAGACTTGGAGATTCTTGTCCAGCATTTGTCTCCTGCAGGCTAGACTACTGCAATGGCCTGCTTACAGGTCTGTCCAAACAGACCTTGTAAGCAAGCTGCTGTTAAATCCCAAAATGCTGCAGCTAGAGTCCTGACAGGGAACCAGGAAGTATGACCCATATTAGTCCGGTCTCAGTCTCTTGAACGGTTATGTGGCTCAAAAGAATAGATATTGTAAAAACAGCTCTGCTTGTGTACAAGTCTCTTCCTTGGCCTTGGCACCCAGAATCACTTTAGTGACATTGTTTGGGGTATATGAACCAGCCCGGACTCTGGAGGAAGCACAGGGATGGCTCCTGCTGGTTGCCAGAGTGAGAACCAAACATGGGGAGGCTGCGTTTCAGATCTATGCAGTCTAAGTTCTGAACAATCTCCCTGAAAATTGGGGAGGCGTCTACTCTGTCCAAGGTTCACAATCCAGGTTAAAGATGTCTGTTTTGCTGGCATACATTCTGAAGGTTTTTTTCTCATTTGTAATGCACTGCTGTACATTTATTTATTTATTTTTTGAATTTTTTTGTGTAACTTTGAATATGTTAATGGTTTTATTCTGTTGTGTGATGTTATTGTTTTTATTGTGTTTTATCTTTTGTGTGATTTTTAATGTTTTAATTGTATTTGGTGTTTGTCTTTATGTGATGATTGTGATTGTTTGTGTGTGTAGCGCTTTGTGTTTGCCATGTGCATGAAAGGGCTCTACAAATAAACTTTGATTGATTGTTTGATTCATATGTCTGCATCAACAAAAAAAGATCATAAATTATTAGCTATCGCTGATAGAGATTATGTATAATGTATTAATATCTTTTAGATAATACAGAATAAAATTATTACATTTGCATTATAAAGGAAGCATGTATCTGTATAATCTAGAGAGACATATACCGTTGTATGTTTACTTCTGGACAATTAGCAGCATGAGGCTTGGGATACTGTAAGTACAGTTATAGAAGGAAAATATGAAACTGGTAAAACACTATACATTGTCGTTAAACTAACTGAATATAAGTCATTTTAAACTCAATGTGTTGCTGAAACTATAGAAATGTGAAAGTAAATAGTGATAGTTACACACATCAACAATTAATTAGCTAATAATAATTAGCTAGCGCTGATATACTACTACAACCAGACGTAATCAAACTGAATTACTGTTACAGTAGAATACAGTGAATAGAGATTTATTTGTACAACGCAGGAGAAAGTGTTTTCTTTTACATTTATTGATCCAAACAGAGAGATCTCACAGAGCAGCTGCTAAATTACCAATATTGACACGGAGGTAACAATCATAAACAGCGCACTACACACTCGAGATTTAAATACAGACGGGTGTGTGAACGATCTTCGCCACAATATGAGAGATTTATGGAGTGGAAAACATATAGAAGCCACTAAAACAGCTGTGTCTTATAGAGGAGACTTACCGTGTGCGTATGTAATCAGACCTGAATGGAGAAAGCCGGCTCTCTCTGTTTAGAGCAGCGCCCACAAAGTTTCCCCATTTACTTGGGATTGGAGACAGCCTGGAAACTTACCCAGGGGATGTATGCAATTTTGCCCTGGAGCTAGGGACTGGGGAAGTGTCAACAACAGCTTACGAGTTGTTGGTCGTGTAGTTGAGTTGCGTTGAGTTGCAGCTTGAGAGTTGTTTCCGTCTCATCACCACTCATCATTTCCGGGTTGCATATCATACAATATAATTGACGTTGTTTTAGAGTGTTTGTTTCACTGCATAGCAAGAAATGGTCGTGAATATTTTCATTTAAATGTTTTGATTTTCCATTTTAATTTTGAAAATGGAAATACAATATATACAACCACGTAATTTTGTTTTTTATGATTTGCTTTTGAAACGGAACTCTAATGATTGAATGGTACACGGATTGTACACGGATTATTAAGGATTTGATTTTCCATTTGAATTAGAAAAGGAAAATAACAATAACGAATGGGAAAAATTTGTTTTGCTGATTTTATTTTGAAACGGAATAACTGATGATTGAAGGGTACACGGATTTATAAGATTACGATATTGTCATTGATTAGAAATACAAAATTGATACAACTCACACTTGTTTACATATTAGCTACCATTAATTAGGAATTCTAAAATGCACAGGAGTAGCAGATCACATATGGCATACATTTGGCATTAAACTTGCATATAAGGCATTTTAAGCCGGCCTGCACATACGCACGGCTCATTAACTCAGCGCTCTGTAGTATTAGATCCAGTGATTTCTAAAGCGCTGTGTGGCGTAGTGGGTTTGTCAAAGTCTTTCGCTTGGAAGATTCAGGGTTCGAGCCCCGGCAATCCTCAAATTTTATTAGCGCGGGGGGAGTATTATGAATCAGGATTTACTTGTTATGGAATAAAAGTTGCATTTTTTTCCTGCGTTTGGTTGGTGGCAGATTGTGAAGTTTACAACAGTTTAATACAGTATAGCATATATTTTAAATGGTGTTGGCCTAATTACTATGTATGTTTTAGAAAAAATTTAAAACGTTCAACTAATCAAAAGTGTCGTAGGACTGTTACTTGATCACGAGTCCTCTACACCAGAGTCCACCTCTTTATTCATTGATCTATAAACGCCACTGAAAGTTGTCCTGTAACGAGAAAAACCCAAAGGACCGATGAGAAGCATTTTTCCTAACCCTGCTCACTAGTGCACACTGGTGGTTGTTGGGTCATTGCAGCATCACGGGGGAAAAAATAAATAAAAGACGCGTGAATCACACGTGAGTCTCGTGTGATTCACGCGTGAAAGGCGACAAAACGAAGTGGGACCTTCTGTAAGCACAGAACGCAAAATCCTAATAATGCAGATTGTTTAAAGTAGGAAGGAGGAGAGGATAGTGCTAAAATATATTACTTTTCCCAGCAGACTTACTCCCTCGCAGCTTGACGACAGTCAAAGATGTCTAGCTTCCACCCCCCCATGAGCCTTACCTTCCATCATATGCCAAAATCTAAAGACGACTGTTTTAAGCCTTACCTTGAATGTGGAGACGTGTCCGAACGAAGGGAGAAACAGACAGCAAGCCGCGGCCTAGGCTTTACCAGGTACAGCACCAATTATTTGTGGATTACACACCAAGTGTGTAAACCAAACCAGAAAAACAACACTAAATAGGCAAAATTGTTGCTAAAGAGGCAAAAAGAGTGTTTTAAGTCTGGCCTTGATGTGGACGACGTATCTGCTTCCTTATTCCACAGTAAAGGGGTGGTAGCGAAAATGCTCTGCTGTTGACTGGACTTTTGAGACCTTAGGAAACCAACAGACGTCTGGCGTTTTGTGGAGCACGTGCTCGGTTTGGTTGATATAGCATCTAACGTGTCTTGAAAGATAAGGAAACGAGCCAGGCAATTCATGGCTTTGTATACTAAAAGAAGGTATTTCGTGTCATTTTAGGAAGGTTATTCGTGATTTTAGCGATGTTCCGCATGTGGGAAAAAAGCTGTTTTAGTTGCTTGGCTTATATAAGCCGTGAAGGAGTGTCACAATCGATTTCCACTCAGATTTAAGGCGATGATTTGTGTATTAAATTGACAAAGTGATACCGATCGTTAGATGGATTTAAACCAGGCCAAGGGCTGTTCCTCTGAGACCTATATCACATCTAGCCTCCGCAGTAGAATTCTGTGGTCTATTGTCTTAATGAGTTCACTGGGGTCCAGTAGGACCAAACACTGCACTTGTCCACTATTAGCCAGACTAGTAGTCATGTCAGTTTTAACATTTGATAGGCAGTTTCAGTGCTATGGATGGCTTGAATCCAATTGAAAAGGTTTCCAAAAATATTATTTTCCTGACGGTGGAAGCATAGCATGTTTTGCTCTAGATGTTCTGGATTGTGTTTTCTTCAGAAAGGGGTTTGATTACCGCGGTTTTAAAAGCTTGTGAGATCATAGCCACATTGTATAGTTGTGTTTATTATGTTAAGATAGGCTCTTTTGTCAAAGGAAGCTGATGTCTTGGAAGGCCAAGCTCTTTAAAGACCACATTAGGGGCGACGGTGGTTAAGTTGGTAGGTGCATTGGTCCTTTGAGCCTGAAGGGTGTGGGTTGGAACCCAGTCTCCACTGTCTCCCACTGATTTATGCTGCTCGTTGGGCCTTGGCAAGGACCACTTACCTATGCATGTTGCCACAGGTGGGGCGGCTGTGGCTGTAAAGTGGCAAACTGCGTTGTGTCCTAGGGCAAGACACTTCACCTCCATTGACCTAGAATGTGTCTAGTGTGTGTGTGAATGGTTGGTGGTGGTTCGGTGGGGCCCCAATGGCAATCACTGGTTGCCTCGCTTCTGTCAGTGTGCCCCAGGGCAGCTTGGCTACAGTAAGCGTTTATCACCACTGTGTATGAAGTGAATGAATAAGGCAGCCGCGAAAATTCTAATTTGGTAGTGTTAAACCCAAAACCTACCCCCTCCAGGCGGTTCACATCCCAGCTATCGCTCAACAGGCGCCCCCTTCCAATCACCGTACCGACTCCGCCAGCCGCATAAAAAAACGGAGGAACTCCCACTCTACGGCCTCCGAAGCCTTGCATGAATCGTTTGGTGGATCGCTTTGTCTACTCACGCTTACTCCTGCGGTCCATGCTGTCCTATGTCTTGCTGCGTGTGGCCTGATCCTCCTCCGCGTTGCTGCACTGCTAGGGTCTAGTGCGGTGGTCCGTGGGTCTTTGCCCGCTCTCCTCCTTTGCGCTTTTCGGCGGGGATACTGCCGCTGATCGTCTCGTCGAGGCCTGCTGCTGCTTTCGGCCGGTCTGGACGTGCGGGTGGGAGCCGCGGGGGGGGGAGCGCGCATCCCTGCATCCTCGTGCCGTACGGCGTGGTCCCGTTGTGTTGTCCCTTGTCTTCTGGACGTTGTGGGTAAGTATGCGGTCGGTTTATTCCCCCTCGCTTGTACTGCGAGGCTCAGTTCGCCCCCGGCGCTTTGTACTGCAGGCACATGTGGCCCCGTGCATGGTGGGCAAGCTTCAGTTTAAAGCCCTCGCATTGTTCTGGCAGGCTCTTAACAAGCTCCGTTTAAATCCTTCACTCTGACTGCAAGCTTTCCTCAACATTGGACTGCTAGGACCTCAGTTTAATCCTCAATTGGGACTGCGTGCTGTTTTAATCCCTCACTTTGGCCTGCAGGGTCTCTTTACTCCTCTCTGGGACTGCGAGCGCTGGTTTAAATCCCCTTTCCCTTTCCCTTGGACTGCAAGCCCGTTTAAATCCCTCTGGACTGCGGCTCCAAATTGAATCTCTTCATTGGACTGAGAGCTCCTGGTTAATCCCGCACGGAACGTGTTATATTGGAACTGTTCCTTATATCTGGAGCTGTTTATACAGTACCTGGAACTGCTTCATGCGGAACTGCCTCTATTTTGGAACGCTATATATGGAACTGCTATATATGAACTGTTTATTTGGAACTGCGTATATAGGGAACTGCTTATATATGGAACGGCTGTATACGGAAATGCTTATATGGAATGTTCATATTGGAATTGCATTATGGTACTGCTTATTATTTCTGCCGAAAGCTTATATATAAAATTCAAATAAACATAAATTAAATATAATATAAATATATTTATTTTATTTTATAATATAAGCGTTCCAGATATAAGCTAGTACCTGATATGCAATTTCCAATATGAGCAGTTCCATATAAGCAGTTTCCGTATACAAGCCGTTCCATATATAAGCTGTTCCATTTATAATGCAGTTCCATATATAGCTGTTTCATATATGCAGTTCCTTAATATAGCAGTTCCCATATATAAGCATGTCTTGAAGTCCGCCAATGAAGCAGGAAATTCCAGGTACGGCCATGTATACAGTTCCAGATATAGCAGTTCCAGATATAAGCAGTTCCGGTGCGGGAATTAACCTGGGAGCTAGCAGTCCAAGGAGAGGATTCAATTTGGGAGCGCAGTAGAGGGATTTAAACGGGGCTTGCAGTCCAAGAGAGGATTTAAAACAGATCTCGCCGTCCAGAGAGGGATTTAAGAGAGCCTGCAGGCCAAAGTGAAGGGATTAAAACTGAGCACGCGTCCAATTGTGAGGGATTAACACTGATGGGTCTTGCAGTCAATGTGGAGGAATAGCTTGCAGTCAGAGTGAAGGATTTAAACGGAGCTTGGTTTTAGAGAGCATGCAGAAACAAAATGCGAGGGCTTTAAACTGAGCTTGCCCACCAATGCACGGGGCAATCTGAGCATGAAGTACAAAGCGCGGGGCGAACGAGCCCTGCTGTAAATGCTGAGGGGAATATAAACCGTCCGCATACGTTACCCACAACGCCAGAAGACCAAGGGAAAACAACAACGGGACCACGCCGTACAGGCACGAGGAGGCAGGGATGCGCACGGCTCCCACCGCCGGGCCAGACCGGGCCGTTTATGCTGCAGCAGGCCGCGACGAGTACGAGCAGCGCGGCGAACCCGCAGAAAGAGCCGCAAAGGAGGATGAGCGGCAAAGACCATCGGACCACTGCTAGTGGACCGTAGCGGGCAGCAACGCGGAGGAGGAGCAGGCCATCACGCAGCAGAAGAGGACAGCAGGGACCGCAGGAGTAAGCGTGTGTAGACAAAGCGATTCCTCCAGAACGATTCATGCTAAGGCTGTCGGTGCATGAGAGTGGGAGTTCCTCCGTTTTTATTTTGGGCTCGCGTAGTCGGGTACGTGTTGATTGGAAGGGGGCGTTCTGTTGAGGATAGGCTCGGGGATGTGTAAACCGGCCTGGACGGGGGTAATTTTGGTATCGTTCTACAAATTGAATTTTTAGCAGGGCTGATTATTCATTCACTTCATTCACCGTGGTGATAAACGCTTACTGTAGCCCACAGCTGCCTGGGGAAATGACAGAAGCGAGGCAACCAGTATGTGCAATTGGCCCCTCCGACCACCACCAACCATTACAACACACTAGACTAATTCTAGGCAATGGGAGGTGAAAGTGTCTTGCCATAGGGACACAACGGCAGTTTGCCACTTTAACAGCCACAGCCCGCAACCCACTGGCATCAAGGCTAGGTTAAGTGTTTGCCAGGACACAACGACGCAGGACATCAGTGGGAGTCTGTGGAGGACCTGGGTTCCAACCCACGACCTTCAGGCTCAAAGGTCATTGCTCATACCAACTGAACACCGTCGCCCCTAATGTTTCTTTAAAGAGCTTTGGCCTCTTCCAGACACAGCTCCTTTGACACATGAGCTATCTTAAACATAAGAAACAAATCTTTAAATGTGGCTATGTCCCACAAGCCTTTTTAAAACCTGCTGGTAATCAAACCCCTTCTGAATGAAACAAAATTTGGAAAATCTTAGGAGCCAAACAGCTTTGCTTCCTCCGTCAGGAAAAATAAATATGTTTGAATCCTTCAATTGGGATTCAGAGCTCATCATAGCACTGAAACGTAACTAGTCATAGTAAAAAAATGACATTACTACTAGCTGCTAATAGTGGACAAGTGTCAGTGTTGTCCTACTGGACCCCAGTGCTCCATTTAACACATTAGACACAGAATTTTACTGCGGAGGTCGATAGTGATATAGGTTCTCAGGGAGGAACAGCCCTTGGCTGGTTTAACCTATCTATCGGTCGGTATCACTTTTGTCAATTTGAATCACAAATTCATCGCCTTATTCTGGTGTGGAATTCTCGATTGTGCACATACTGCATGGCTTATATACGCAAGCAACTAAAACAGCTTTTTCCACTTGCGGAACATCGCTAAAATCAAGAATATCCTTCTAAAAGTGACAAGGAAATCCTTCTTCTTTTAGTATACCAAAGCCATGAATGGCCTGGCTCGTCTTATCTTCAAGACACGTTAGTGCTATATCAACCTAAACCGAGCACTGTGCTCACATAAACGCCAGACGTGTGTTGGTTACTAGGTCTCAAAAGTATGTCAGAAGCAGATGCATTTAGCTACCAAGCCCCTTTACTGTGGAATAAGGAAGCAGATACGGTCTCCACATTCAAGGCCAGACTTAAACACTCTTTGCCTCTTTAGCAACAATTTTGCCTATGGTTAGGTTGTCTTGTTGTTTGGTTTACACACGTGGTGTGTAATCCATCAAATATTTGGTGCTGTTAGCCTGGGCTAGCCTTGCCGCGGCTGCTGCTGTTTTCCTTGTTCGGGACTCGGTCTCCACATTCAAGGTAGGCTTAACACAGTGTCTTTTGTTTAGCATATGGATAGGAAGGTAAGGCTCAGGTAGGCTAGACATCTTTGACTGGTCAGTCAAGCTGCGTAGGGAGTAAGTCTGCTGGGAAAAGTATGGTATTTTAGGCACTATCTCTACTTCCTCCTACTTTAAAAATCTGCATTATAGGATTTGCGTTTTCTGTGGCTTTACAGTAGGTCCCACTTTCGTTTTGTATCCTTGCACGCAGTGAATCACACGATGACTCACGTGTGATTCACGAGTCTTTTAATTTATTTTTTCCCCAGTGATGCTGCAATGACCCGAAAAACCAAGTGGGCACTTGTGGAGGCAGGGGTTAGGAAAATTGGCTTCTATCGGTTCTTTGTTCTCTGTTCACGGACAACTTTCTGTTGGCCTTTATAGTCAATGATAAAGAGGTGGACTATGGTTCTCGCTGTCGAGAGGTCTCGGGTTCATGTACAGTCTACGGACACTTTTGATTTTGTTGACGGTTTAAATTTTTTTCTAAAACAGACTTAGTAATTTGGCCCAACACATTAAAATAGTTGCTAGATGTAGTAAACTGTTAGTAAACGTCACAATCTGCACCACCAAACTGCAGGAAAAAAATGATACTTTATTCAGTTACAGAGAAATCTGATTCATGATTAATCCCCCCGTATAAAAATTTGTGGATTTGGGCGGGGCCGAAACCCTGATCTTCCAAGGGAAAAGGACTTGGTCAATCCCACTACGCCACAACAGGGCGCTGAAGAAAAAACTGGATTACTAATACTTAAAGAGCGTGAGTGATTGAGCCCGTGAGTATTGTGCAGGACGCGTAAAATGCCTTATATGCAAGTTAATGCAACATGTTTGCATATGATTGATACTCCTGTGCATTTTACGAATTCCTAATTAATGGTAGCTATTTGTAACTTGTGTAGTTGTAAATTTTTGTATGCTATCAATACAATATGTTATTCGATAATCCGTGTACCTTCAATTCAATTCAGTTATTCCGTTTTAAAAATAAATCAGAAAACAAATTTTCCATTCGTTTATTGTTATTATCCTTTTCTAATTCAACTTGGAAAATCAAATCCTTTTAATCCGCTGTACAATCCGTGTACCCTTCATCATTAGGAATTCTCTTTCAAAACAACAATCAGAAAATCAATTTACGTGGTTGTTTTATTGTATTTCCATTTTCAAAATTAAATTGGAAAATCAAAACATTCTTAAATGAAATATTCAACCCACAATTCTTTGCTATGAAGTGGATACAAACACTACTAAAACAACTTCCATTAATTTTGGTTTGATATGCTACCGGAAATGATGAGTGGTGTTGAGACGGAAACACACTTCAAGCTGCACTCAACTCAAATCATCTACTCGACAAACTAGCGCTGTTGTCTGAGCTCGCCCACAGGCCGGACTCCAGCGGGCAAATTGCTTACAGCACCTGGTATTCCCAGTGCGGTCTCCCATCCAAGTACTATGGGTAAAACTTTTGTGGGCGCTGCTCTTAAACAGAGTGAGCCGGCTTTCTCCATTCATTTGGATTACATAACGCACTAGGTAAGGTCTCCTCTGATAAACAACAATGTTTTTGTGAGGTCGTTCTTTAGGGTTTCACTCCATAAATCTATCATATTGTGCGTAGATCGTTCACACACGTCTTGGTCGTTTTAAATCTCGAGTGTGTAGTGCGATGTTTATGATTGTTACAATCCGTGTCTTATGTTATTTGCTGCTGCTGGTAGATCTCTTGTTTGGATCAATATTGTAAAGAAACCACTTTCTCTGCGATGTACAACAATCTGTTTTCACTGTATTCTACTGTATACAGTATTTTCTGTTTGTTTACGTTCTGGTCTTGTAGTAGTTGTTCCAGCGTAGCTACATTTATTATTAGTAATTATTGTTGATGTGTGTATATCTAAATGGATTTCACATTCTATAGTTCTGAAACCAACATTGAGGTGAAAATGAATTATATGCAGTTAGTTTTACGACAATGTATTCTTGTGTTTTTACCAGTTCTTATTTTCCTTCTATTAACTGTACTTACTGTATCCAGGCCTCTGCATGCTAGATGTCCTGATGTAAACATACAACTGTATATGTCTTCTCTAGATTATACAGGATTCATGCCTTCTTTATATGCTAAAGGTAATTATTTTATTCTGTTATTAAGCTAAAGTTATACATTAAACATACTATCTCTATCATGTATAGCTTAGATATTTTATGATCTTTTTTTGTTGTTGCAGACCAATTGGAATCAATCATTCAATAAGTTTATTTGTATTAGAGCGCCTTTCTTGCACAGGGCAACCACAAAAGCGTTCACGATCCACATCACAAATCCATCACATATAACAACAACACCAGAATCACAATTAAAACATTTAAATCACACAAAAGGATTAAAAACAATAAAAACAATAAAATCACACAAAAGAATAAAACCATTAACCACTTTCAAAGTCTACACAAGAAATTTTAAAAAAATAAATAAATAAATGACAGCAGTGCTTTACAAAGGGAGATAAAATCCTTCAGTTTGTATGCACAGGCTAATCCAGTACAGTCTTTAACCTGGATTTGAACATTGACAGAGTAGTCGCCTCCCTCACATTTTCAGGAGATTGTTCCAGATCTTAGCTTGCATAGATCTGAAGCAGCCTCCCCATGTTTGGTTCTACTCTGGGCACCAGCAGGAGGCCAGTCCTCGTGCTCCTCAGAGTCCGGGCTGGTTCATATGACTACTAACATGTCACTAATGTATTCTGGTGCAAGGCCATGGAGTGAGACTTGTACACAATCAAGAGCTGTTTTAATATCTATTCTGGAGCACAGGAAGCATGTGCAGAGACCTGAGGACCGGACTAATATTGTATTACCTTCCTGGTTCTGTCAGGACTCTTAGCTGCTGCATTTTGGATGTACTGCAGCCTGCTTCAGGGTCTGTTTGGACAGACCTGTAAGCAGGCCAATGCAGTAGTCTAGCCTGCTGGAGGACAAATGCGTGCGACATGGAATCTCCAGTCTGCCCTCGGGACTCTATATTTTGACTTTGGGCAATGTTCTTACAGATGGTAAAAAGCTGTTGATGTTATTGATTTTATGTGGCTATTGAAATTTAGGTCTGAGGCCTGTATAACCCCCAAATTTCTGACCTGTCTGAAGGAAGTAGGGAGAGAGACAGGAAGGGACAGATGACGCCCTTCTTTGTTTTCTGGGGACCAAAGACAATGATTTTCGGGTTTGACTGCATTTTGTGGAGGGAAATTATTTTGCATCCACTCAATGATCTGTTGGTACAGTGAAGGAGCAAATCAGTGGTCCTTGTTCTCCTGCAGTCAGTGAGACATGATCTGAGTGTCGTCGGAGTAATTGTGGTAGGACACTTTGTTCCTTTGTATAAACATGACTAAGGCAGCAATGTAGAGATGTTAATAGGAGAGGTCCAGGATCGAACACCTGTGGTTCTCACAGGTCTGGGCCACTTGATCTGAGACGCAGTCTCCATTTCCACAATGTACTTCCTATCCTCCACGTACGACCTAAACCAGTCTAGGGCTGTGCCTGTTCGACACCAACCCTGTCTCCAGTCTCTGCCATGAGGATCTCTGGGTCGCGGTCGAACGCGGCACCTAAGATCTAACATGACCAAAACTGTGATTTCCTGCATCCAGGTGAAGTCGAATGTCGTTTGTTACCTTACACTAGGAGCGGGTATCAGTGCATGTGGTGGGGTAATATACCAAGGACTGGAACATCTTTATCAAAAGAATTATTCATTGTTAAAATTCAGTAAGTTGTTTGGGAGGCCACTTTTTCATGAATTGTTTCCTATGAATGGCAGATTCGATATGGGCGTTAATTTTGAAGTCCGCAGGATTCCGATCTGCTTCTTTTTTTAGGAGAAGGTCTATGACTGCTGCGTTTTTGGGCCATTGGAAATGTTCCTGACGACAGAGACATGTTTTACTATTTGTGTCAGTGAGGGCTATCAAACTGCTCAGGACGGACTTCAGAATTTAGGGGCATTATATCCAGGCTACATGTGGAGGAGCCTCAGACTCATGATTATCTTTTTGACAGTTTCAGTATCCTCAGGGGCAAAGTGAGTTTAGCTCAAACAGCTCTCTGGCTGTTGCATTGTGTATACGTTGCGGTGGAAGGTGATAGTGTTTTTGATTGCCTTGTACTTGTCATCGAAAATCTGTGCGCGAAAAAACTCATTACACCTAGGATAGAGGAAAATTATAGGGTGCGGCATCTTTACAGGGGGTTCGGTATCTACCAAACTGTTGAAAACATAACACGAAATTGTTACTGCAACCTCCAATAATGTCAGAAAATTACCATTTCTCTTGTTCTTCGTTAGAACCCGGTTAAATTCAAAAAAAAACCCCCAACTCATCTTTAAAGATTTCTAATCGCCTGGAAATTGGACTTTCGCCACTTCCGTTCGGCCCTCCGGCACTTGTTGGACTTCTGGTCCCTGTGCCGAGTCTGCCGTAGTACATGGGGCCTTTTTCTTACTGGTAACTATTTTATAACGTCACCAGGAGCAATGGCGTCCAGAACATTCAGAAAACACTGGTGGTGACAGAGTTATACATTCATCAACAGTAGCGCATGGATGTTTCTCAAAATTTAGCATTCCATCATGAACAGTTCAACCTGGTTTTCATGATATGTGTCTTCTTCTAGCAATTGTAAATTCAGCTGTGGTTTGCTAGCAAAACACATGTCAAAAAATACACGAAGATGATCTGGGACAAAGCAACATCAATACATTAAAAATTTTGATACATTAACCCCCTTTGTAAATTATTAGCAGGTCAAAGAGTGTGCACCTGCTGTGGGTGGGGCCACTCATGTGCTGAATGAAACCAAAGGTCATCAAGTACAGAAGCCGGCTCCTTTGCATTTCTGTCATCAACATTATCAACATGTACATTAAAATCACTGTAAATAACTAAATTTCTAAATACTGTGCACACGGAATGAAAGGTTGTTCGTAAATGGTCAATAAAATCGCCAACATGACTGTGGTGGCCTGTACAGGAATATTGAAGACATTTTCATTCTTTCCTGGCCGCGTCACTGTGAGTTTTCACAAGGGCCCACGTGGGATTCCTGCTGCTAGGACCTTCGGGTAGGACGAGGAAGATCAGGGACGACCCGGTCCATGAGGGAGTGCGGTGGCTCATCAGAGTGAGGAGGTGATGAGGGAGCAACGCCCTCACTATGGTGCGGAGTTGAGAGGACGGTGATGCTCAGACTGCTGAGTGCTGGGGGAATACATTCGCTACTGCAGGCAGTAAGACCTGCACAGTTTGCCTGTTGTCACCATGCCCCTGCAGCACGTGAAACCCCTCCTCCTGCTCAGACTCATGTCACGCTGTCTGAGGAGCCATAGAGAAGTTGGCAGCGGATCTTGGAAAAAGCAGCAGCAGCTCCAGCAAATAAACCCCACACAAGAAATGCCTGTCTTGTGCAGCCAAAATCAAATATGAGGGGGGGGCGATGGCAGCTCATCCACGAGTTTTACCCGACGGGTCCTAACCAGGTATTTATATGCTCACCAAGGTACTATACACACCTATGCACAGGGTTTTGACCTAACTACAGGATGCCATTCCGAGACTTTATGGACACTGAGTTCTGCCAGGAGAGAGCTGGAGGCCACGCAGCAGAGAGTGACATGAGCTGGCAGGAGAGAAAGGGAGAGTGATGATTCTCTCCTCCACTGGGAGAAAGTGCTGGTTCTGCAAACTGCAGCTGAAGCAGGGACCAGTCCCACTTCATAACACAATTCCCTGGTCTGTCAGGGAAAATAATTACTGCACCTGCCTAAGTATTTTCCTGTACAAGGACCAGGGGATGGGTGACGCAGATGTGTCAGCAGTCTACTTTTTATCGACCGGGAGAGGGGAAATGTGGCGTTGTAAATAAATGAGCTCATTGCTGGTCTATTGGTGCTATTGTTTATAGTTCCTATTATTTTACCCGGTATGTTCATAATAATGTTTATAAATATATTTAATTATTATGTAAATATATACTTAATATTGTTATATCTAATTATATAATTTTATTTGGTAAGTCTGCATCTTACACGTTCGTATAGTCAGCTCTTCAGCCGTCTCCAGTCAAAGGATCATCACACAACTACTAGTTTAAGAAGATAAAGATAGCATGTTGTTGTTTTTCTTCTAAGTGTAATTCTTAATTGTAAATCTCTCTTTTTTCATCGGCTTACAATAAATATATTATAATGTCTTAACATTATTGTAGTCTGTTACTTTTTATTGATCATTTTTCAGCGGCAAACAACAGTAGTATTGAGCAAAACAATTGTATAGAAAATAGAGTTCAGTTCAGTGCCAATCAACTATATGCCCAACTATACGCGGCTGGGCCCCGCGGCCCGACTTGCCTAGCTTCCCGATGATCAGACGAGATCGGGCATTCTCAAGGTGGTTTGGCCGTAAGTCACGGTGGTATGGGAGCATGGTGCCTCCTGACCCTGCTGATGCGGTCTCTCCTCCCCCAGAATGAGCGCTCAGGCCATTATCAAAATCCCGGGTCTACAGTGTGCTGACCCTGATTTTGCGGCAGACTGACTGAAAGGAGTTGTGCAGCAAGTTGAGCAAAGTTGTGCACCCCCTCTAACCCTGATTTATGCTTTTCGGCCCTGTATTTTACAGTGCAAACTTCTGGGATTCGGCTGTTGACGGTAGTTTGTTGTCCCCTCCTCCCTCCTCCACAGGATGGCTTTTAACATGTAAATGAGAATGCTGTGGTGCTAACATAATGCGAATCAGGGTTGAGGGGGTGCACAACTGTGCTCAATGCTGCAACAACATCTTTCAGTCAGTCTGCAGCATGATCAGGTCAGCACACTGTAGACCCGGATTTGTAAAGGCTGAGCGCTCATTCTGGGGGGAGGAGAGGACGCAGAAGCAGGTAAGGAGGCACGTCTGCTCATACCCCGTGCTTACGGCCATACCCACTTGAGAATGCGCCGATCTCGTTGATCTCGGAAGCTAGGCTAAGTCGGGCCGCGGGGGGCCAGCCGACGTTTAGTGGGCATATTGTTGATTGGCACTGATCTGAAACTCTATTTTCCTATACAGATTGTTTTGGCCAAATACTACTGTTGTTTGACCTGAAATTTGATAAATAAATAGAAAAGGACTTCAATAATGTATGACATTATAATATAATTTATTGGAACAGATGAAAAAAGAGATATTACAAATTTAAGAAATTCACTTAGAAGATAAAAACAACATCATGCTTTCTTGTATCATTCTGAAACTCTAGTATTTGTGTGATGAGCCTTGTGATGTGGACGGCCTGAGAGCTGGACTATACAGAACTGTAATGCAGACTTTACAATGAAATTATATAATTAGATATAATCAATATTAAGTATATATTTACCATAAATTAAAAAAAATTATAATATTTATAAACATTTAAGGTAAAAAGACGGTATCTATATATAACTATTTACATAGACCATTAGACAGCTGACTAGTCATTTATGTAACACGCCACCTTTCCCTCTCCCGTCATAAAAGGAGGAATGCTGGAACATCTGCGTCTCCATCCCGGGTCCTTGTTACAGGGAGAAATTACTTGGCAGGGCAGTAGATGTATTTTCTGACAGACAGGGAATTGTGTATGATGTGAGGACTGGTCCCGTGCTTCAGCTGCAGTTAGCAGAACCAGCACTTTCTCCCAGATGGAGGAGGAGACTCATCACTCTTCCTTTTACTTCTCCTGCGCTCATTCATTTTCTTTTTTTTTCTTTTTGCTTGCGGGCCTCCAGCTCTCTTCTTGCAGAACTCTAGTGTCCCTAAGTCTCGGAAGTGGCATCCTGGAGTTGGGCAAAACCCTCTGTGCGATAGGAGGTTATAGACAAGGTGGAGCAGTTGAAAATATGGTAGGACCGGCTGGTAAACTCGTGGATGAGCTGCCATCGCTCATATTTGGATTGTGGCTGGCACAAGGACAGCATTTCTTTGTGTGGGGTTTATTTGCTGGAGGCTGTCTGCTGCTTTTCCAAGATCCGCTGCACAACCTTCTCTATGGCCTCCTAAGACAGCGGTGACATGAGTCTGAGAAGGAGGAGGGGGGTTCAACTGCTGCAGGGGCATGGTGACAACAGGCACTGTGCAATGTCTTACTGCCTGCTGTAGCGATGGATTCACCACGAGCACTTCAGCCTTGTATGTGGCATCACATCCTCTCACTCGACACCAGTGAGAGGGCGTTTTATTTTTTTCCCCCCTCTTCACCTCCTCCCTCTGAGGAGCACCGCACTCCCTCATGGACGGGTCGTCCCTGATCTTACCTCGCCTCCTCCGAAGGTCCGGCAGCAGGATTCACGTGGGCCTTGTGTAAAAATCACAGTGACGCGGCCAGGAAGAATGAAAATGTCTTCCTATATTCCTTGTACAGGCACCACAGTCATGTTGCGATTTTATTGACCATTTTATCTGAACTTTACTTTTTCATTCGTGTGCACAGATTATGATAGTTTAGTTATTACGGTGATTTTAAGGTACATGTTGCTAATGTTGATGAGCAGAATGCAAAGGTGCTGGCTTCTGTACTTGAGACCTTTGGTTTCATTCATCCACATGAGTGGCCCCACCACAGCAGGGGGCACATCTTGGACCTGCTAAATTACAAAGGGGGGTAATGTATCAAATGTTATTGTAGTTGATGTTGCTTTTGTCAGATCATTTCTGGTGTATTTTTTGACTTGTGTTTTGCTAGCAAACCACCAGTGAATTTACAATTGCTAGCAGAAGAACATACATGAAATCACAGGGATCTGTGCATGGGAATGCTAAATTTGAGAATACTCCCATGGATCTACTGTTGATGGAATTGTTTTTATCTGTCACACCAGTGTTCTGTATTGTTCTGGACGCCATTGCTCCTGTGACGGTTAAAATAGGTACCAGTAAGAAAAAGGCACATGGATAAGGGCTGACTCGGTCAGGGGCACAGAACGCAAGAGTGCCGGGAGGGCCGAAACGGAAGTGGCCGAAAGTCCAATGTCCAGGGCGATTATGTATTCTTTAAAGATGGAGTTGGGTGAATTTAACCGGGTTCTACGAAGAACAAGAAGAAATGTATTTTTCTTGCATTATTGGAGTTGCAGTAACAATTTTCGTGTTTTGTTGTTCAAACAGTTGGTAGATGAACGATCCCCCTGTAAAGTTGCCCTAGAATTTTTCCTCTAAATCTAGGTGTAATGAGTTCGCACAGTTTTCGATGACAATGTACAAGGATTCAAAAAACTATCACCTCCCAGACGTATAAAAAATGCAAAGCCAGAGAAGCTTTTTGGAGGCTAAACTCATTTGCACTGTGGATACTGAAACTGTCAAAAGATAATCATGAGTCTGAGCTCCTCCACATGTAGCTGGAT
The DNA here is from genome assembly GCA_964034765.1 of Knipowitschia caucasica. NCBI lineage: Eukaryota > Metazoa > Chordata > Actinopteri > Gobiiformes > Gobiidae > Knipowitschia > Knipowitschia caucasica. The sequence goes on along the minus strand of OZ035830.1, from coordinate 38,918,884 downwards.
ATATTGCCCTCTAAATTTCTGGAAGTCCGTCCTGAGCAGTTGTTACCTTCACTGACACAAATAGTAAACATGTCTCTGTCGTAGGAACATTTCTATGGCCTAAAAGCAGCAGTCATAAGACCATCTCATAAAAAAAGGCAGTCTGGATCTGCGGGACTTCCTAAAATTATAGACCCATATCGAATCTGCCATTCATTGGAAAAATTCTTGGAAAAAGTGGCCTCCACATCTTACTGAATTTTTTACAATGAATAATTTCTTTTGATATGTGTTCAGTCTGTGGTTTAGGACACCACCACAGCACTGAGAACGCTCTAGTGAAGGTAACAAACGAATTCGACTTCACACTGATGCAGGTAAAGGTCCAGTTTTGGTCATGTTAGATCTTAGTGCCGCGTTCGACACTGTCGACCATGAGATCCTCATGCAGAGACTGGGAGGATGGGTTGGTGTCACTGGCCCAAAAAAAACAGACACCTAGACTGGTTTTAGTCTTACCTGGAGGAATAGGATAAGTACTTTGTGGAGATTGGAGGAATGCGGTCTCGATCATGGTGGCCCTGACCTGTGGAGTACCACTGGGGTCGATCCTGGGGACCTCTCCTATTTAATCTTACATGATGCCGTTAGGTCAGTTAATACAAAGAAACAAAGTGTCTACCATCAATTACGCCGATCGACACTCAGTCATATGTCTCACTGACTGAAGGAGAACATGGACCACTGTTTTGCTCCTTCACTGTATCCAACAGATCAGAGAGTGGATGCAAAAATAATTTCCTCCAAGCTAAATGCGACAAAACCGAATATCATTGCTTTGGTCCCCAGAAACAAAGAGTGGGCGGTCTTCTGTAAACTTCAGTCTTCTCTCCCTTCTTCCTTCAGACAAGGTCAGAAAAAATTTGGGGTAATAATGGATCTCAGACTATATTTCAATAGCCAATAAAAATCCAATAACGTCAACTGATTTTTACCATCTGAAGAACATTGCCAATGTCAGAAATATAGTGTCCAGGGGCAGACTTGGAGATCTTGTCCACGCATTGGCTCTCCAGCATGCTTAGACTACTGCAATTGGCCTGCTACGGTCTGTCCAAACAGACCTGTAAGCAGCTGCAGTACATCCAAAATGCAGCAGCTAGAGTCCTGTCAGGACCAGGAAGTATGACCATATTAGTCCGGTCCTAAGGGTCTCTGCACTGGTTCCTGTGGCTCAAAGATAGATAATTTAAAACAGCTCTGATTGTGTACAAGTCTATCCATGGCCGTGCACCAGAATACATTAGTGGACATTGTTCGGTGTCATATGAAACAGGCCCCCGGACTCTCGAGGAGCACTGGGGGTCTGGTCCTCCTGCTGTGCACAGAGTGAGAACCAACATGGGTGAGGCTGCGTTTCAGATCTATGCAGCTAATGATCTGGAACAATCTCCTGAAAATGTGAGGGAGGGCGTCTACTTATGCTCTTTGTTCAAATCCAGGTTATAGACTGTTCTGTTTGCCTGTGCAACACAACTGAAGGATTTTATCTCCATTTGTATAATGCATGCTGTCATTATTTATTTATTTTTTTAAATTTCTTGTGTAACTTGAAAGTGTTAATGGTTTTATTCTTTTGTTTGATTTTATTGTTTTTATTGTGTTTTATCTTTTGTGTGATTTACTGTTTTAATTGTGATTCTGGTGCTTTGTTTTATGTGATGATTTTGATGTGACTGTGAGCGCTTTGTGTTGCCATGTGCCTGAATAGGCGCTATACAAATAAACTTGATTGATTGATTGATTCTATTGTCTGCACAAACAAAAAAAGATCATAAATAATATCTAGCTATAGCTTGTTAGAGAAAGTTATGTTAATGTTCATATATCATTTAGCATAATACAGAATAAAATAATTACATTTTAGCATTATAAAGATGCTTGAATCCTTGTATAATATAGAGAAGAACATTACAGTTGTATGTTTACATCTGGGAATAGCAGCATGAGGCTCTGGGTACAGTAAGTACAGTTTTAGAAGGAATTATGAAATGGTTAAAACACTTTACATTGTCGTAACTAACTGCATATTATTCATTTTCAACTCATGTGTGTGAATATAGGAATTGTGAAATAACATATAGATAGTACACACATCAACAATAATTTGATAATAAATAATGAGCTAGCGCCCGGATAATACTACTACAACCAGACGTTAACAAACTGATTAACTGCTAACAGTAGAATACAGTGAATACAGATTGTTTGTACAACGCAGAGAAAGTGTTTCTTTACAATTTGATCCAACACAGAGCGATCTAGAGCAGCCAGAACAATAAAACATGGAAACGGGGTAAAACAATCAGAATCAGCGCCACTACCACACTCGCTGATTTAAACTACGAGTGTGTGGAACGATTCTACGCACTAATATGAGAGATTTATGGAGTGAACATAAAAGAACGACCACAAAACATTGTGTTTATCAGAGGAGACTTACCGAGTGCGTATGTAATCCAGAATGAATGGGAGAAGCCGGCTCTCTCTGTTTAAGAGCAGCGCTCCACAATGTTTTCCCCATAGTACTTGGATGGAGACCGACTGGGAACTACCAGGTGCTGTAAGCATTTTGCCCCTGGAGCTCGGATGGGGCGAGCTTCAACAACAGCGCGAGTAGTGTGTGTAGTTGAGTGAGTTGAGTGCAGCTTGAAGTTGTTTCCGTTCTCTCACCACTCATATTTCCGGTAGCTAGATCAAACAAAATAATGGACAGTTGTTTTAGTAGTGTTTGTTTACACTGCATAGCAAAGAAATGGGGAGAAAATTTATTTAGGAATGTTTTGATTTTACAATTTATTGTGAAAATGGAAATACAAGAAAACAACCACGTAATTTGTTTTTCTGATTTTGTTTTGAAACGGAATAACTAATGATTGAAAGGGTACACGGATTGTACACGGATTATTTAAGGATTTGATTTTCCTATTTGAATTAGAAAAGGAAAATAACAATAAAGAATGGAAAATTTGTTTTTTATGATTTTATTTTGATAACGAATATCTGATGATTGAGGGTACACGGATTATTCAGGGGAATACTATATTGTATTGATTAGCATTACCAAAATTAAACTACACATGTTACATATAGCTACCATTAATTGGAATTCTAAAATGCTCAGAGTAGCTGATACATATGGCAACATATCATTAACTTGCATATAAGGCATTTAAGCGTCCTGGCACATACGCACGGCTCATTCACTCAGCGCTCTTTAGTATTAGATCCAGGTTTTCTCAGCGCCTGTGTGGCGTTAGTGGGATTGGTCCAAGTCTTTCGTTGGAAGATCAGGGTTCGAGCCACGGCCAATCCTCAAATTTTATTAGGGGGGGAGTTTATGATCAGTTTACTCTGTTACTGAATAAAGTTGCATTTTTTTCTGCAGTTTGGTTGGTGCAGATTGTGAAGTTTAAACAGTTTACTACAGTCTAGCAACTATTTTAAATGTGTTGGCCTAATTACTATGTATGTTTTAGAAAAAATTTAAACCGTCAACAAAATCAAATTGTGTCGTAGACTGTACTTGAACCGAGTCCTCTAACACCAGAGTCCATCTTTATCTTGAGCTATAAAGCCAGAAAGTTGTCCGGTGAACGTGAACAAAACGAGAGAAGCCCATTTTCCTAACCCTGCTCACAAGTGCCACCTGGTGGTGTTCGGGTCATTGCAGCTTCACTGGGGAAAAAATAATATAAAAGACGCAGTGAAATCACACGTGAGTCTCGTGTGTATTCAGCGTGAGGCGACAAACGCCCCCCTAAGTGGGACCGACTGTAAGCCACAGAACGCCATCCTAATAATGGCAGATTGTTTACAAAGTAGGAAGGTGGGAGGATAGTGCTAAATACCATACTTTTCCAAGCAGACTTAATCCCTACGCAGCTTGACTGAAGTCAAATGATGTCTAGCCTTCCTGAGCCTTACCTTCCTATCCATATGCTAAACATAAAGACGACTGTTTTAAGCATTACTGATGTGGAGACCGTGTCCCGAACGAAGGAGAAACAGCAGCAGCGCGGTGGCTAGCCAGGCTACGCCCAATATTGGGATTACACACTCAAGTGTGTCAAACACCAGAACAAACAACTAACCATGGCCAAAATTGTTCGCTAAGAGGCAACAAGTGTTTTAAGTCTGGCCTTGAATGTGGAGGACCGTATATGCTTCATTATTCCACAGTAAAGGGGCTTGGTAGCTAATGGCTCTGCTGCGGACAGTACTTTTTGGAGGACCTTAGGAACAACGACGTCTGGCGTTTTGTGGAGCACAGTGATCGGTTTGGGTTTGATATAGCACTAACGTGTCTTGAAGATAAGGAACGAGCCAGGCAAATCTGGCTTTGTATACTAAAAGAAGATTTCCGTGTCACTTTTAGGAAGGATATTCTTGATTTTAGCGATGTTCCGCAAGTGGAAAAAAGCTGTTTTAGTTGCTTGGCTTATATATGCCTTGAAGGAGTGTGCACATCGAATTCCTACTCCAGAATAAGGCGATGATTTGTGATTCAATTGACAAAGTGATACGACCGATAGATAGGATTTAAACCAGCAGGGCTGTTCCTCTGAGACCCTTTATCACTTCGAGCCTCCGCAGTAGATTTCTGTGGTCTATTGTGTTAAAGGAGCACTGGGGTCCAGTAGGACCCAACACTGACACTTGTACACTATTAGCAGTAGTAGTATGTCATTTTTTTACTTTGACTAGTGCCGTTTCAGGCTTTGATGAGCTATGAATCCCAATTGATAGGTTTCAAACATATTATTTCCTGTCGGTGGAAGCAAAGCTGTTTGGCTCTAAGATTTTCCAGGATTTTGTTTTCTCAGAACGGGGTTTGATCTACCGCGGTTTAAAAGCTTGTGGGTCATAAGCCACTTTGTTATAGATGTGTTTATCTATGTTTAAGATAGGCCTCTTGTGTCAAAGGAGTGTGTCTTGGAAGAGCCAAGCTCTTTATATGAAAATTAGGGGCGACGGTGGTTCAGTTGGTTGAGCATTGACCTTGAGCCTGAAGGGTCTTGGGTTGGAAACCCAGGTCTCACTGACTCCCACTGTTGTCTGCTGTCGTTGCTGTCCTTGACAAGAAACTTAACCTTATGGCCTGAAGGCACAGTGGGCGGCTGTGGCTGAATAGTGGCAAACTGCAGGTTGTGTCCTAGGGGCAAGACACTTTCACCTCATTGCTAGAATGAGTCTAGTGTGTGTGTGAATGGCCGGTGGTGGTCGGAGGGGCCATGGGCACTATGGTTTGCTCGTTCTGTCAGTGTGCCCCAGGGCAGCCTGTGGCTACAGTAAGCGTTTATCACTACTGTGTATGAAGTGAATGAATTAATGCGCCCCGCGAAAATTCAATTTGGTAGACGTTAACCAAATTGTACCCCCTCCAGGGCCGGTTCAAGCCCAGCCTATCGCTCAACAGACGCCCCCCTCCCTATCACCGTACGATACGCCAGCCGCATAAAAACGGAGGAACTCCCACTCTCGGCTCCGAAGCCTTGCATGAATCGTCTCTGGAGGAATCGCTTTGTTACTCACGCTTACTCTGCGGGTCCTGCTGTCCTCTGTCTTGCTGCGTGTGGCCTGCTCCTCCTCCGCGTTTGCTGCACCTGCTACGGGTCTCGTGCTGTGGTTCGTGGGTCTATTGCCGCTCTCTCCTCCTTTGCGGGCTCTTTCTGCGGGTCGCCGCTGCTCGTCTCGTGCAGGCACTGCTGCTGCATCCGGCCGGTCTGGGCCCGGTGCGGGGGGAGCCGTGCGCATCCCTGCTCCTCGGCGCCGGTACTGCATGTCCGTTTGTGTTGTCCCTTGTCTTTCTGGCGTTGGTGGGTAGTATGCGGGACGGTTTATTCCACTCGCATTGTACTGCAGGCTTCGTTTCGCCCGCGCTTTGTACTGCTGGTCTCAGTTGGGCCCGTGCTTTGGTGGGCAAGCTTCAGTGTTTTAAAATAAAAAAAAGCCCCTCGCATTTGTTCTGCAGGCTCTCTTACAAGCTCAGTTTAAATCCTTCACTCTGACGCAAGCTTTCCTCCACATTGACAGCAGACCTCAGTTTAATCCCGCACATTGGACTGCGGCTCAGTTTTAATCCCTCACTTTGCCTGCAGGTCCTTTAAATCCCTCTCTGGACTGCGAGCTCTGTATTATATCCCTCTCTGGGACTGCAAGCCCCGTTTAATCCCTCTGGACTGCGGCTCCCAAATGAATCCCTACTCATGACTGCGAGCTCCAGGTTAATCCGCACGGAACTGCTTATATCTGAGAACTGCTTATATCTGGAGATGTTTTACCATACCTGGAACTGCTTCATGCGGAACTGCTGATATATGGAACTGCGTATATATGCGTAACTGCTATATATGAAATGCTATATATGGAACTGCTTATATATGGAAATGCTTATATATGGAACGGCTTGAATACGGACTGCCTATATGAACTGCTCTATTGGATTGCATTATATGGTACAGCTGTAATCTGGAACGCTTATATAAAAAATAAATAAACATAATTATATTATATAAATATATTTATTTATTTTTATATATAAGCGTTCCAGATTAAGCAGTTACCTTATATGCCAATTCCTATATGAGCAGGTCCATATAAGCAGTTCCGTATACAAGCCGTTCCATATATTAAGCAGTTCCATGATTAAGCAGTTCAATATATAGCAGTTTCATATATAGCAGTTCCATAGTATAGCAGTTCACAAATATATGCAGTTACCGCATGAAGCAGTTCCAGGTACGGTATAACAGCTCCAGATAGTAAGCACAGTTCCAGATATAAGCGTTCCTGTTGCGGGTTTAACCTGGGAGCTCGCAGTCCAATGGAGGGATTCATTTGGGAGCCGCAGTCCAGAGTCCAGAGTGATTTTTTAACACGGGGCTTGCAGTCCAAGAGTGATTTATTTAAACAGAGCTCGCAAGTCCACGGAGAGGGATTTAAAGAGAGCCTGCAGGCCAAAGTGAGGGATTAAACTGAGCACGCAGTCCAATGTGAGTGGGATTAACTGAGGTCTTGCAGTTCCAATGTGAGGTAATAGCTTGCAGTCAGAGTGAGGATTTAACGGTAGCTTGGGTTAAGAGCGCCTGCAGAAACAATGCGAGGGCTTTAAACTGGGAAGATATTTGCCACCTATGCACGGGCCAACTGAGCCTGCAGTACAAAGCGCGGGGGCGAAACTGAGCCTGCAGTACAATGCACGGGAGGGGATTAATAAACCGTCCCCATACTTACCACAACGCCAGAAGACAAAGGGACAACACAACGGGGACCAACGCCGTACCGGCCGAGGAGGCAGGGCATGCGCACGGGCTCCCACCGCACCGGGCAGTCCGGCCGTATGCAGCAGACAGGGCCGCGACGAGTCGGAGCAGGCGGCGAATCCTCGCAGAAAGAGGCCCGCAAAGGAGGAGAGCTGGCAAAGAACCCGGCCCACAAGCACGAGACCCGTAGCAGGTGCGCACGCGGAGGAGGTGCAGGCAACGCAGCACAAGACAGAGGGTCAGCAGGTGCTGACCGAAGGACGTTAGCGTGAGTAGACAAAGCGATTCCCGCAGAACGATTCATGCAAGGCTTCGGAGGTACGGAGAGAGTGGGAGTTCCTCCGTTTTTTTGCGGCTGGCAGTCCTGGATAGTCGGTACGGTGATTGGAATGGGGGCGTCCTGTTGAGCGATAGGCTGGGACATGTGAAACCGGCTGGAGGGGGGGTAATTTTTGCAGTTAACGTCTTCCCAAATTGAGATTTTCGCGGGCTGGCATTATTCATTCACTTCATACACAGTGTGATAAAACGCTTACTGTAGCCAACAGCTGCCCTTGGGGGCACCACTGACAGAAGCGATGGCACCAGTTGTGCCATTGGCCCTCCGACCCACCACCAACCATTCACCACACTCACTAGGACTCATTTCTTAGGCAATGGAGGTGAAAGTGTCTTGCACTAGGATCACAACGGCAGTTTGCCACTTTTACAGCCCACAGCCGCCCCACTGTGGCATCTGGGCCATCGGTTAAGTGTCTTGCAAGGACACAACGACCGCAGTCATCAGTGGAGTCAGTGTGAGTCTGGGTTCCAACCACGACCTTCAGGCTCAAGGTCATGCTCTACCAACTGAACCTCCGTCGCCTAATGTGTCTTTTAAAAGAGCTGGGCTCTTCCAGACACAGCTCCGTTGACACAGAGGGCCTTTCGTAAAAATAATAAAACCACATCTATTACAATGTGGCTAGTCTGTCCACAAAGCTTTTAAACCGCATGGGGTAATCAAACCCTTCTGAAGAAAAACAAAAATCTGGAAAATCTTAGAGCCAAACAGTTTGCTTCCACCGTCAGGAAAATAATATGTTTGAAACTTTCAATTGGGATTCGTGCTCATTCTTAGAACTGTGTATCGGCATTGGCAAAGTAAAAAAGGACTTATCTACTATGCTGCTAATAGTGGACAAGTGTCAGTGTTGGTCTACTGGACCCCAGTTGCTCCATTTAACACAATAGACCAACCAGAACTTATATGCAGGAGGCTAGTATGTGATACTAGGTTTCTCAGATGATACAGCCCTTGGTGGTTTTAAAATCTATCTATCGGATCGGTATCACCTTCTTTGTCAATTTGAATCACCAAATCATAGCCTTATTTGGGAGTGGAATTCGTATTTGTGCACACTCCTCTCAAGGCTTAGATAAGCCAAGCAAACTAAAAACAGCTTTTTTCCACTGCGGAACATCGTAAAATCAAGAATATCATTCCTAAAAGTGTCACGGAAATCCTTCCTTTTAGTTTACAAAGCATGATTGGCTGGCCTCGTTCTTATCTTCAAGACACGTTTTGTGCTATATCAAACCAAACGAGCACGGTGCTCACAAAACGCTGACGTATGTTGGTTCCTAAGGTCTCAAAAAGATACTGTCAGCAGCGAGCATTAGTACCAAGCCCCTTTACTGTGAATAAGGAAGCAGATACGGTCTCCACAGTCAAGGCCAGACTTAAAACACTCTTTTGCCTCTTTAGCTAACAATTTTGCCTTATGGTTAGGTTGTTTGTTGGTTTGGTTTACCACACTTGGTGTGTAATCACAATATTTGGTGCTGTTAGCCTGGGCTAGCCTAGCCGCGGCTGCTGCCTGTTTCTCCTTCGTTCGGACACGGTCTCCCACATTCAAGGTATGGCTTAATAAACAGTCGTCTTTGTTTAGCATTAGGGGTTAGGAAGGTAGGCTCAGGGAAGGCTAGGACTTCTAGGACTTGTCAGTCAAGCTTGCGGAGGAGTAAGGCTGCTGGGGTAAGCGTATGGTTAGTATGTTGCACTATCCTCGTCCTCCTTCCTACTTTAAACAATCTGCATTATGAGGATTTGCGTTCTGTGGCTCTACAGTAGGTCCACTTCGTTTTGTCGCCTTTCACGCGTGAATCACACGAGACTCACGTGTGATTCACGCTGTCTTTTATTTATTTTTTCACAGTGATGCGGCTATTGACCCGAACAACCACCAGGGTGGGCACTTGTGAGCAGGGTTAGGAAAAATTGGTTTATCACTCGGTCTTTGTTCTCTGGTCAACGGACAACTTTCTGTGGCTTTATAGCTCACTGATTAGAGGTGGACTCTGGTGTTGAGAGGATCGGTTTCATGTACAGTCTACGACACTTTGGATTTGTTGACGTTTTAATTTTTCTTAAAACATAACTTAGTAATTAGGCCAACCACATTTAAAATAGTTGCTAGACTGTAGTAAAATGTTGTAAACTTCACATCTGGCACAACCAAACTGCAGGAAAAAATTGCAACTTTATTCAGTAACAGAGTATCTGATTCATATACTCCCCCCGCTAATAAAAATTTGAGGATGGGCCGGGGCTTCCGAACCTTGATTTCCAAGCGAAAGACTTGGACATCCACTTTACGCCACACAGGCGCTGGAGAAAAACACTGGATCTAATACTAAGAGCGCTGAGTGAATGAGCCCGTGGCGTATGTGCAGGACGCTTAAATGCCGTATATGCAAGTTATTGCAATGTTTGCCTTATGATCTGCTATCCTGTGCATTTTAGAATTCTAATTATGGTAGATATATGTAACATGTGTAGTTTAATTTTTGTAATGCTAATCAATAAAATATAGTATGCTGAATAATCCGTGTACCTTCAATATAGTATTTCCGTTTCAAAATAAAATCTAGAAAAACAAATTTTCCCATTCGTTTTTATTGTTATTTTCCTTTTCTAATTCAAATTGGAAAATCATTCCTTTATAATCCGTGTACAATCCGGTGTACCTTCTCAATCTTAGTTATTCCGTTTCAAAACAAAATCAGAAAAACAAAATTACGTAGGTTGTTTTATTGTATTTCCATTTTCAAAATTAAATTGGAAAATCAAAACATTCTAATTGAAATATTCACCATTTCTTTGCTATGCAGTGGAAACACACATCTACATAAAAAACAAACTTCCATTATTTTGTTTGATATGCTACCGGAAGGAAATGATGAGTGGTGAGAGACGGGGGAAACAACTTCAAGCTTGCACTCAACTCAACTCAACTACACGACAACAACTCGCGCTGTTGTGAGCTCGCCCCCAGGGCCCCGAGCTCCAGGGGCAAAATGCTTAACAGCACCTGGTATTCCCAGGCGGTCTCCCTTCCCAAGTTACTATGGGGGAAGAAAACTTTGTGGGCGCTGCTCTTAAACCGAGAAGATGCGGCTTTCGCATTAATTCTGGATTACTTACGCACTCGGTAAGTCTCCTCTGTATAAACACATTGTTTTTGTGGTCGTTCTTTATGTTTCACGTCCTTAAATCTCTCATATTGTGCGTAGATCGTTCACCACAACGGCTGTAGTTTAAATCTCGGGTGTGTAGTGCGCTGTTTATGATTGTTTACTCCGTGTCATTATGTTATTTGCTGCTGCTCGTAGATCTATTGTTTGGATCAATAGTGCTAAAGAAAATCAAAAAATTTCTCTGGCGTTGTACAACATCTGTATTCCTGTATTCTACTGTATACAGTAATTCAGTTTGTTTACGTACTGGTTGTAGTGTATTTCCAGGCTAGCTAATTTTTATTAGCGAATTATTGTTGAGGTGTCGAGTAAAATCTATATTGTGATTTCACATTTCTATTGTTCAGCAACAATTGAGTTGATAATGAATTATATGCAGTTTAGTTTACGACATTGTATTGTGTAATGTTTTACCAGTTCATATTTTCCTTCTTACTGTACTTACTGGATCCCTGAGCCTCTTGCTGCTAATGTCCAGATGTAAACATACAACTGTATTTTGTCTTCTTAGATTATACAGGATTCATGCTGTCTTTATATATGCTAAATGTAATGATTTTATTCTGTATTATGTTTTTTTTAGCTAAAAAAATAAAATAACAAAAAAGATATATACATTATACTTACTTCTCTATCATGCTATAGCTAGATTGTTTTATGATCTTTTTTGTTGTTGCAGACAATATGAATCAATCAATCAATCAAAAGTTTATTTGTAGAGCGCCTTTCATGCACAGGGCAACAACAAAGCGCTTCACAGTCCACAATCACAGAATCATCACATAAAACAAACACCAGTATCACAATTAAACATTTAAAATCACACAAAAGTTTAAACACAATTAAAAACAATAAAATCACACAAAAGAATAAAACCCATTAAAAACACTTTCAAAGTTAACCAGAAATTAAAAAAATAATAAATAAATGACAGCAGTGCATTACAATGGAGATAAAATTCCTTCAGTTGTATGCACAGGCAACTGAACAGTCTTTTACTGGATTTGAACATTTGACAGAGTAGACGCCCTCCCACCTCACATTTTCAGGGAGATTGTTCCAGATCTTAGTGCATTGATTGAAACGGCAGCCTCCCCATGTTTGGTTCTCTCTCTGGGGCACCGCAGAGGCCAGTCCCTGTGCTCTCAGAGTCCGGGCTGGTTCATATGACGACCAACATGTCCACTAATGTTTTCTGGTGCAAGGCCATGAGAGTCTTGTACACAAGCAGAGATGTTTTTAATTTCTTATTCTTTTGGCAAGGTAGCCAGTGCAGAGACTGCAGGACCGGGATTAATTATGGTCATAATTCTGGTTCCGGTCAGGACTCTAGGCTGCTGCATTTTGGATTTACTGCAGCATGCTGCTTTTTACTGGGTCTGTTTGGACAGACCTGTATGCAGGCCTTTGCAGTAGTCTCGCCTGCTGGAGACAATTGCGTGGACAAGAATCTCCAAGTTTCTGCCCTGGTCATATTTTTCTGACTTTGGCAATGTTCTTCAGATGGTAAAAAGCTGGTTGTTGTTATTGATTTTAATGTGGCTATTGAAATATTAGGTCTGTGTCGTATTAGCCCCCCAAAATCTGACCTTGTCTGAAGGAAGGTAGGGCAGGAGAGAATGAAGTTTGACAGATGACGCCCTCTCTTTGTTTTCTGGGGACCAAAGACCAAATGATACGGTTTTGTCTGGCATTTTAGTGGAGGAAATTATTTTTGCATCCACTCCACTGATCGTTGGATACAGTTGAAGGAGCTAATCCTGTGGTCCATGTACTCCTGCAGTCATTGAGACATAGATCTGAGTGTCGTCGGGCGTAATCTGTGGTAGGACACCTTTGTTTTTTGTATAACTGACCTAACGGCAGGCATGTAGAGTTTAATTAGGAGAGGTCCAGGATTCGACCCCTGTGGTACTCCTCAGGTCAGGGCCACATGTCTCGAGGACGCACAGTCTCCAATCCTCACAAAGTACTTTCCGATCCTCCAGGTAAGACCTAATACCCAGTCTAGGCTGTGCCAGTGACACCACCCAGTCCTCAGTCTCTGCATGAGGATCTCATGGTCGCACAGTGTCGAACGCGGCTCTAAGTTCTAACAATGACCAAAACTTGTGACTTTACCCATGCATCAGTGTGAAGCGAATGTCGTTTGTTACCTTCCACTAGAGCGGGTCTCAGTGCTGTGTGGGGTCTAACCCAGTACTGGAAACATATCAAATGAATTATTCATTGGTGTAAAAATTCAGTAAGTTGTTGGGAGGGCCACTTTTTCAAGAATTTTTACAATGAATGGCAGATTCCATATTCGATTTGGGCGATAATTTTGAAGTCCCGCAGGATCCAGACTGCTCTTTTTTAGGGAGGTCTTATGACTGATGTTTTGGGGGGCTTTTGGAAATGTCTGACGACAGTGACATGTTTACTATTTGTGTCAGTGAGGTAACAAATGCTCAGGACGGACTTCAGAAAATTTAGAGGGCAAATATATCCAGGGATTTCATGGGGAGGAGCTCTGACTCATGATTATCTTTTTGACAGTGTCAGTATCCACAGGGCATAGTGAGTTGCTCAAAAAGCTTCTCTTGCTGTTGCATTGTTTATACGTGTGTGGAGGTGTTGTGTTTTTGTACTTGGATCTTTGTAATCGAAAAAACTGTGCGAACTCATTACACCTAGATATAGAGGAAATTTCAGGGGCAACTTTACAGGGGGGTTCGTTTATCTACCCAACTGTTGAAAAAATAACTCGAAAATTGTTACTGGCAAACCTCCAATAATGTCAGAAAAATACCATTTCTATTGTTCTTCGTAGATACCGGTTAAATTCACCCAATCTCATCTTTAAAGATTTCATAATCGGCCTGGCAAATTGGACTTTCGCCAATCTTCCGTTCGGCCCTCGGCACTCTTGCTTCTGTGCCCTGACCGAGTCTGCTTAGTCCATGGGGCCTTTTTATTACTGGTTAAACTATTTTAACCGTCACAGGAGCATGTGCGTCCAGAACATTCAGGAACACTGGTGGTGACAGAGTTATCAATTCAACAAACAGTAGCGAGCTGGAGTTTTTCTCAAAATACGGCATTTCCATGGAACTGTTCACCTGTGTTTTCATGGTATGTGTCATCTTCTAGCATTGTAAATTCAGCTGGTGGTTTGCTAGCTAAACACATGTCAAAAAATACCACAGAATATGTTTCTGACAAAGCCAACATACAAATACATTAACATTTGTTTACTTAAATCCCCCTTTGTAATAGCAGGTCAAGAAGTGTGCCTGCTTGTGCGGTGGGTCCACTCTATGTGCGAATGAAACCAAAGTCTCAGTACATGAAGCCAGCTCCTTTGCATTGTCTGTTAATCTTCATTATCAAATGTACATTAAAATCACTGTAATACTAAAAACTATCAAAAATCTGTGCACACGATGAAAGTGTTCAGTAAAATGGTCAAATAAAATCGCAACATGACTGTGGTGGCTGTTCAGGAATATATGAAGACATTTTCATCTTTCCTGGCCGAGTCAACTCTGTGATTTGTCACATGGGACCTCGGTGGATTCCTGCTGCAGGACCCTTCGGAGGGAGGCGGCGAGGAAGATCAGGGAACGACCCCGTCCATGAGGTGAGTGCGGTGCCCCTCTCAGAGGGTGGAGGTGATGAGGGGAGAAACGCCCTCAATTGGTGCGAGTGAGAGGGAGGTGATTGCCTCTGACAAGGCTGAAGTGGCTGGGGAAATACATCGCTCACAGCAGGCAGTAAGACTGCACAGTGACTGTTGTCACCATGCCCCCGCAGCAGGTGAACCCCCTCCTCCTGCTCAGACTCATGTCACCGCTGTCTGGGATGGCCATAGAGAAGGTTGTGCAGGCGGATCTTTGGAAAAGAGCAGCAGCCTCAAGAAATATAAACCCCACACAAAGAAATGCTTGTCTTGTGGCCTCAGCCAAAATCAAATATTGAGGGCGTAGCTGCTCCATCCACGAGTTTGTACCCGCGGGTCTACCAGGTATTTCTACTGCTCCTCCAAGGTCTATAACACCTATCGACACAGAGGGTTTGACCATCTCCAGGATGCCATTCCGAGACTTTATGGAACTGAGTTCTGCCCCAGAGAGAGCTGGAGGCACGCAGCAGAGAGTGAGATGAGCGCAGGAGAGAAAGGAACGAGTGATGAGTCTTCCTCCTCACAGGGAGAAAAGTGCGGTTCTGCAAACTGCAGCTGAAGCATTGGGGACCAGTCCTCACATTAATACACAAATTCCCTGGTCATGTTCAGGGAAAGTACTTCTACTGCCCTGCCAAAGTATTCTCCCTGTACAAGGGCACCAGGGGATGGAGACGCAGATGTCAGCAGTCTCCATTTATGACAGGGAGAGGAAAATGGTTGGCCGTGTAAATAAATGAGCTATCTGCTGTCTATTGGTTGCTATTTTATTATGAGTTACTGATATTTTACTGTATGTTCATAAATGTTATAAATATTTTATTATTATGTATATATATACTTAATATTGATTAAATCTAATTATATATTTCATTGTAAAGTCTGCATCTTCAGTTCTGTTTAGTCAGCTCTCAGCCGTTCACGTCACAGGGCCTAACACACAAATACTTGTTTAGAAGTTAAAAGTAGCATGTTGTTGTTTTTCTTCTATGTGTAATTCTTAATTTTGTAAATTCTCTTTTTTCATACTCGTTCACAATATATATATTATAAATGTCATAACATTATTGAAGTCTTTCTTTTTATTGATCATATTTCAGGGCAAACAACAGTATATTTGACTAACATTCTGTATAGAAAATAGAGTTTCAGTTCAGTGCCAATCACAATATGCCCACTATACGCAGGCTGGCCCCGCGGCCCGACATTGCTAGATTCCGGAGATCAGACGAGATCGGGCTTTCTCAAAGGTGGTAAGGCAGTCTAAAGAATCCGGGGGTTATGGAGCTGCGTGGCCTCATGACCCTGCGTGCTGTCGGCCTCTCATGCCCCCAGAATGAGCGCTCAGGCCTTTACAAAAAATACCGGGATCTTACAGTGTGCTGTCCTGATCATGCTGCAGACTTGACTGAAACGAGTTGTGCTGCATTGAGCAAAGTTGTGCACCCCCTCAACCCTGATTAGCTTTTCGGCCTGTATATTACAGTGAAACTTCTGGGATGTCGGCTGTTGGACGGTAGTTTGTTGTCCTCCTCCCTCCTCCACAGGGAGGCTTTAACATGTAAATGCAGGAGGCTGTGAGCTATACAATGCTAATCAGGGTTGTGGGGGGCACACTTTGCTCCCATGCTGCACAAACTCCTATCGTCAGTATGCAGCAAGTTCAGGTCAGCCACTGTAGACCGGATTTTGTAAAGGCCTGAGCGCTCATTCTGGGGGAGGAGAGGGACCGCTAGCAGCAGGGTCCAGGAGCACGCTGCTCCATACCCGTGCTTACGGCCTTACACACCTTGAGAATGCCGATCTCGTCTGATCTCGGAAGCTAGTGCAAGGTCGGGCGCGGGGGCCTGCCGCGTATAGTGGGCTTATTGTGATTGGCACTGAACTGAAACTCTATTTTCTACCTACAGATTGTTTTGTCAAATACTTACTGTTGTATGCCTGAAAATATGATCAAATAAAAAGAAAGGACTTCAATATTGTATGACATTTTAATATAATTTTATTGTGAACAGATGAAAAAAAGAGATATTTTCAAATTTAGAAATACCACTTAGAGAAAAAAAAAAAAAAAAAAAAAAAAAAAAACAAACAACATGCTTTCCTTTATCTTCTTAAAACTTAGCTTTTGATGTGTGAGCCTTGTGACTGGTGACGCTGAGAGCTGACTATACAGAACTGTAGAGGCAGACTTTACAATGAAATTTATATAATTCTAGATATAATCAATATTATAGGATATAGTTTAATAATAATTAATATTATAATACATTTATGAAATAGGACTGCTTTATATAGTAACTATATACAATGCCACAATAGACAGCAGGATAGCTCATTTCTTTTACACGCCACCTTTCCCTCTCCCGGTCAGAAAAAGGAGACTGCTGGAACATCTGCGTCCATCCCTGGTCCTTGGACAGTGGGAGAATACATTGGCAGGGCAGTAGATGATTTTCCTGACAGACCAGGGAATTGTGTATGAATGTGCAGGACTGGTCCCTGCTTCAGGCTGCAGTTGCAGAACCAGCACTTTTCTCCAGTGGAGGAGGAGACTCATCACTTTCCTTTTCTTCTCCTGCCGCTCTATTCACTCTCTGCTGGTGGCCTCCAGCTCTCTCTGCAGAAACTCGTGTCCATAAAGTCTCGGTATGGCATCCTGGAGTTGGTCAAACCCTCTGTGCGATAGGTGTTATTAGACTTGGTGGAGCAGTAGAAATACTGGTAGGACCCGGCTGGTAAAACCTCGTGGATGGTGCTGCCATCGCCCTCATATTTGGATTTTGGCTGGCCGACAAGAAGGCATTTCTTTGTGTGGGGTTTATTTGCTGGAGGCAGCTGCTGCTTTTCCATGATCCGCTGCACAACCTTCTCTATGGCCTCCTCAGACAGCGGTGACATGAGTGTGAGCAGGAGGAGGGGCGTTCACGCGGCAGGGGGCATGGGTTGACAACAGGCACTGTGCAGGTTTACTGCCTGCTGTGAGCGATGTATTCCCCCAGCACTTCAGCACGTGTCTGAGGCATCACCTCCTCTCCACTCGCACCAGAGTAGGGCGTTCTCCTCATCAATCCTCCCGTGAGGAGCACCGCACTCCCTATTGGACGGGTCGTCCCTGATCTTCCTCGCCTCTCGAAGGGTCCTGCAGCAGGAATCCCGTGGGCTTGTGAAAAATCACAGTGACGCGGGCCAGGGAAAGAATGAAAATGTCTTCATATATTCCTGTACACGGCCACCACAGTCCTGTTGCGATTTTATTGGATCCATTTTAATGTACTACTTTCATGCGTGTGCACAGGATTTGATTGTTTTAGTTTTACATGTGATTTTAATTGTACATGTTGATAATGTTGATGACAGAAATGCAAGGAAGCTGCTTATGTACTTGAAGACCTTTTGGTTTCATTCAGCACATGAGCTGGCCCCACCCACAGCAGGGGCACACTCTTGACCTGCTAAATACAAAGGGGGTTAATGTATCTGCAAATGTTAATGTAGTTGATGTTGCTTTTGTCAGATCATTTCTGTGTATTTTTTGACATGTGTTGTGCTAGGCAAACCACCAGCTGAATTTACAATTGCTGAAGAAGGACACTACATGAAACACAGGTGAACTGTCATGGAATGCTAAATTTTGAGAATCAACTCCATGCTCTACTGTTGATGGAATTGTATAACTCTGTCACCCACCTGTGTTCTGAAATGTTTGGACGCCATTGCTCCGGAGACGGTTAAATAGTTACCAGTAAGAAAAATGGCCCATGGACTAAGGAGATTCGGTTCAGGGCACAGAAGCAAGAGTTGCACCCGGAGGGCCGAACGGAAAGTGGCGAAAGTCCAATTTCCAGGGCGATTTGAATCTTAAAGATGAGTTGGGTGAATTTAAGGTTCTACGAAGAACAAGAGAAAATGTATTTTCTGACATTATTGGAGGTTGCAGTAACAATTTTCGTGGTATGTTTTCAACAGTTGGTAGATTATGTACCCCCTGTTATGTTGCCCCTAGAATTTTCCTCTAAAATCTAGGTGTAATGAGTTCGCACAGTTTTTCCGATGACAAAGTTCAGGATCAAAAACACTATCACCTCCCAGCACGGTATAAACATGCAACAGCCTGAGAAGATTTTTGAGATAACTCACTTTGCACTGTGGATACTGAAACTGTCAAAAGATAATATGAGTCTGAAGTCCTCACATGTAGCCTGGATTTATTGCCCTCTTAAATATCTGAAGTCCGCTGAGCAGTTTGTTACCTTCACTGACACAAATAGTATCATGTCTCTGTCGTCAGGGAAACAGTTCCTATGGCCATATAAAGCAGCAGTCATAAGACCTTCCTAAAAAGAGCAGTCTGGATCCTGCGGGACTTCAAAATTATCGCCCCATATCGAATCTGCCATTCATTGGAAAAAATCTTGAAAAAGTGGCTCCCAAAACTTACTGAAAGTTTAACAATGAATAATTCTTTTGTTATGGTTCCAGTCTGGGTTTAGACCCCACCACAGCACTGAGACCGCTTAGTGAAGGTAACAAACGACATTTCGACTTCACACTGATGCAGGTAAAGTCAACAGGTTTTGGTCTTGTTAGATCTTAGTTGCCGCGTTGTCGACACTGTCGATTCAGAGATCCTTCATGCAGAGATGGAGGGACTGGGTTGGTGTCACTGGCACAGCCTAGACTGGTTTAGGTCTTACTGGAGGATAGGATGTACTTTGTGGGAGATTGGTGACTGCGTCCTCAGACAGTGGCCCTGACCTGTGGAGTACATCAGGCGTCGATCTGGCACCTCTCCTATTTAACTCTTACATGCTGACGTTAGGTCTGTAATAAAAGAAATCTAAAGTGTCCTACACAATTACGCGAGACACTCAGATCTATGTCTCACTGACTGGCAGGAGAACTATGGAACCATGGATTTGCTCCTTCACTGTATCCAAACAGATCTTTGGTGGATGCAAAATTAATTTCCTCCAGCTAATGCAGACAAAACCGATAATCATTGTCTTTGGTTCCCAGAAAACAAAGAGAGGGCTGTATCTGTCAACTTCAGGTCTCTCTCCCTACTTCCTTCAGACAAGGTCAGAAATTGGGGGTAACGACTGGACTCAGGACCTTAAATTTCAATAGCCACATAAATCATTTAACATCAACAGCTTTGTACCATCTGAGGAAACATTGCCAAAAGTCAGATATATAGTGTCCAGGGCTGACTTGGAGATTCTTGTCCACGCATTTGTGCTCCGCTAGGCTAGACTACTGCTATGTCCTGCTTACAGGTCTGTCCAAACAGACCTGGAGCAGCTGCTAGTACATCAAAATGCAGCGATAGGAGTCCTGATCAGATCCAGGAGTATGACACCATATTACGTGCCGGTCTCAGGTCTCCTGCAGGCTCTGTGCTCAAAGAAATAGATTTTTAACAGCTTGCTTGTGTACAAGTCTCTCCATGGCCTGGCTCCAGAATACATTAGTGACATGTTGTGTTATATGAACCAGCCCGGACTCTGTGGAGCACAGGGATGGCCTCCTGCTGGTGCCCAGTGTGGAACCAAACATGGGGAGGCTGCGTTTCAGATCTATGCAGCTAAGATCTGGAACAATCTCCCTGAAAATGTGAGGAGGCGTATACTCTGTCAATGTTCAAATCCAGGTTAAAGACGTGTTCTGGTTGCCTGTGCATACAACGGAAGGGATTTTATCTCATTTGTAATTGCAATGCTGTCATTTTATTTATTTATTTTTTTAAATTTCTTGTGTAATTGAAAGTGGTAATGGTTTTATTCTTTTGTGTGCTTTTATTGTTTTTATTGTGTTTTAATCTTTTGTGTGTTTTTAATGTTTTAATTGTGATTATAGGTCTGTTTGTTTTATGTGATGATTTGTGATGGGACTGTGAATCGCTGGTGTTGCACTGTGCATGAAAGCGCTCTACTAATAAATTTGATTGATTGATTGATCATTATTGTCTTCCAACAACAAAAAGATCATAAAATACTCTAGCTATAGCATGATTAGAGGAAGTACTGCTTTAATGTATATATCTTTAGATAATAACAGAATAAAATTATTACATTTGCATTATAAAGAAGCATGAATCTGTATAATATAGAGATGACATATACAGTTGTATGTTTACTTCTGGCATTAGCAGCATGAGGCTCTGGGATACAGTTAAGATACAGGTTATTGATGGATTAATATGAACTGGTAATACACCTTATTCATTGTCGTAAACTACTGCAATATTATTCATTTTCATTCATTGTGTTGCTGGAACTATAGAAAGTGAAATACATATAGATGTACAACATCAACAATATTTAGCTACTAATTAATTTGCTAGCGCTGGATTTACATACTAAACCAGACGGACAACAAACTGGAATTACTGTATACAGTAGAATACAGTGATACAGTTTGTTTGTCACAAGCAGGTGAAGTGTTTTCTTTACAATATTGATCCAAACAGAGAGATCTTCGACGAGGCAGCAGCAAATAACATATGACACGGAGGTAAACAATCATAAAAGCGCAATCCACACTCGAGATTTTAAACTACAGACGTGTGTGAACGATCTACGCACATTTATGAGAGATTGAATTCGTTGTCTTCCCCCTTATTCGTGGTTATTTATTATGGAGTGGAAACTTAAAGAACGCCACAAAAACATTGTGTGTATCAGAGGAGGGACTTACCGAGTGCGTAGTTAATCCAGAATGAAGGAGAATAGACGGCTCTCTCTGTTTAAGAGCAGCGCCCACAAAGTTTTCCCATAGTACTTGGATGGGAGACCGCCTGGGAATACCTAGGTGCTGTATGCATTTTGCCCCTGGGTGCTCGGGCCTGGGGGCGAGCTCAACCAACAGCGACGAGTTGTGTCCGTGTAGTTGAGTTGAGTTGAGTGCAGCTTGATGTTGTTTCCGTCTTATAACACTCATCATTTCGGTAGCATATCAAACAAAATAATGGAAGTTGTTTTAGTCAGGGTTTTTTTTTTCGTTTCCACTGCATAGCAAAGAAATGGGTGACCCATATTTTCATTTAGAATGTTTTGATTTTCCTATTAATGTTTGAAAATGGAAATACAATCAAACAACCAAGTAATTTGTTTTTTGATTTTGTTTTGAAACGGAATAACTAATGATTTGAAGTGTACACGGATTGTACACGGATTATAAGGATTTGATTTTCCATTTGAATTAGAAAAGGAAAATACAATAAACGAATGAATATTTGTTTTTCTGTGGATTTTTATTGTGAAACGGAATAACTGATGATTGAAGGGTACACGGATTATTCTGAATACTATATTGTATTGATTAGCTATACAAAATTTAAACTTACATGTTACATATTAGCTTCCACTTAATTAAGAATTCTAAAATGCACAGGAGTAGCAGATCATTATGCATACATTTGCATTAACTTGCATATAAGGCATTTTAAGCGTCCTGCAATAGCACGGCTCATTCACTCAGCGCTCTTTAGTATTATCAGTGTTTTCTCCGAGCTGTGTGGCGTAGTGGGATGTCAAGTCTTTCGATTGGAAGATAGGTGCGAGCCCGGCAATCCTCAAATTTTATTAGCGGGGGGAGTTATATGAATCAGTTTACTCTGTTACTGACATTAAGGTTGCATTTTTTTCCTGCAGTTTCGGTTGGTGAGATTGTGAAGGTTTACAACAGTTTAATACAGTCTAGCAAACTTATTTTAAAATGTGTTGGCTAATTTCTAAGTTGTTATAGAAAAATTTAACGTCAACAAATCAAAGTCGTCGTAGACTGTACTTGAACCCGAGTCCTCTCACACCAGAGTCCACCTCTTAATCATTGAGCCTATAATAGCCACAGAAAGTTGTACGGGAACGTGAACATAGACCGATGTGAAGCAATTTTCCTAACCCTTGCCTCACAAGTGCCACTGGTGGTGTTCGGGTCATTGCAGCATCACTGGGGAAAAAATAAATCAAGAAGACGCTGTGAATCACACGTGAGTCTGGTGTGTTTCACGCGTGAAAGGCGTACCAAAACGAAGTGGGACCTACTGTAGCCACAGACGCAATTCCTAATAATGCAGATTGTTTAAAGTAGGTAGGTGGAGAGGATAGGGCTAAAATACATTACTTTTTCAGCTGACTTACTCCCTTCGCAGCATTGACGACAGTCAAAGTTGGTCATAGCACTTCCCTGCAGCCTTACCTTCCCTATTCATATGCTAACACTAAAGAACGACTGTTTTTAGCCTTACTTGAATGTGGAGGGGGGGGGACCAGTGTCGAACGAAGGAGAAAACAGCAGCAAGCCGGGCTTGGGCTAGCCCAGGATACAGCACCAAATTTTGTGGATTACACACCTAGTGTGTAAAACCAAAACCTGACAAACAACCTAACCATAGGCAATAATTGGTGCTACAGTGGCTAAAGAGTGTTTAGTCTGGCCTTGAATGTGGGAGCCGTATCTGCTTTCTTATTCCTCAGTTAAAGGGGCTTGGTAGCTAAATGCTTCTGCTGCTGACGTACTTTTGTTGATGTACTAGGAACCAACAGACGTCTGGCGTTTTGTGAGCACAGTGCTCGGTTTGGTTGATATAGCTCTAACGTGTTTGAAGATAAGTCGTGCCAGGCCATTCATGGCTTTGTATACTAAAAGAGGATTTCCGTGTCACTTTTAGGAGGTTATTCTTGGGGGGGATTTTGCGTTGTTCCGCAAGTGGAAAAAGTGTTTTAGTTGCTGGCGGTATATAAGCCTTGAGGAGTGGCACATCGAATTCCACTCCAGAATAAGGCGATGATTGTGATTTCAAATGACAAAGTGATACCGATCCGATAGATAGGATTAAAACCAGGCCAAGGAGCTGTTCTCTGAGACCTATATCACTTTCTAGCCTCAGCAGTTGAATTCTGGGTTGTCTATTGTGTTAAATGGTAGCACTTGGGTGTCCAGTAGGACCAACACTGACTCTTGTCCTATTAGCAGCTAGTTAGTATGTCATTTTTTACTTTGACTAGTGCGTTTCAGTTGCTATGATGAGCTCTGGGAATCCAATTGAATGGTTTTATAAAATATTATTTTCCTGAGGTGGAAGCAAAGCTGTTTGGCTCTAAGATTTTACAGGATTTTGTTTTCTTCAGAAGCGGTTTATTACCGCGGTTTTAAAAGCTTGTGGGACATCAGCCACATTGTATAGATGTGTTTATTATGTTTAAGATAGGCTCTTGTGGCCAAAGGAGTGTGTCTTGGAAGAGCCAAGCTCTTTAAAGTGACACATTAGGGGCGACGGGAGTTCAGTGGGTAGGAGCATTGCGACCCTTGAGCCTGATTAGGTCGTGGGTGGTACCCAGGTCTCCACTGACTCCCACTGATGTCCTGCTGTCGTTGTGTCCTTGGCAGTCACTTAACTAGGGCCTGATGCCACAGTGGGGCGGCTGTGCTGTAAAGTGGCAAACTGCCGTTGTGTCCTAGGGCAAGACACTTTCTCCTCCATTGACCTCGAATGAGTCTAGTGTGTGTTGAATGGTTGGTGGAGGTCTGGAGGGCCAATGGCACATACTGGTTGCCTAGCTTCTGTCAGTGTTGCCCCAGGCAGCGGTGGCTACAGTAAGCGTTATCCCACTGTGTATGAAGTGAATGAAATATGCAGCCGCGAAAATTCAAATTTGGTAGGACGTTAACCAAAATTACCACCTCCAGGCCGGTTCACATCCCCAGCCTATCGCTCAACAGCGCCCCCTTCCAATCACGTACCGAAACTACGCCAGCCGCATAAAAAAGGAGGAACTCCCACTCTCGGCCTCCGAAGCATTGCATGAAGGTTCTGAGGAATCGCTTTGTCTACTCAATGCTTTACTCCTGCGGTCCCCTGTGTCCTCTGTAGTGCTGCGTGTGGCCTGCTCTCCTCCGCGTTGCTGCACATGCTACGGGGTCTCGTGCTGTGGTCCGTGGGTCTTTGCCGCTCTCCTCCTTTCGGGCTCTTTCTGGAGGGGGGGGGGGGCGGGCCGGGAGGTGGGGGGGGGAGGGTTCGCCGCTGCTCGTCTCGTCGCGCGCTGCTGATGCATACGGCCGGTCTGGACCCGGTGCGGTGGGAGCCGTGCGCATCCTGCCTCTCGTGCCGGTACGGGTGGTCCCTTCCTTTTCCCCGTTGTGTTGTCCCTGTCGTCTGGCGTTGTGTGTAAGATATGCGCGCGGTTCTATTCCCCTAAGCATTGTACTGATGGGGCTCTGTTCGCCCGCGCTTTGTACTGCAGGATATAGTGGGCCCGTGCTTTGGTGGGCAAGCTTTCAGTTTAAGCCATCGCATTGTTCTGCAGGCTCTCTTAAACCCAAGCTCCGATTAAATCTTCACTCTGACTGCAAGCTATTCCTACAATTTTTTTTTTTTTTTTTTTTTTTAGACTGCAAGACCTCAGTTTAATCCCTCACATTGGACTGGTGCTCAGTTTAATCCTCACGTTGGCCTGCAGGCTCTCTTTAAATCCCTACTCTGGACTGCCTGAGCTCTGTTTTATTCCCTCTCTGGATTGCAAGGCCGTTTAAAGCCCTCTGGGTACTGCGGCTCCCAAATTGAATCTCTCATTGGACTGCGTGCTCCCAGGTGATTCCCGAACGGAACTGTTATATCTGGAAAATGATTATATCTGAGGACTGTTATACCGTAATGGAAACTGCTTCTATGCGAACTGCTTATATATGGAACTGCTATATAAGGAATGCTATATATGAAAACTGCTATTATGGAAACTGCTTATATATGGAACTGCTTATATATGGATCGGCTTGTATACGGAAATGCTTATATTGAACTGCTCATATTGGAATTGCTTAGGGTACTGCTTTTATCTGGAACCGCTTATATATAAAAAAATAATAAACATAAATATTAATATAAATAATTAATTTATTTATTTTTATATATAAGCGTTCAGTTATAAGCAGAAGGTACCATATATGAATCCAATATGAGCACTTTCCATATAAGCATGTTCCGTATACAAGCCTCGGGCTGTTCATATATAAGCAGTTCCATATTTAAGCATGTTCCATTATATAGAGTTTCATAGTTATAAGCAGTTCCATATATAGCAGTTACATATATATAAGCAGTTCAGCGATGAAGCAAGTTCCTAGGATACGGTC
This sequence comes from Knipowitschia caucasica, assembly GCA_964034765.1. Lineage (NCBI taxonomy): Eukaryota > Metazoa > Chordata > Actinopteri > Gobiiformes > Gobiidae > Knipowitschia > Knipowitschia caucasica. Next base: position 38,893,261 of record OZ035830.1, on the reverse strand, counting down.
TTTATAACAGCTCCAGATATAAGCAGTTCAGAATATAAGCAGTTCCGTGCGGGTTTACCTGGGAGCTCGACAGTCCAAAGAGGGCAGGGATTCATTTGGGAAGCCGCAGTCCAGAGGGATTTAACGGGGTCTTGCAGTCCAAGAGAGGGTTTTAAAACAGAGCTCGCAGTCAGAGAGGGATTTCAAAGAGAGAATGCAGGCCAATGTGAGGGGATTAAAACATGGCACGCAGTCCATTGTGGAGGGGCATTAAACTGAGGTCTTGCCAGTCCACATGTGAGGATTTGCTGGCAGTCAGATTGAAGGATTTATCGGAGATTGGGTTAAGAGAGCCTGCAGAACAATGCGAGTGGCTTTAAACTGAGCTTGCCCACCAATGCACTGTGGCCACGAGCCTGCTGTACAAATCGCGGGGCGAACTGAGCCTTGCTGTACAATGCGGGAGGGGATTAAAACGTGCGACATACTTACCACAAGCAGAAGACAAGGGGACAACAAAAGGGACCACGCGTACCGGCACGAGGAGGGCAGGGATGCCGCTCGGCTTCCACCGCACCGGGCCATGACCGGCCGTATGCCGCGGCAGCCGCGAGAGTGGACGCAGCAGCGGCGGAAACCCGCAGAAGAGCCTGCAAAGGAGTGAGAGCGGCAATGAACCTCGGCCAACAGCACGATATCCCGTAGCAGGTGCGAGCAACGCGGAGGAGGAGCAGGCCACACGCTGCAAGACAGGAGGCAGCAGGGGAAGCAGGAGTAAGCGTGAGTAGACCAAAGCGATTCTCAAGAACGATTCATGAAAGGCTTCGGAGCCGAGCTAGTGCGGAGTTCCCTCCCGTTTTTATGCGGGCAGGCGTAGTCGGTACGGTGATTGGACATAGGGGCGTCTGTTGAGCGATAGGCTTGGGGAGATGTCGAACCGGCCTGGGAACGGGGGTAATTTTGGTTAACGTTCTACCAAAATTGAATTTTCGCGGGCTGCATTATTCATTCACTTCATACACTGTGGTGATAAAACGCTTACTGTAGCCACAGCTGCCCTGCGTCGTAGGGCACACTGGAAAGAGCGAACGGCACCTGTTATGTGCCATTGGCCCTCGACCATCACCAACCATTCACACACACACTAGACCATTCTAGGCAATGGAGGTGAAAGTGTTTGCCCTAGGACACAACGGCGTTTGCCACTTTACAGCCACAGCCGCCCCACTGTGCATCAGCCCTTAGGTTAAGGTGCTTTGCCATAGGACACAAACGACAGCAGACTCAGTGGGAGTCAGTGGAGTCCTGGGTTCCAACCCACGACTTCAGGATCAAAGGTCTATGCTCTACAAACTGAACCACGTCGCCCCTAATGTGTCTTTTATAGAGCTTGGCTCTTCCAAGACCCAGCTCCTTTGGGACACAATGAGCCTATCGCTTAAACTTAATTACACTTCTTTACAATTGTGGCACTTTGTACCACAAGCTTTTTAAACCGACGGTAATCAAACCCCTTCTGAAGAAAACAAAATCTGGAAAATCTTTGAGCAAACTGCTTGGCTCTCCATCCGGGTTTTCAGGGGAAAATAATAATTATGTTTGAAACCTTTCAATGGGATTAAGAGCTCATCTTAGCACTGTTACGGCACTAGTCAAAGTAAATAATGACATACTACTAGCTGTCAATAGTGGACAAGTGTCTGTGTTTGTCCTACTGGACCAAGTGTCATTTAACCAAATAGACTCAGAATTCTACTGCGCGAAGGCTGAATGTGTTATAGGTCTCAGAGGTAACAGGCTTGGCTGGTTTAAATCCTATTCTATCGGATCGGTATCACTTTGTCCAATTTGAATCACAAATCATCGCCTTATTCTGGGGGTGGAATTCGATGTTGCACATCCTTCAAGGCTTGATATAAGCCAAGCAACTAAAACAGCTTTTTTTCACTTGCGGAACATCGCTAAAATCAAGAATATCCTTCCTAAAAGTGACACGGAAATCCTTCTTTTAGTTTACAAAGCCTATGAATGGCCTGGCTCGTGTTCTTATCTTCAAGACACGTTAAGTGCTATATCAACCAAACCGGAGCACTGTGCTCTACAAAATCGCCAGCGTCTGTTGGTTACCTAAGTCTCAAAAAGTACTGTCTAGCAGCAGAGCATTTAGCTACCAAGCAACTGTACTGTGAATAGGAAGAGATTACGGTCTCCACATTCAAGGCCAGACGTAAAACACTCTTTTGCCCTTTAGCAACAATTTTGCCTATGGTTAGGTTGTTAGTCTGGTTTGGTTTACACACTTGGTGTTGTACAATCCACAAAATATTGGGTGCTGTAGCATGGGCTAGCCCTAGCCGCGGCTGATGCTGTTTCTCCCTTCGTGCGGACCACGTCTCCACATTCAAGGTTTAGGCTTAAAACAGTCGTCTTTAGTTTAGCATTATGGATGGAAGGTAGGCTCAGGAAGGTAGACATCTTTGACTGTCAGTCATGCTGCTAGGGTAGTAAGTCTGTGGGAAAAGTATCGGGATTTTAGCAACTATCCTCTCCTCCTTCCTACTTTAAACAATCGGATTATAGGATTTGCGTTCTGTGGCTTACAGTAGGGTCCCACTTCGTTTTGTCGCCTTTCACGCGTGAATCACACGTGACTCACGTGTGATCTCGCGTCTTTTATCTTATTGTTTTCCCCAGTGATGCGTGCAATGGACCGAACAACACCTGTGGGCCATTGTGTGCAGGGTTATGGAAAACTGGATTCTCATCGGTCTTTGTTCTCTGTTCACCGGACAACTTTCCTGTGGCTTTATAGCCTCAATGAGAAAGAGTGTGGGTCTATGTGTGACGGGACTCGGGTTTCAAGTACAGTCTACGACACTATGATTGTGTTGCGTTTAAAATTTTTTTCTAAAAACATACTTAGTAATTAGGCCAACACATTTAAAATAGTTGCTAGACTGTAGTAATGTTGTTTTAAATAACTTAAAATCTGCACCAACCAAACAGCAGGAAAAAAATGAACTTTATTCAGTAATGAGTAATCTGATTCATATACTCCCCCCGTAATATAATTTTGAGGATTGGCCGGCGGCTCAGAACCCTGATCTTCCAAGCGAAAGACTTGACAATCCCACTACGCCACACAGGGCTGGAGAAAACACTGGATCTAATACTAAGAGAACGCGGTGAATGAGCCCGTGCGTATGTGCAGGACGCTTAAATGCTTATATGGCAAGTTTATGCAAATGTTTGCCATATGAATTCTGCTACTCCTGTGCATTTTAGAATTCCTATTAATGGTTAGTATATGTTAACATGTGTAGTTTAAACTTTCTTTTATTGCTAATCCTATACAATATTGTTTATTCTGGATAATCCGATGTACCCTTCAATCATCTATTATTCCGTTCATTAAATAAAATAAGAAGAAAAACAATTTTCCATTCGTTTATTGTTATTTTTCATTTTCTAATTCATATTGGAAAATCATATCCTTTATAATCCGTTGTAAAATCCGTGTGTACCCTTCAATCATTAGTTTTCGTTTCAAAACGAAAATCAGGAAACTAAAATTACCGTGGGTTGTTTTTTGTATTTCCATTTTTCAAATTAAATTGGAAAATCAAAACATTCTAATGAAATATTCACCCAATTCTTTGCTATGCCAGTGGTAACATCTCACTCTACTTAAACAACTTCCATTATTTTTTTTGATATGCTACGGAAATGGATGAGTGGTGAGAGCGTAACACTTCAAGCTGCACTCAACTCAACTCAATACACGACAACAACTCGCCGGGTTGTGAGCCGCCCCCAGGCCGCAGCTCAGGGGCTATATGCTTACAGCACCTGGTATTCCCAGGCGGTCTCCCCATCAAGTACTTTGGGGAGAAAAAACTCTCGTGGGCGCTGCTCTTAAACAGAGAGTGCGGCTTTCTCCATTCAGTCTGGATTACATACGCAATCGGTAATGTCTCCTATGATTAACACAATGTTTTGTGTCTGTTCTTTTTAGTTTCACTCCATAAAGCTCTCATATTGTGCGTAGATCGTTCCTCACACGTCTGCTACGTTAAAATCTCGAGTGTTGTAGCTGGCTGTTTAGGATGTTTACACTCCGTGGTTCATTGTTATTTGCTGCTGCTCGTAGATCTCTCTGTTTGGATAAATATTGTAAAGAAAACACTTTCTCCTGCGTTGTACAAACAAATCTGTATTCACTGTATTCTACTGTATTACAGTATTCAGTTTCTGTTTCCGTCTGGTTGTAGTGTATTTCCAGCGCTAGCTAATTATTATTAGCTAATTATTGTTGATGTGTGTACTATCTATTGTTTTCACATAGTCTATAGTTCAGCAAAACTTTGAGGTTGAAAATGATTTATATTGCAGTTAGTTTGACGACAATGTATTAGTGTTTTACCAGTTCTTATTTTTACCTTCTATAACTGTAACTTATGTATCCCAGAGGCTCATGCTGCTATGTCCAGGATGTATACATTACAATGTTATATGTCTTCTCTAGATTAACAGGATTCAGCTGCTTTATAATGCAAAATGTATAATTATTTTATTCTGTATTTGGCTAAAGACTATATACATTATACGTACTTCTTATAATGCGTATAGTGATATTTTTATGATCTTTTTTGTTGTTGCATGACAATATGATTCAAATCATCAATCAAAGTTTATTTGTAGAGCGCCTTTCATGCACAGGGCACCACAAAGCGCGTCACCAGTCCCACTATCACAATCTCTAATAAACCAAACACCAGAAATCACAATTAAAACATTAAAATCACACAAAAGATTAAAACACAATAAAAAACAATAAAATCACACAATAAGAATAAACCATTACTTTTCAAAGTTACACAAGAATTTTAAAAAAACAAATAAATTTTTGACTGCAGTGCATTACAATATGGAGATACAATCCTTCAGTTGTATGCACAGGCAAACAGAACAGTCTTTAACCTGGATTGGAACATTGACTAGAGTAGCGGCTCCTCACATTTTCAGGGTGATTGTTCTCAGATCTTTGATGCATAGATCTGGAAACGCAGCCTCCCCATGTTTGGTTCTCTCTCTGGGCACAGCAGGAGGCCTGTCCCTGTGCTCATCAGAGTCGGGCTGTTCATATTGACACCAACATGTCACTAATGTTATTTCTGGTGCTGGCCAGGGAGAGACTTGTACACAAAAGAGCTGTTTTAAAATCGATTCTTTGAGCAACTGCGCAGCAAGTGCCAGAGACCTGAGGGACCGGACTAATATGGTCATTACTTCCTGGTTCCTGTCGGACTCTAGCTGCTGGCATTTTGGATGTACTGCAGTGCTTATCAGGTCTGTTTGGACAGACTGTAAGCAGGCCATGTGCGTAGTCTAGCCTGACTGGAGACAAAATGGTGGACAAGAATCTCAAGTCTGCCCTGGACACTATATTTTATGACTTTGGCAAGGTTCTTCAGATGGTTAAAAGCTGTTGGATGTTTTGATTTTATGTGGGTATTTGAATTTTAGGTCTGAGTCCAGTATTACCACCAAATTTCTGACCTTGTCTGAGAGAAGTAGGGAGAGAGACTGAAGTTGACAGATGACGCCTCTCTTTGTTTCTGGGACCAAGACAATGATTTCGGTTTGTTGCATTTAGCTGGAGGAAATTATTTGCATCCACTCACTGATCTGTTGGATACAGTGAAGGAGCAAATCAGTGGTCCATGTTCTCTGCAGTCAGTGAGACATAGATCTGAGTGTCGTCGGCCGTAATTGTGGTAGGACACTTTGTTTCTTTGTATTAACTGACCTAAACGGGCAGCTTGTAGAGTTTAAATAGGAGATGGGTCACCAGGATCGTCCCCTGTGGTAACTCCACAGGTCTTGGGGCACATGATTGAGACCGCAGTCTCCATCTTCAAGAGTACTTCCTTATCCCCATGTTAAGTCCTAAACTGTCTAAGGGCTGTGCAGTGACACCAACCCAGTTCCAACAGTCTCTGCCATGAGGATCTCATGGTTCGGACAGTGTCGAACGCGGCACTAAGATCTATCATGACCAAAACTGTGACCTTTACCTGAAATCAGTGTGATGTCGAATGTCGTTTGTTACCTTCACTAGAGCGGTCTCAGTGCTGTGGTGGGGTCTAAACCCAGACTGAACATATCAAAAGTATTATTCATTGTTTATAAAAATTCAGCATAAGTTGTTCGGGAGGCCACTTTTTCAAGAATTTTTCCAATGATGGCTGATTGTTAATGGGGCGATAATTTTGACGTCCGCAGGATCCAGACTGCTCTTTTTTAGGAGAGGGTCTTATGACTGCTGCTTTTAGGGCCATAGGAAATGTTCCTTGACGACAGAGACAAGTTTACTATTTGTGTCAGTGAAAGGTAACTAATACTGCTCAGGACGGACTTCAGAAATTTAGAGGGCTTTATATCCAGGCTACATGTGGAGGAGCTCAGGACTCATGATTATCTTTTTGACAGGGTCTGTAGCCGAACAGGGGCAAGTGAGTTAGTCAAAAAAAGCTCTATGGCTGGTTGCATTGTTATACGTGCATGTGGGGTGATTAGTGTTTTTGATTCCTTTGTTACTGTGTCATTCGAAAAAAACTGTGTGCGAAATCCCATTACTCCTAGATTTTAGAGGAAAATTCTTTGGGCAAACTTTACGAGGGGGGTTCGTTAAATCTAACCAAACTGTTGAAAACATTAACACGGAAATAATTGTTACTGCAACCTCCAATAATGTCAGAAAAATACATTCTCTGTCTGTTACTGCGTAGAACCCGGTATAAATTCACCAAACTATCTTTTAGATTTCATTATCAGCCTGGAAATTGGGACTTTCGCCACTTCCGTTTCGGGACCTCGGCACTCTTGCTTCTGTGCCGCTGAACGAGTCTGCCTTAGTCAATGTTTTGGGCCTTTTTCTGTACTGGTAACTATTTTAACCGTCACAGGAGCAATGGCGTCCAGAAACATTCAGGAACACTGGTGGACCTCAGAGTTATACAATTCATCAACAGTAGAGCATGGACGTTTTCTCAAAATTTAGCTTTCCCATGGAACAGTTAACCTGTGTTTTCATGGATGTGTCTTCTTCTAGCAATTGTTAAATTCAGCTGGTGGTTTGCTAGCAAAACACGATGTTCAAAAAAATACACAGAAAGGATCTGACAAAGCAAACATCAACTAATTAACTTTTGATACTTAACCACCTTTGTAATTAGCACGGTCAACGAGTGTGCCCCTGCTGTGGGTTCGGGGCCACTCAGTGCTGAAATGAAACCAAAGGCTCGCAAGTTACAGAAGCCAGATCCTTTGCATTTCTGTCATCATACATTATAACAGTACATTAAAATCACCTGTAATAACTAAAACTATCAAAATCTGGTGCCACACGAATGAAGAAGTTCAGTAAAATGGTCAATAAAAATTCGAAACCATGACTGCTGGTGGCCCTGTACTGGAATCTATGAAGACATATTCATCTTTCCTGGCCGCGTCACTGTGATTTTTAACATGGGACCTCGTGGATTCCTTGCGCAGGAACCCTTCGGAGGAGGCGTGGGAAGATCAGGGAAGACCCGTTCCATGAGGGCGTGCGGTGCTCCTCAGAGGGAGGAGGGTGGGGATGAGGGAGAACGCCCTCACTTATGGTGCGAGTTGAGAGGAGGGTGGCCTAAGACATGGCTGAAGTGTGGGGGGAAGTACATCGCTCACTGCAGCAGTTAAGACCTGCACAGATGCCTGTTGTCACCATGCCCCTGCAGCAGTGGAACCCCCTCTCCTGCTCTGGACTATGTCACGCTGTTGAGGAGGCTTAGTGAAGGTTTGTGCAGCGGATCTTGGAAAAGCCAGCAGCAGCATCCAGCCAATAAACCCCACACAAAGAAATGCCTGTCTTGTGGCCAGCCACAAATCCAAATATGAGGGCGATGGCAGCTCCATCACGAGTTTACCAGCCGGGCCTCCAGGTATTTATACTGCTCCACCAAGGTCTATAAACCTATCGCACAGAGGGTTTGACCAACTAAGGATGCCATTCACGAGACTTTAGGACCACTGAGTTCTCGCCAGAGAAGAGCTGGAGGCCACGCAGCAGACGAGCATGCCACCCCCGGTGACTGATGAGCGGCAGGAGGAAGAAAAGGAAGAGTGATGAGTCTCCTCCTCCACTGGAGAAAGGGCTGGTTCTGCAAACTGCAGCTGAAGCAGGGACCAGTCCTCACATTCATACACAATTCCTCCTGTCTGTCAGGAACAATACATCTACTGCCCTGCCAAGTATTCTCCCTGTACAAGGACCCAGTGGATGGAGACGCAGATGTCTCCACAGTCTCCTTTTTATGACGGGAGAGGGAAAGGTGCGTGTAAATACATGAGCTATATGCTGTCTATTGGTGCTATTGTATATAGTTACTATATTATACTGGTCTGTTCATAAATGTTTTATATATATTTTAATTATTATGTAAATTTAACTTAATATTGATTATATCTAATTAGTATAATTTCATTTGTTGTAAAGTCTGCATCTACAGTTCTGTTAGTCAGCTCTCAGCCGTCACAGTCACAAGCTCATCACACAAATACTAGTTTAAGAAGTTAAAAGATCGCATGTTGTTGTTTTTCTTATAAGTGTATTTCTTAAATTTGTAATTATCTCTTTTTTCATCTGTCACAATAAATATATTATAATGGTCATACTTTATTGAATACTTGCTTTTTATGTGATCATATTCCAGGGCAAACAAACAGTAGTATTTGACAAAAAAACAATCTGTTATAGAAAATAGAGTTTCAGTTCAGTGCCGAATCAACAATATGCCCACTATACGCGGCTGGCCCCCGCGGCCCGACTTGCCTAGCTTCCGAGATCAGACGAGAACGGGCTTCTAAGGTGGTTATGGCCGTAAGCACGGGGGTATGGTAGCAGCGTTGCCTCTCTGACCCGGCTGACTGCGGTCCTCTCCTCCCCCAGAATGAGCGCTCAGGACCTTTAAAATCAGGCGTCTTCACGTGTGCTGACCTGATCATGCTGCAGACTGACAGAAAGGGAGTTTGTGCAGCATTGAGCAAAGTTGTGCACCCCACTCAACCCTGATTAGCTTGCGGCCTGTATATTACAGTGAAAATTCTGGGATTCTGGCTGTTGACGGTAGTTTTGTTGCCCCCTCATCCCTCCTCCACAGGAGGCTTTAACATGTAAATGAGAATGCTGTGAGCTATTACAATGCCTAATCAGGGTTGAGGGGGTGCTCAACTGTGCTCCAATGCTGCACAACTCCTTGCAGTCAGTCTGCAAGCATGATCAGGTCTGACACTGTAGCCCGGATTTTGTAAATAGGCCTGAGCGCTCATTAGGCCGGGAGGAGAGGACCGCAGCAGCTGGGTCAGTGGTCACGCCTGCTCCACTACCCCGTTGCTTACGGCCAATGATCCACCTTGAGATTGCCCGATCTGATTCTGATCTCGGAAAGCTAGGCGATGGTCGGCCGCGGGGGCCAGCCCGCGTATAGTGGGCATATTGTTGATGGCACTGAACTGAAACATCTATTTTCTATACAGATTGTTTTGTCATATACTACTGTTGTTTGCACTGAAATATGATCAATAAAAAGAAAGACTTCAATAATGTGTATGACATTCATAATATATTTATTGTGAACAGCTGGAAAAAGAGTTATTTACAAATTTAAGAAATACACTTTGAAGAAAAAACAACAAATGCTATCTTTTCTTCTTAAACTAGTATTGTGTGATGAGCCTTGTGTACTGTGACGGCTGAGAGGACTATACAGAATGTAGATGCAGACTTTAAAATGAAATTATATAATTAGATATACTCATATTAAGTATATATTTCATAATAATTAATATATTTATAATAGTTATGAACAGACAGGTATAATATAGTAACTATATACAATTGCACAATAGGGGAACAGCAGATAGCTCATTTATTTACACGCCACCTCCCTCTCCCGGTCATAAAAGGAGACTGCTGGAACATCTGCGTCTCCTCCCAGGTCTTGTACAGGGAGATTACTTTGGCAGCAGGCAGTAGATGTATTTCAGACAGACCAGGGAATTGTGTATGACTGTGAGGGACTGGTCCCTGCATTCGCTGCAGTTATTGCAGAACCAGCACTTTCGCCCAGTGGTGGAGGAGACTCATCACCTACTTCCTATTTCTCTCCTGCCGCTATTCACTCTCTGTTTTTTTTTTTTTTTTCTGCGTGGCTCCAGCTCTCTTGGGGCAGTTACTTCAGTGTCCATAATGTCTCGGAATGGCATACTGGAGTTGGGCAAACCTCTGTGGATAGGTGTTAGAGTCCTTGTGGCGCAGTAGAAATTCCTGGTAGGACCCGGCTGGTAAAACTCGTGGAATGGAGCTGCCATCGAGCCGATCATATTTGGATTTTTGGCTGGCCCACAAGAACAGGCATTTCTTTGTGTGGGGTTTATTTGCTGGAGCTGCTGTGCTTTTCCAAGATCCGCTGCACTACCTTCTCTATGGCCTCCTAGACAGAGGTGACATGAGTCTGAGAAGGAGGGAGGGGGGTTCACCTGGCTGAAGGGGGCATGGTGTCTACAGGCACGTGCAGGTCTAATGCCTGCTGTGAGCGATGTATTCCCAGCAACTTCAGCTTGTCTGAGGATCACCTCTCTCACTCGCACAGATTGAGGCAGTTCTCCCTCATCTACCTCCTCCATTGAGGAGCACCGCACTCCCTCATGGACGGGTCGTCCCTGATCTTCCTCGCCCTCCTCCGAAGGGATACCTGCAGCAGGATTCCACGTGGGCCCTTGGTGAAAAATAACTGTGACCGCGGCCTCAAGGAATGAATGAAAATGTCTTCATATATTCTCTGTACAGGCACCACAGTCATGTGCGTTTTTATTGACCATTTTACTGAACTACTTTCATTCGTGTGCACAGATTTTGATAGTTTAGTTATTACAGGTGATTTTAATGTACATGTTGATAATGTTGATGGACAGAAATGCAAATGGAGCTGCTTCTGTACTGAGACCTTGTTTTTTTCTTTAGTTTCCATTCAGCACATGAGTGGCCCCACCCACAGCAGGGGCACACTCTTGACCTGCTAATTTACAAAGGGGGTTAATGTATCAAATGTTATGTAGTTTGATGTTGCTTTGTCAGATCATTTTGTGTATTTTTTGACATGGTTTTGCTTACAAACCACCAGCTGAATTTACAATTGCTAGACAGAAGACACATACATGAAAACACAGGTGAAACTGTTCATGGAATGCTAAATTTTGAGAAAAACTCTGCTCTACTGTTGATGAAAATGTATAACTCTGACACCACCAGTGTTCTGAGATGTTCTGGACGCATTGCTCACTTGTGACGGTTTAAAATAGTTTCAGTATAGAAAAGGCCCCATTGACTATGGCAGACTCGGTCAGGGCACAGAAGCAAGAAGTGCCGGAGGGCCGAACGGATGTGGCTGAAAGTCCAATTTCAGGGCGATTATGATTATCTTTAAAGATGAGTTGGGTGAATTTAACGGGTTTACGAAGAAACAAGTGATAAGGTATTTTTCTGGAAATATTATTGGAGGTTGAAGTGATCAATTTTCGTGTTTTGTTTTCAACCGTTGGTAGATTAACGAAACCCCCTGTAAAGTGGCCCTAGAATTTTCTCTAAATCTTAGGGTGTATGAGTTTTTTCCCCACAGTTTTCGATGACCAAATACAAGGATCAAAAACATATCACCGCCACAGCACGTATAACATGCAACAGCCAGAGAGCTTTTGAGCTAACTCACTTTGCACCTGTGGATACTGAAACAAATGTCAAAAAGATAATCATGAGTCTGAGCTTCCGCCACATGTTAGCCTGGATATATGGCCCTCTAATTTCTGAAGTCCGTCTGAGCAGTTTGTTACCTTCACTGACCAAATAGGTAACATGTCTCTGTCGTCAGGAACATTTCCTATCGGCCCTAAAAGCAGCAGTCATAAGCCTCTCCTAAAAAAGAGCAGTCTGGATCCTGAGGGACATTCAAAATTATCGCCCCCATATCGTATCTGCCATTCATTGGAAAAATTCTTGAAAAAGTGGCCTCCCAACAACTTACTGATTTTTAAAATGTATAATTCTTTTGATATGTTCCAGTCTGAGGGTTAGTCCCACCAACAGCACGAGACCACTCTAGTGAAGGTAACAAACGTCATTCGACTTCACACTGACTGAAGCGTAAAGTCACAAGTTTTGTTCATGTTAGATCTTAGTGCCGCGTTCGACAACTGTCGACCATGGGAGATCCTCATGCAGGACTGGAGGAACTGGGTTGGTGTCACTGGCCCGCCCTTGACTGGTTTAGGTCTTACTGGAGGATTAGGAAAGTACTTTGTGGAGATTGGAGACTGCGTCTCAGATCATGTGGCCCTGACCTGTGGAGTACCACGAGGGGTCGATCATGGGACCTCTCCTATTTTAATCTCTACATGCCTGCCGTTAGGTCAGTTAATACAAAGAAACAAGTGTCCTACCAACAATTACGCCGCGACACTCAGATCTATGTCTCACTGACTGCAGGAGACATGGACCATGGATTTGCTCTTCCACTGTATCCAACAGATAGTGAGTGGATGCCAAAATAATTTTCCTCCAGTAATGCAGAACAAAACCGAAATCATTGTCTTTGGTTCCACAGAAACAAAGAGAGGGCGTCATCTGTCAATCTTCAGTCTCTCTCCCTACTTCCTTCAGACAAGGTCAGAAATTTGGGGGTAATACTGGATCAGACACTAAAGTCAATAGCCACATAAATCATATAAAACATCAACGCTTTTTTACCATCTGAAGAACATTGCCAAAGTCAGAAATTATAGTGTTCCAGGGCAGACTTGGAGATTCTTGTCACAGCATTTGTTCCAGCAGCTATGACTACTGCAAATGGCCTGCTTACACGGTCTGTACACCAAAAAGAACTGTATGCAGCTGCAGTACATCCAAAAATGCAGCAGCTAGAGTCCTGACAGGAACCAGGAAGTATGACCATATTAGTCCGCTCCTCAGGCTCTCTGCACTGGTTCCTGTGGCTCTAAAGAATAGATTTTTAAAAAAAGCTATGCTTGTGTTACAAGTCTCTCAATGGCCTTGCACCAGAATCAATGTAGTTGACATGTTGGTGTCATATGAACCCAGCCCGACTCTGTGGAGCACGGGAATGGCCTCCTGCTGGTGCCGAGTGAGAACCCACACAATGGGGAGGCGGCGTTTCAAGATTCTATGCAGCTATAGATCTGGAACAATCTCCCTGAAAAATGTGAGGGAGGCGTCTACTCTCGTCAATGTTCAAATCCAGGTTAAAGACGTTCTGTTTGCCTGTGCTTACAACGGAAGGATTTAACCCCCCTATCTCCATTTGATAATGCAATGCCTGTCATTTATTTATTTATTTTTTTTAAATTTTTGTGTAACTTTGTAAGTGTTAATGGTTTTATTCTCTTTGTGTGATTTTTATTGTTTTTATTGTGTTTTGAATCTTTTTGTGTGATTTTAGATGTTTTAATTGTGATTATGGTGTTTGTTTTATGTGGAATGATTTGTGATGTGGACTGTTGAAGCGCTTTGTGTTGCCCTGTGCATGAGGCGCTCTACAAAATAAACTTTGATTGATTGATTGATTCATATTGTCTGCAACAAACAAAAAAGATCATAAAATATCTAGCTATAGCATGATAGAGAAGTATGTTTTAATGTATATATCTTTTGCATAATACAGAATAAAAATAATTACATTTAAGCATTTTAATGAAGCATGAATTCACTGTTTAATCTAAGAGAAGAAATATACAGTTGTATGTGTACATCGGGACATTGCAGCATGAGGCTCTGGGATACAGTAAGTCAGTTATAGTATTAGAAAATTTGTACTGGTTTAAATTCACTAATACATTGTCGTAAAACTAACGCTATAATTCATTTTCAACTCAATGTGGTGCTGAAACTATGAAATGTGAAATAAATATAGTAGTTACACACATCAACAATAATTAGCTAATAATTATTAGCTAGCGCTGCAAAAGTACATAATACAACCTGACGTAAACAAACTGAATTACTGTATACGTAGATTTCAGTGAATCACTGTTGTTTGTACCAACGCAGAGAAAGTGTTTTCTTGTACATTAAGATACCAACCAGAGTGATCTTCGAGCCAGCAGCAACATAACTTATGACAGGAGGTAAACACTTCATATAAAGCGCACTACACACTCGAGATTTTAAACTACAGACGGTGTGTGAACGATCTTAGGACATATATGAGAGTATTTATGGAGTGAAACATAAAGAAACGACCACAAAAATTATTGTGTTTATCAGAGGAGGGAATTACCGTGTGCGTTTGTAATCCAGAATGAATGGGAAAGCCGGATCTCTCTGTTTAAGGAGGGGGGGGGCAGCGCCCACAAAGTTTTCCCCATAGTACTTGGATGGAGACAGCAATGGGAATACAGGTGCCTGTAAGGCATTTTGCCTGGAGCTCGGGCTGGGGGCGAGCTCAACAACAGCGCGAGTTGTTGTCGTGTAGTTGATTGAGTTGATTGTGCTGCCTTGGAAGTTCGTTTCCGTCTCTAACCAATCATCATTTCCGGTAGCTTATCAAACAAAATAAGGGAAGTTTTTAGTAGTGGTTTGTTTCCACTGCATAGCAAAGAAATTGGGTGAATTTTTCCATTTAGAATGTTTTGATTTTCCAATTTAATTTTGAAAATGATAATACAATAAAACAAACCCACGTATTTGTTTTTCTGATTTGTTTTGAAAAACGGAATAAACTAATGACTTGAAGGTTAACGGATTGTACACGGATTATTAAGGATTTGATTTCCAATTTGAATTAGAAAAGTGGAAAATAACATTAAACGATGGAAAATTTTGTTTTCTGATTTTATTTTGTAACGGAATAACTGATGATTGAAGGGAGTTACACGGATTATTCTGAATTACTTATATTGTATTGATTAGCAATTACAAAAAAATTTAAACTACACATGTTTCATATAGCTACCTTAATTAGGATTCTAAAATGCACAGGAGTAGCTGATCATATTGGCTAAAACATTTGATTTACTTGATATTAAGGGCATTTTAAGGTCCTGCACATACGCTCGGCTCATTCATCAGCGCTCTTTGTAATGATCAGTGTTTTCTCCTGCGCCTGTGTGGCGTTGTGGGTTTTTGTCATAGTCTTTCGCATTGGAAGATCAGGGTTCGGAGCCCGGCCATCTAAAATTTTTATTAGCCCGTGTATGCGGCTGGGGGGGCGGGGGGGGAGGAGCCGGGAGGCCCAGGGGTGGGGGGGGGGCGGGGCGGATGGGGGGGGTGGTCGTGGGAGGGGGGAGTATTATGAATCAGATTACTCTGTTACTGAATAAAGTGGATTTTTTCCTGCAGTTTGGTTGTGCAGATTGTGAAGTTTACACAGTTTTACTACAGTCTAGCAATATATTTTAAAATGTGTTGGCCTATATTACTAAGTATGTTTTAGAAATAATTTAAACGTCACAAATCAAAAGTGTCGTAGACTGTACTTGAAACCCGAGTCCTCTCACACAGAGTCCTCTCGTTATCATTGAGCTATAAAGACCAGAAAGTTGTCGGTGAACAGGAGAACAAAGACCGATGAGAAAGCCAATTTTTCCTAACCTGCTCACAAGTGCCACCTGGTGGTTGTTAGGGTCATTGCTAGCATCATGGGGAAAAAATATATAAAGACGCGGTGAATCACACCATGAGTCTCGTGTGATTCACTCGTGAACGGCGACAAAACGAAGCTGGGACCTACTGTAAGCAACAGAACGCAAGATCATAATATTGCAGATTGTTTTAACAGTGGAAGGAGGAGAGGATAGTGCTAAAATACATATTTTCCAGCAGACTTACTCCACTACGGCAGCTTGACTGTCAGTCAAAGCATGTCTAGCCTTCCCTGAGCCTTACCTCCTATCCATTTGCTAAACTTAAAGACGACTGTTTTAAGCCTTACCTTGAATGTGGAGGACCGTGTCCGAACGAAGGAGAAAACAGCAGCAGCCGCGGATGGCTTGCCCAGGCTACAGCACCAAATATTTGTGGATTAACACCCAAGTGTGTAAAACCAAACCAGACAAACAACCTAACCATAGGCAAAATTATTGCTAAAGAGGCAAAAGAGTGTTTTAAGTCTGGCTTGAATGTGGAGACCGTATCTGCTTCCTTATTCCACGTAAAGGGGCTTGGGAGCTAAATGCTCTGCTGCTGACAGTACTTTTTGAGACCTTAGGTACACAACAGAGTCTGGCGTTGTGTGAGCACAGTGCTTCGGTTTGGTTGATATAGCAATAACGTGTCTTGAAGATAGAAAGAGCCAGGCCATTCATGGCTTTGTATACTAAAAGAAGGAGTTCCGTGTCACTTTTAGGAAGGATATTTTGATTTTTGCGATGTTCCGCAAGTGGAAAAAAGCTGTTTTAGTTGCTTGGCTTATATAAGACTTGAAGGGTGTGCCACATCGAATTCCACTGCCAGAATAAGGCGCATGATTTGTGATTCAAATTGACAATGTGATACGATCGATAGATTGGATTTAAACCAGCCAAGGGCTGTTCCTCTGAGAACCCACCATATAGCACATTCTAGCCTCCGCACAGTTAGAATCTTTGGTCTTACTTCTGTTAAATGGAGAACTGGGGTCAAGTAGGTCCAACACTGACATTGTCACATATTAGCAGCTAGTAGTTGTCATTTTTTACTTTGACTAGTGCCGTTTCGTGACATATGATGAGCTTTTTTTTTTCTTGTATCCCAATTGAAGGTTTCATAAACATATTATTTTCCTGACGGTGGAAGCAAAGCTGTTTGCTCTATGATTTTCCAGGATTTTGTTTTCTAGAAGGGGTTTGATTTACCGCGGTTTTAAATGCTTGTGGGGACATAGGCCACATTGTATAGATGTGGTTTATTATGGTTAAGATAGGGCTCTTGTGTCTACGGAGCTGTGCCTTGGAAGGAGCGCCACGCTCTTTAAAGGGACTCATTTGGGTCGACGGTGGTTCAGTTGGTCGAGCATTGACCTTTGAGCCTGAACGGGTCGTGGGTTCGGAACCCAGTCTCCACTGACTCCCACTTGATGTCTGCTGTCGTTGTGTGTCCTTGGGCAAGACACATTACCCTATGGCCTGATGCCACAGTGGGGCGGCTGTGGTGTAAAGTGGCATTACTGCCGTTGTGTCCTTGGGCCTAGACACTTTCACCTCCATTGCTAGAATGAGTCTAGTGTGTGTGTGAATGGTTGGTTAGGTGGTCGGAGGGGCCAATGGCACATACTGGTTGCCTCGCTTCTGTTCAGTGTGCCCCAGGGCCGCTGTGGATACATTAGCGTTTATCACCAATGTGTTATGAAGTGAATGAATAATGCAGCCCCGCGAAAATTCATTTTTGTGTCGTTAAACAAAATTACACCCCTCCAGGCCGGTTCACCATCCCAGCCGATCGCTCAACAGAGCCCCCTTCCATTCACCGTAACGACTACGCCAGCCGCATATAAAATGGAGGAACTCCACTCGAGGCCTCCGAAGCCGTGCATGAATCGTTTGGAGGAATCGCTTGGTCTACTCACGCTTACTCCTGCGGTCCATGCTGTCCTATGTCTTGCTGGGTGTGGCCTGCTCCTCCTCCGCGTTGCTGCCACCTGGCTACGGGTCTCGTGCGGTGGTCGTGGGTCTTAGACGCTTCCTCCTTTGCGGGCTCTTTCTGCGGGTTCGCCGCTGCTCGTCTCGTCGCGCCTGCTGCTGCAGTACGGCCGAGTTCTTGGCCCGGTGCGGTGGGAGCCGTGTCGCATCCCCTGCCTCATCGTGCCGGTACGGCGTGGTCCGTTGTGTTGTCCTTCGTCTTCTGCGTTGTGTGTAAGTATGCGGACGGTTTTTTCCCTCGCATTGTACTGCAGCTCAGTTCGCCCCGCGCTTTGTACTGCAGGCTCAGTTGGGCCCGTGCATTGGTGGGCATAGCGTCAGTTTAAGCATCGCATGTTCTGCAGGCTCTCTTAACCAAGCTCCGTTTAAATCATTCACTCTGGATGCAAGCTATTCCTCAAAAAACAACATTGGACGCAAGACTCAGTTTAATCCCTCGACATTGGACGGCGGTGCTCGTTTTAATCCCCTCTTTGGCCTGCAGGCTCTCTTTTATTCCCTTCTGACTGCGTGCTCGTTTAAAATCCTCTCTTGGACTGCAAGCCCCGTTTAAATCCCTCTGGACTGCGGATACCAAATTGAATCCCTTCATTGGACTGCGAGCTCCCAGGTTATCCCGCACGGAACTGCTTATATCTGGAACTGCTTATATCTGGAGATGTTTACCGTACCTGGATGCTGCTTCATGGGATCTGACTTATATATGGAACTGCTATATAGGAAATGCTATATTGTAAACTTCTTTATATGGAACTGATTTTAGTTGGAACTGATTTTATATGGAACGGCTTGATACGGAACTG
This sequence comes from Knipowitschia caucasica, assembly GCA_964034765.1. Lineage (NCBI taxonomy): Eukaryota > Metazoa > Chordata > Actinopteri > Gobiiformes > Gobiidae > Knipowitschia > Knipowitschia caucasica. Next base: position 38,874,752 of record OZ035830.1, on the reverse strand, counting down.
ATTTTAGGAACTGCTCTTTTGGTAATTGATTATATGTACTGTTTTATCTGGAACGCTTATATATATAAATATATAAACATAAATCAATTATAAATTATATATATGTATTTCATTGTTTATTGTATATAAGCGTTCAGATATTAGCCAGTACCTATTTATGCAATTCCAATATGAGCAGTTCCTATAAGCAGTTCCGTAATAACAAGCCGTTCCTATATTAAGCAGGTCCATATATTAAGCTAGTTCCATATATAGCAGTTTCTTTTATAGCAGTTCCATTATATAGCAGTTCCACTATTAAGCAGTTCATGGACCATGAGCAGTTCAGGTACGGTTTATAACGTCTCCAGGATTTAAGCAGTTCCAGATATAAGCAGTTCGTGCTGGGATTAACCTGGGTGCTCGCCAGTCCAATGAGAGGGATTCAATTTGGGAGCGCAGTTCCAAGAGGGATTTTTAAACGGTGGGGGCTTGCAGTCCAACGAGAGGGATTTAAACAGAGCTCGCAGTCAGAGAGGGATTTTAGAGAGCTGCAGGCCAAGTGAGGGGATTAAAAATGAGCAGCAGTCCAATGTGAGGGATTTTATTAAAAACTGAGGTCTTGCAGTACAATGTGAGGAATAGCTTGCAGTCAGGAGTGAAGGATTTAACGGAGCTTGGTTAAGAGAGGCTGCAGAAAATGCGAGGGCTTTTTTAAACTGAAGATTGCCTCACCAATGCACGGGGCCACTGAGGCGGCAGTACAAAAGAGCGGGCGAAATGAGCCTGCAGTACAATGCGGTGAGGGGAATAAAACGTCCGCATACTTACCCACAACGCCCGAAGACAAGGAGGACAACAAAACGGGACCACGCCGTACCGGCACGAGACGGCCAGCGGAATGCGCACGGCTCACACCGCACCGGGCCAGTCCGGCGCTATGCAGCAGCAGGCCGCGACGAGACGAAACAAAGCAGCGGAGAACCGCAGAAGAGCCCGCAAAGGAGGAGGCGCCGGCAAGACCCACGGACCACAGCACGAGACCCGTAGCAGAGTGCGACATACGGGAGGAGGAGCAGGCTACACGACAGCAAGACAGAGGACAGCAGGAGGGACCGCAGGAGTAAGCGGTGAGTAGACCAAAGACGATTCATCCAGAACGATTCATGCAAGGCTTCGTGAGGGGCGAGTAGAGGGAGTTCCTCGTTTTTATGCGGCTGGCGTTTATCAGTCGCGTACGGTGATGGAGGGGCGTCTGGTTGAGCGATAGGTGGGGATGGTGAACCGGCCTGGAGGGGGTTTAAATTTTGGTTAAAGTCTACCAAATTGAATTTTCGCGGGCTGCATTATTCATTCACTTCATACACAGTGTGATAAACGCTTATGTAGCCACATGTGCACTGGGCACACTGACAGAAGCGAGCATAAAACCCAGTATGTGCCATCTGGCCCCTTCGACCACCACCAACCATTCACACACACACTACTGACTCATTCTAGGCTAATGGAATGGTGAAAGTGTCTTTGCCCTAGGACACAACGCAGTTTGCCACTTTACAGCACAGCCGCCCACTGTGGCATCAGGCCATAGGTTAAGGTCTTGCCAAGGACACAAGACAGCAGACCATCAGTGGGAGTCAGTGGAGCCCGGGTTCCAAACCCACACGACCTTCAGGCTCAATGGTCAATGCTTACCAACTGAACCACCGTCGACCCTAATGTTGTCTTTAAAGAGCTTGGCTCTTCCAAGACACAGCTCCTTTGACACAAAGAGCCTTTCTGTAAATAATAAACACACATCTTTACAATGTGGCTATGTCACACAAGCTTTTAAATAACCGCGGTGGTATCAAAAACCCTTATGAAGAAAACAAATCTGGAAAATCTTTGAGTCCAAACAGCTTTGCTTCCAACCGTCAGGGAAAATTATATGTTTGAAACTTTCTACTGGGGATTCATGAAGCTCATCTAGCTCTGCTAACAGGCACTAGTCAAGGTTAAAAAATGAATACTACTAGCTGCTAATAGTGGACAAGTGGTCAGTGTTGGTCCTACTGGACCCCAGTGCTCCATTTAACACAATAGACCTCAGGAATTCTTTCCTGCGGAGGCTAGATAGAAGTGATATATGTCTCAGCGGAGGAACAGCCTTGGCTGGTTAAAATCCTATCTATCGGATCGTATCACTTTGTCATTTTGAATTCAAAATCATCGCCTTATTCTGGAGTGTGATTTCGATGTGCACACTCCTTCAAGGCTTTTATAAGCCAAGCAACTAAAAAAGTTTTTTCCACTTGCGGAACATCGCTAAATCAAGAATATCCTTCTAAAAGTGACACGGAAATCCTTCTTTTAGTATACAAAGCCATGAATGGCTGGACTCGTTCTTATCGTCAAGACCGTTTAGTGCTATTATCAACCAAAACCGAGGCACTTGTGCTCACAAAACGCTGACGGCTGTTGGTTCCTAAGGTTCAAAAAAAGTACTACAAGTCAGCAGCAGAGCATTTTAGCTCCAAGCCTTTATGTGGGAATATGGATAGCAGATACGGTCTCACATTCAGGCAGATCTGTAAACAACTTTTGCATCTTTTGCAACAATTTGTATGTTAGGGTGTTTGTCTGGTTTGGTTTACACACTTGGTGTGTTAACCACAAATATTTGGTTGCTGTAGCCTGGGCTAGCCTAGCCGCGGCTTGACTGCTGTTTCTCCTTCGTTCGGACCGGTCTCCACATTCAAGGTAAGGCTTAAAACAGTCGTCTTCTAGTTTGCTTATGGTAGGAAGGTTAAGCTCAGGGAAGGCTAGACAATCTTTGACTGTCAGTCAAGCTGCGTTGGGAGTATAGTCTGCTGGGAAAGTATGGTATTTTAGACTATCCTCTCCTCCTTCTACTTTTAAAACAATCTGCATATATTTGGATTTGCGTTTCTGTGCTTACAGTAGGTCCACTTGTTTTGTCGCCTTTCACGCGTGAATCACACGAGACTCACGGTGATTCACGGTCTTTTATTTTATTTTTTTTTCCCCCACCCCCCCCCGTGAGGCGTGCAATGACCCGGATCAACCACTCAGGTGGCCATTGTGAGCAGGGTTAGGAAAATTGGCTTCTCAGCGGTCTTTGTTCTCTGTTAACGGGGACAACTTTCTGTGGCTTTAGCTCAATGATAAAGAGGTGGACTTCTGGTGTGAGTGGACTCGGGTTTTCAAGTAAAGTATACGACACTTTGTTTTGTTGACGTTTAATCTTTTTTTCTAAAACATACTTAGTAATTAGGCAACACAATTTTTAATTTAGTTGCTGACTTGTTGTAAACTGTGTAAACTTCACATTCGGCACCAACCAAACTGCTAGGAAGAATAAAAAATTGCAACTTTATTCAGTAACAAGAGTAATCTGATTCATAGATCCCCCCGCTAATAAAATTTGTGGATTGGCCGGGGCTCGAACATGAGTCTTCAAGCGAAAAGACTTGGACAATCCCACTACGCCACACAGCGCTGGAGAAAACACTGGATCTTATAACTAAAGAGCGCTGATTGTGAATGATACGTGAGTTATGTGCAGGACGCTTAAAATGCGCTTATATGCAAGTTAATGCAAATGGTTTGCATATGATCTGCCTACTCCTGTAGCATTTTTAGAAATCCTAATTATATGGTAGCTATATGTAACTTGTGTAGTTTAATTTTTGTATGCTAATCAAGTACAATATAGTATTCTGATTAATCCGTGTACCCTTCAATCATCGTTTTTTCCGTTTCAAAATAAAATCAGAAAAAAAATTTTCCATTCGTTTTAATTTTTTGTTATTTTCATTTGATAATTTCATATTGGAAATCAAAATCTTTAATTCCGTGTCAATCCGCTGTACCCTTCAATCATTAGTTATTCCGTTTCAAAACTAAATCAGAAAACAAATTACGTGGTTGTTTTATTTTATTTCCATTTTCAAAATTAAATTGAAATCAAAACATTCTAAATGAAATATTCACCCATTTCTTTGCTAATGCAGTGGAAACAAACTATACTAAAACAACTTCCATTATTTTGTTTGATATGCTACCGGAAAATGATGAGTGGGTGAGAGACGGAAACCACTTCAAGCTGCACTCAACTCAATACTCAACTACACGACAACAACTCGCGCTGTTGTGAGCTCGCCCCCAGGCCCGAGCTCCAGGGCAAAATGCTTACAGCACCTGGTATTCCCAGGCGGTCTACCATCCATAGTAATATGGGAAAACTTCTTTTGGCGATGCTCTTAAAAGAGTGCGCCGGCTTTCTCCATTTCATCTGGATTACATACGCACTCTGGTAAGGTCTCCTCTGATAAACACAATGTTTTTGTGGTTAGCGTTCTTTGCTTTCCACTCCCCTAAAATCTCTTTCCTATTGTGCGTAGATCGTTCCACACGTCTGTAGATTAAATCTTCGGTGTGGTAGTGCGCTGTTTATGATCCCGGGGTTTACCTCCGTGTCATCTGTTATTTGCTGCTGCTAGTAGGTTCTTCCTGTTTGGTTGGTGTTTGGAATCATAGTGTATAAGAAAACACTTTCTCTGCGTGGTACAAACAATCTGTATTCACTGTATTCTACTGTTTACAGCTATATTCAGTTTGTTTACGTCGGGTTTGTAGTTGTATTTCCAGCGCTAGTAATTATTATTAGTATTATTGTTGATGTGGTGTACTATCTATATGTATTTCAAATTTCTATAGTTTCTAGCAAACACATTGAGTTGAAAATGAATTATATGCAGTTAGTTTACGACAATGTATTAGTGTTTTTACAGTTCATTATTTTCCTTCTTTAACTGGACTTAATGTATCCCAGGAGCCTCATGCTGCTAATGTCCAGATGTAAACATTACAACGGTATATGTCTTCTCTAAGGATTTTACAGGATCATGCTTCTTTATAATGCTAATGTAATTATTTTATTCTGTCATATGCTAAAGTATATACATTATACATTTCTCTATCATGCTATAGCTAGATTATTTTATGATCTATTTTTTGTTTGTGCAGACAATATGAATCAATCATCAATCAAAGTTTATTTGTAGAGCGCCTTTCATGCACCGGGCAACACAAAGAGCTTCACAGTCCACATCAGATCATCACATAAAACAACACAGAATCACAATTAAACATTTAAATCACACAAAAGATTAAAACACATAAAAACAATTAAATCACACAAAGAATAAAACATCGAACACTTTCAAAGTTACACAAGAAATTTTAAAAATAAATAAATAAATGACAGCAGTGCATTACAAATGGAGATAAAAATACTTCAGTTGTATGACAGGAAACAGAAACAGGTCTTTACCTGGATTTGAACTATTGACAGAGTAGTCGCCTCCCTCACTTTTTCAGGGAGATTGTTCAGATCTTAGCTGCTTTGATCTGAAACGCAGCCTCTCCCCATGTTTGGTTCTCACTCTGGAGCACCAGCAGGAGGCCCCTGTCCCTGTGCTTCCTCAGAGTCCGGGCTGGTTCATATGCACAACATGTCACTAATGTATTCTGGTGCAAGGCCATGGAGTGACTTGTACACAAGCAGAGCTGTTTTAAAATCTATTCTTTTGAAGCCACAGGAAAAGCCAGTGGAGACCTGAGGACGGACTATAAGGTCATACTTCCTGGTTCTGTCAGGACTCTAGCTGCTGCATTTTGGGTTGTACTCTGCAGTGCTTACAGTCTGTTGGACAGACCTGTAAGCAGGCCATTGCAGGTAGTCTAGCGCTGTGGAGACAATATGCGTGGACAAGAATCTCCAAGTCTGCCCGGGACACTATTTTCTGACTTTTGGCATGTCTTCAGATGGTAAAAAGCTGTTGATTTATTGATGTTAGGTGGCTATGAAATTTAAGGTCTGAGTCCAGATATTACCCCAAATTTTCTGACCTTTGTCTAAGGAAAAGTAGGGAGAGAAGATGAAGTTGACAGATGACGCCCTTCTTTGTTTCTGGTGGGACCAAAGACAATGATTTCGGTTTTGTCTTGCATTTAGCTGGCTGGAAATATTTTGCTTCCACTCCTGTATCCGTTGGATACAGTGAAGGAGCAAATCCAGTGGTCCAGGTTCTCTGCAGTCAGTGTGACATAGATCTGAGTGTCGTCGGCGTAATTGTGGTAGGACACTTTGTTTTCTTTGTATTAACTGACTTACGGCAGCATGTAGAGATTAAAATAGGAGAGGTCCCAGGTTCGACCCCTGTGGTTAATAACAGGTCAGTGGCCAATGATCTGAGCGCAGTCTCCAATCTCCACAAAGTACTTTCCTATCCTCAGGTAAGACCCTAAACCTAGTCGAGGGCTGTGGCACACAGTGACACCTAACCCAGTCCTCCCAGTTCTGCGTGGAGGGATCTCATGGTCGACAGTGTTCGAACGCGGCACTCTAAGATCTAACATGACCAAATCTGTGACTTTTCCTGCATCAGTGTGTAGTCGAATGTCGTGTGTTAACTTCACTAGAGCGGTCTCAGTGCTGTCGGTGGGGGGTCCCTAAACCAGACTGGAACAATCAAAAGGAATTATTCACTTGTTTAAAAATTCAAGTAAGTTGATTGGGAGGCCCACTTTTTCAAGAATTTTTCCATTGAATGGCAGATTCGAAATTATGGGCGCGATATTTTGATAGTCACGCAGGATCCAGACTGCTCTTTTTTTTAGGTGGAGGTCTATGACTGCTGCTTTTAGGGACCATGGAAATGTTCCTGACGACAGAGACATGTCTATATTTGTGTCAGTGAACGGTAACAAAACTGCTCAGGACGGACTTCAGATTTTTAGAGGGCATATATATACCAGTCTTACATGTGGAGGAGCTCGAGACATCATGATTATCTTTTGACAGTTTCAGTATCCACTAGGTCGGCAATGTGAGTTAGCTCAAAGCTTCTTCTGGCTGTTGCATTGTTTATACGTGGCTGTGGAGTGATAGTGATGTGTTTTAGATTCCTTGTACTTTGTCATCGAAAACTGTGCGAACTATTTACACCTGATTTAGTGGAAACATTCTAGGGGCTACTTTACAGGGGGTCTCGTTAACTACCAACTGTTGAAAACAAACACGGAAAATGTTACTGCAACATCCAATAATGCCAGAAAAATACATTTTCTTGTTCTTCGGTAGAAACCGGTTAAATTCACCAAACTCATCTGTAAAGATTTATAATCGCCCTGGAAATTGGACTTGCGCACATTCACGTTCGGCCCTCGCATCTTTGCTTTCTGTGCCCCGGTGATCGAGTCTGCCTCTAGTCCATGGGTGCCTTTTTTTAAGAGGTACTATTTTTAACAGTCACAGGAGCAATGGCGTCCAGAACATTCAGAACACTGGTGGTGACAGTAGTTATACAATTCATCTACTAGTAGTGCATGGAAGTTTTCTCATAAATTTAGCATTCCCATGATACAGTTCACTGTGTTTTCATGTATGTGTCTTCTTCTAGCAATTGTAAATTCAGCTGGTGGTTTGCTAGCAAAAACATGTCATAAAATACACAGAAATGATCTGACAAAAGCAACATCAACTACACTAACATTTGATACATTACCCCCTTGGTAATTAGCAGGTAAGGAAGTGTGCCCCCTGCTGTGGGTGGGGCACTCATGTGCTGAATGAAACCAAAGGTCTCATGTACAGGAAGCCCAGCTTCCTTTGCATTTCTGTCATCAACTTTATAAACTTGTACATGTTAAAAATCTCTGTATAACTAAACTATCAAAATTTGTGCACATACGATGAAAGTAGTCAGTAAAATGGTCAATAAAATCGCTACATGACTTGTTGGTGCCTGTACAGGAATATTGAAGACCATTTTCATTCTTTCCTGGCCGCGTCACTGTGATTTTTCACAAGGGCCACGTTGATTCCTGCTTGCAGCAGGAACCCTTCGGAGGAGGCGGATGTCAGGGTCGACCGGTCATGAGGGAGATGCGGTGCTTCCTCAGAGGGACAGGTGAGGTGATTGTATGTGGGAGAACGCCCTCTCACTCTGGTGCGTGTGAGAGGGGTGATGCCTAAGACAAGGGCCTGAAGTGCTGAGGGGAATACTCGCTCACAGCAGGCAGTAAGACCTGCACAGTGCCTGTTGTCACCATCCCCCTGCAGCAGGTGAACCCCCCTCCTCCTGCTCAGACTCATGTCACCGCTGTCTGAGGAGGCATCGAGATGGTTGTGCAGGCGGATCTTGGAAAGCAGCAGCAGCCTCCAGCAAATAAACCCCACACAAAGAAATGCCTGTTTCGTTGGCAGCCAAAATCAAATAGGAGGCGATGGCAGCTCCATCTCGAGTTTTACCAGCCGGGTCCTACCAGGTATTTCTACTGCTCCACCAAGGTCTATAAACACTATCGCACAGTGGGTTTGACAACTCCAGGATGCCATTCCGAGACTTTAATGGACACTTGAGTTCTGCCAGAGCGCGCTGGCGGCCCACGCAGCAGAGAGTGATTTAATGAGCGCGGAGAGAGAGAAAGGAAGTAAGAGTGATGAGTCTCATCCTCCACTGGGAGAAAGTGCTGGTTCTGCAAACTGCAGCGGAAGCAGGGTGACCAGTTCTCACATTCATACCCAATTCCTGGTCTGTCAGGAAATACATCTACTGCCCTGCCAAGTATTCTCCTGTACAAGGACCAGGGATGAGGACGCAGATGTTCAGCAGTTCCTTTTATGACCGGGAGAGGGAAGTGGCGTTGTAAATAAATGTGCTATCATGATGTCTATTGGTGCTATTGTTTATAGTTACGATTTTATAACTGTACTGGGTTTTTTTTTTCATATAATGTTTATAATATTTTTAATTTTTTATGTAAATTTATACTTAATATTGATTATATCTAATTATAATAATTTCATTTGTAAAGCGGCATTATAAGTTCTGTATAGTCAGATCTCAGCCGTCACAGTCATCAAGGTCATCACAAAAATATCTAGTTTAGTAAGATAAGATAGATGGTGTTGTTTTTCATTCTAAGTGTATTTCTTAATTTGTAAATATCTCTTTTTTCATCTGTTCCAATAAAGATATTATAATGTCATACATTATTGAAGTGCTTTTCTTTTTATTGATCATATTAGGGCAAACAACAGTAGTATTTGACAAACATCGTATAGAAAATAGAGTTTCAGTTCAGTGCCAGAATTCAACAATATGCTCCCACTATACGCTGGCTGGCCCAGCGGCCCGACCTTGCCTAGCTTCCGAGATCAGACGAGATGGGCATTTTCAAGGTGGTATGGCCGTAAGCCGGGGGTATGGAGCAGCGTGCCTCCTGACCTGCTGCTGCGCGGTCCTCTCTCCCAGAATGAGCGCTCAGGCCTTTCAATTCCGGGTCTACAGTGTGCAGGACCTGTTCAGGTGCTGCGACTGACTGAAAGGAGTTGTGCAGCAGTGAGCAAGTTGTGAACCCCCTCTCACATGATTAAGCTTTCTGCCCTGTATATTACAGTTGAACTTCTGGGATTCGGGCTGTTGACGGTAGTTTGTTTGTCCCCTCCTCCCTCCTCCACAGGAGGCTTTAACATGTAAATGGAATGCTGTGAGCTCTACAAATGCTAATCAGGGTTGAGGGGTGCAAAACTTTGCTCAATTGCTGCACAATCCTTTCAGTCAGTTGCAGCATGATAGTGTCAGCACACTTAGACCCGGATTTTGTAACAGGCCTGAGCGCTCATTTCTGGGGGAGGAGGAGGACCGCAGCAAGCAGGGTCAGGGAGGCACGCTTGCTCCATACCGTGCTTACGGCCATACACCTTGAGAATGCCGATCTCGTCTGATCTCGGGAAGCTAGGCAAGGTCGAGGCGAGGGGGCCAGCCGCGTATAGTGGGCATATTGTTGATGGCACCTGAACTGAAACTCTATTTTCTATACAGATTGTTTTGTTAAATTCTACTGTTGTTTGCCCTGAAATATGATCAATAAAAAGAAAAGACTTCAATATGGTATGACATTTATAATATATTTATTGTGATCAGTGAAAAAGAGATATTTACAAATTTAAGAAATAACCATTAGAAGGAAAAACAACAACATGCTATCTTTTATCTTCTTGTAAACTAGTATTTGTGTGTGAGCCTTGTACTGGACGGCTGAGAGGGACTATTACAGAACTGTTGATGCAGCTTACGATATGTCATTATATAATTTGATATAATCAATGATTAAGTATATATTTAATTAATAATTAAAATATTTATAAACATTTATGGAAACCTGGACAGGTATAATATAGTATAAACTATATACAATAGCACCAATTGACAGCAGAGAGTCAGTTATTTCACGCCACCTTTCACTCTCTCCGGTCATAAAAAGGAGACTGCTGGAACATCTGAGTCTCCATCCCCTGGTCCTTGTACTGGGAGATACTTTGGCAGGGAGTAGATGTATTTTCCTGTCAGACCAGGGGGAATGGTGTATGAATTGTGAGGAACTGGTCCTCGCTTCAGATGTTTCAGTTTGACAGAACCGCACTTTCTCCAGTGGAGGAGCGACTATCACTCTCCTTTTCTTCTCCTGCCGCTCATTCACTCTCTGCTTGCGTGGCCTCCACTCTCTCTGGCAGAACTCAGTGTCCATAAAGTCTGGAATGGCATCCTGGAGTGGGTCAAACCTCTGTGCGATAGGTGTTATAGACTTGGTGGAGCAGTAGAAATACCTGGGTAGGACCCGGCTGTAAAACTCGTGGATGGAGCTGCCATCGCCCTCATTATTGGGATTTTGGCTGGCCACATGACAGGCATTTCTTTGTTGGGGTTTATTTGTGGAGGCTGCTGCTGCTTTTCCAAGATCCGCTGAACAACCTTTCTCTATGGCTCCTCAGACAGGGTTGACATGATGTCTGGCAGGAGGAGGGGGGTTCACTGCTGCTGGGGGCCTGGTGACAACAGGCACTGTGCAGGCTTACTGCTGCTGTGAGCGATGGTATTCCCACTGGCACTTCGGCCTTGTCTGAGGCATCACCTCCTCTCACTCGCACCAGAGTGAGGCGTTTCTACCTCATCACTCCTCCTCTGTGGCAGCACGCACTCACCTCATGGACGGGTCGTCCCTGATCTTCCTCGACTCCGAAGGTCCTTTGCAGCAGGAATCCACGTGGGCCCCTTGTCGATAAATTCACAGGGTCGCGGCCAGGAAAGAAATGAAAAATAAAACAATTGTCTTCTTATATTCCTGTACAGGCCACCACAGTTCATGTTGCGATTTTATTGCCAATTTTACTGAACTACTTTCATTGTGTGCACTGATTTTGATAGTTTAGTTATTAAAGGTGATTTTAATGTTACATGTTGATTATGTTGATGACAGATAATGCAAAGGAGCTGGCTTTGTAATTGAGACCTTTGCGTTTCATTCAAGACACATGAGTGGGCCCACCCACAGCAGGGGGCTCTCTCTTGACTGCTAATTACAAAGGGGGTTAATGTATCAAATGTTAAATGTCGTTGATGTTGCTTTGTCAGATCATTTCTGTGTATTTTTTGACATGTGTTTTGCTAGCAAACCACCAGCTGAATTTACAATGCTAGAGAAGACACATACATGAAAACAAGGTGAAGCTGTTCATGGAATGCTAAATTTTGAGGAAAACTCATGCTCTTACTGTTGATGAATTGTTATTAACTCTGTCACCACCAGTGTTTCTGAAATGTTCTGGACGCCCAGTGCTCCTGTGACGGTTTAAATAGTTACCAGTAAGAAATGGCCCATGGGACTAAGGCAGACTCTGGTCAGGGCACAGAAGCAAGAGTGCCCGGAGGGCGAACGGAAGTGGCGAAAAGTCCAACTTTCAGGCGAGTCTGAAATCTTAAAGTTGAGTTGGGTGAATTTAACGGGTTCTACGAAGAACAAGGAAATGTATTTTTCTGAACATTTTATTGGAGGTTGCGTAGTAACAATTTTCGTGTTATGTTTTTCAACAGTGGTAGATTAAGAACCCCCCTGTAAAGTTTGCCCCTAGAATTTTTCCTCTAAATCTTGGTGTAATGAGTTAGGCACAGTTTTTCGTTGACAAAGTACAAGGAATCAAATCACTTCACCTCCACCAGCACGTATAACAATGCAACAGCAGAGAAGCTTTTTGAGTAACTACTTTGCACCTGTGGATACTGAATGTCAAAGATATTAATGAGTTCTGAGCTCCTCCAAATTAGCCTGGATTATATGGCCCTCTATATTTCTGAAGTCCGTCCTGAGCAGTTTGTTACCTTTCACTGACACAAAGAGTAAACATGTCTCTGTGTCAGGAACATTTCCTTTATGGCCCTAAAGCAGCAGTCATAAGACCTCTCCTTAAAAAGGCAGTCTGGATCCTGCGGGACTTCAAATTAATCGCCCATATCGAATCTGCCATTCATTGGAAATTCTTGAATAAATAAAAAAAAAAAAGTGCATCCAAACAAACTTACTGAATTTTTAACAATGAATAATTCCTTTTGATATGTTCCAGTCTGGGTTTAGACCCCACCACAGCACTGAGACCGTCTAGTGATAGGTAACAAACGCATTCGACTTCTCACTGATGCAGGGAAAGTCACAGTTTTGGTCATGTTAGATCTTAGTGCCGCGTTCGTTAGACACTGTCGACCATGAGATCCTATGCAGAGACTGAGGACTGGGTTGTGTCACTGGCCAGCCTAGACTGGTTTAGGCTTCTTACCTGAGGATAGGAAGCCTAATTTGTGGGATTGGAGTCTGGTCTCAGATCATTGTTGCCCTGACTGTGGAGCTACCACAGGGGTCGATCCTGGGACCTCTCCTATTTAATCTCTACATGCTGCCGTTAGGTCAGTAATTCAAAGAAACAAAAGTGTCCTACCACCAATCTACGCCGACTGACACTCCAGATCTATGTTCACTGACTGCAGGAGGAACATGGACACGGATTTGCTCCTTCCTGTATCCAACAGTTCAGTGAGGGGATGCAAATAAATTTCCTCCAGCTAAATGCAGACAAAACCGAATCATTGTCTTTGGTCCCCAGAAACAAAGAGAGGGCGTCATCTGTCCAACTTCAGTCTCTCTCCCTCTTCCTTCAGACAAGGTCAGAAAATTTGGGGGTAAATATGGACTCAGACCTAAATTTCAATAGCCACATAAATCAATAACATCAACTGCTTTTTACCATCTGAAGAACATTGCCAAAGTCAGAAATATAGTGTCCAGGAGACTTGGAGATCGTGTCCACGCATTTGTCTCCAGCAGGCTAGACTACTGCAATGGCCTGTTACAGGTCTGTCAACAGGACCTGTAAGCAGTCTGGCAGTACATCCAAAATGCAGGGGGGGGGCAGCTAGAGTCCTGACAGAATCCAGGAAGTATGACCATTTAAGTCGGTCCTCAGGTTCTCTGCCACTGGCTCGCCTGTGGCTCACTAGAATAGATTTTAATACAGCTCTGCTTGTTACAAGTCTCTCCATGGCTTGCACCAGAATACATTTAGTGACTGTTGGTGTATATGACCAGCCCGGACTCTGAGGTGCACAGGGGACTGGCCTCTGATGGTGCCCAGAGTGTGAACAAAACATGGGGAGGCTGCGTTCAGATCTATGCAGCTAAGATCTGGACAATCTCCACTGAAATATATGTGAGGGAGGCGTCTCACTCTGTCAATGGTTCAAATCCAGGTTAAAGACTGTTCTGTTTGCCTGTGAATACACTGAAGGATTTTATCTCCATTTGTTAATGCACTGCTGTCATTTATTTATCTTTTTTTTTTAATTTTCTTGTGTACTTTGAAAGTGTTAATGGTTTATTCTTTTGTGTGATTTTATTGTTTTTATTGTGTTTTAATCTTTTGTGTGATTTTATTGTTTTCAATTGTGTTATGGTGGTTTGTTTTATGTGTGATTTGTGATGTTGACTGTGAAGCGCTTTGTGTTGCCCTGTGCATGAAAAGGAGCTCTACAAATAAACTTTGATTGATTGATTGATTCATATTGTCTGCAAACAACAAAAAAAAGATCATAAAATTTCTAGGCTATCAGCATATAGAGAAGTATGTATAATGTATATTTCTTTAGCATAATACAGAATAAAATATTACATTTGCATATAAGAAGCAGAATCCTGTAGTAAGTCTAGAGAAGACTTATACAGTTGTATGTTTACATTGGACTTTTGCACGCATGAGGGCTATGGGAGTACAGTAAGTACAGTTATAGAAGGAATATCCTGAACTGGTAAAAACACTAATACATTGTCGTAAACTAACTGCATATAATTCATTTTCAACTCAAGTGTTGCTGAACTATGAAATGTGAAATACATATAGATAGTAACACATCAACAATAATTAGCTAATATAATTAGCTCGCGCTGGAAAACTACTACAACCCAGACTTAAAACAAAACTTGAATTACTGTATACAGTAGAATACAGTGAATACAGAATTGTTTGTACAACGCAGTGAAAGTGTTTTCTTCTACAATATTGATCAAACAGAGAAGGATCTACGGCAGCAGCAAATAACATATGACACGGAGGTAAACAATCATAAAAGCGCCATAACACACTCGAGATTTAAACTACAGGACGTGTGGTGAACGATCTACGCACATTATGAGAGATTTATGAGTGAAACTATAGAACGACCACAAAAACCATTGTGGTTTATCAGAGGTGGAACTTACCGAGTGGTATGTGAACAGAATGAATGGAGGGGGGGAATGGGCCCGGGCTTTCTCTGTTTAAGAGCAGCGCCACAAGGTTTTCCCCATAGTACTTGGACTGGAGACCGCACTGGGGGAATACCAGGTGCTGTAAGAATTTTGCCCATGGAGCTCGGGCCTGGGCGGAGCTCAACAACAGCGCGAGTTGGTGTCGTGTAGTGAGTTTGAGTGAGTGCAGCTTGCAACGTGTTTCAGTCTCTCACCACTCATCAATTATCCGGTAGCATATCAAACAAAAATGGAAGTTGTTTTAGTAGTGTTTGTTTCCACTGCATAGCAAAGAAATGGGTGATTATTTATTTAGAATGTTTTGATTTTCCAATTTAATTATTGGAAACATGGAAAATACAATAAATACAACCACGTATTTGTTTTTCTGATTTTGTTTTGAAACGGAATAACTAATTATTGAAGGGTACACGGATTGTACTCGGATATAAGGATTTGATTTTCCAATTTGATTAGAAAAGAAAGAATAACAATTAAACGATGGAAAATTTGTTTTTCTGATTTTATTTGAACGGATTAACTGATGATTGAAGGTACACGGATTAATCAGATACTATATTGTATTGATTAGACAATACAAAAAATTTAAACTACACATGTTACATATAGCTACCATTAATTAGGAGATTTAAAATGCACAGGAGTAAGCTGATCTATGGCAAACATTGACATTAACCTGCATAATATATGCATTTTAAGCGTCCTGCAATACGCTCGGCTCATTCACTCAGCGCTCTTTAGTATTAGATCCCAATGTTTTCTCAAGCGCCTGTGTGGCGTAGTGGGATTGGTCCAAGTCTTTCGCTTGGAAGATTCAGGGGTGCGAGCACGGCAATCCTCAAAATTTTAGTTGCGGGGGGTGTATATGAATCAGCTTACTTGTTACTGAATTATAAGTTGCATTTCTTTCCCTTGCAGTTTGGTGGTGCGATTGTGAAGTTTACAACAGTTTACTACAGTCTAGCAACTATTTTAATGTGTTGGCCTAATTACTTAAGTATGTTTTAGAAAAATTTAAACGTAACAAAATCAAAAGGTCGTAGACTGTACTTGAACCTGAGTCCTCTCACAACCAGAGTCCACCTCTTTATCATTGAGCTATTTAAGCCACAGAAAGTTGTCCGCGTGACAGAGAACAAAGACCGATGAGAAAGCCAATTTTCCTAACCCTGCTCAATTGCAACCTGGTGGTTTGTGGTATTGCAGCATCACTGGGGGAAAAATAAATAAAAGACGCTGAATCACACGTGAGTCTCGTGATGATTCACGCGTGAAAGGCGACAAAAACGAAGTGGGACCTACTGTAAAGCCACAGAACGCAATCATAATAATGCAGATTGTTTAAAGTTAGGAAGGAGGAGAGGATAGTGATAAAATACCATACTTTTCCCGAGCAGACTTATTCCCTACGCAGCTTGACTGACAGTCCAAGATGTCTAGCCTTCCCCGCGCCGCTTAATTCCATATCCATATGTAAACTAAAGACGGACTGTTTTAAGCCTTACCTTGAATGTGGAGACCGTGTCTCGAACGAAGGAGAAACAGCAGCAGACCGCGGCTAGGCTAGACCCAGGCTACAGCACAAATATTTGTGGATTCACACCAAGTGTGTAAACCAAACAGACAAACAACCTATACCATAGGCAAAATGTTGCTATAAGAGCAAAAGGTGTTTTTAAGTTCTGGCCATTGAATGTGGAGACCGTATCCTGACTTCCTTAGTCCACACAGTTAAGGGGCTTGGATAGCTTAATTCTCTCGCTGCTGACAGTACTTTTTGAGACCTTAGGAACCAACGACGTCTGGCGGTTTGTGAGCACAGTGCTCGGTTTTGGTTGATTTTAGCACTAGACGTGGTGTCTTGAAGATTAGAACAGCCAGGCCTATTCATGGCTTTGTATACTAAAAGAAGGATTTTTCCCCCCCTCCCACCCCCTCCCCGTGGTCACATTTTAGGAAGGATATGCTTGATTTAGCGATGTTCCGCTGTGGAAAAAAGCTGTTTTAGTTGCTTGGATTAGATAAGCCTTGGAAGGAGTGTGCACATGATTCCACTCCAGAATAGGCGTGATTTGTGATTCAAATTGACAAGTGATACCGATCCATAGATAGGATTTAAAACAGCCAAGGGCTGTTCCTCTGAGGGACCGTATATCACATTCTAGCCTCCGCAGTAGAATTCTGTAGGTCTTATTGTGTTAAATGGAGCATGGTTCTGTAGGGACCTAACACTGACACTTGTCACTATTAGCAGTTGTAGATGTCTTTTTTTACTTTGACTAGTGCGTTTTCTGTGCTATGATTGAGCTCTGTATCCCAAGTGATATGTTTCAAACATATTATTTCCTGAAGGTGGAAGGCAAAAGGTGTTGGCTCTAAGTTTTTCCAGGATTTTGTTTTCTTCAGAAGGGGTTTTTGATTACCGGCGGTTTTAAAAGCTTTTGGGACATAGCCACATTGTATAGGATGTGTTTATTATGGTTTATGATAGGCTCGTGTGTCAAAGGAGCTGTGTCTTGAAAAGAGCCAAAGCTCTTTAAGACACAGTAGGGGCGACGGTGGTTCTGTTGGTAGAGCATTGACCTTTGAGCCTTGAAGGTCGTGGGTTGGAACCCAGGTCTCCACTGACTCACCACTGGTGTCTTGCTGTCGTTGTGTCCTTGACATGACACTTAAACCTATGGCCTGATGCCACAGTGGGGCGGCTGTGGCTGTTAAAAAAAAGAAAATGGCTAAATGCGTTGTGTCCTAGGGCAAGACGCACTTTCACCTCCATTGCCTAGAATTGGTCTAGTGTGTGTGTGAATGGTTGGTGGTGGTCGGAGGGGGCCAATGGCACATACTGGTTGCCTCGTTCTGTCAGTGTGCCCCCGGGCAGCTGTGGCTACTCAGTAAGCGTTGATCAACACTGTGTATGAAGTGAATGATTAATGCAGCCCGCGCGGAAAATTCATTTTGGTTGTCGTTTACCAAATTACCCCCTCCAGGCCGGGTTCACATCCCCAGCCTATCGCTCAACAGCGCCCCCTCCAATCACGGTACCGACTTACGCCAGCGCATAATTAACGGAGAACTCCACTATCGGCCTCGAAGCCTTGCCATGAAGCGTTCTGGTGGAAATAGCGCTTTGTCTACTCACGCTTACTCTGCGGTCCCTGCTGTCCTCTGTCTTTGCGGCGTGTGGCCTGCTCCTCTCCGCGTTGCGGCCATGTACGGGTCTCACTTTTTTTTTTTCTTTACTTCTTTTTTTTTTTCTTTTTTTTTTTTTTTTTTTTTTACTTTTTATAGTGCTGTGGTCCGTGGGTCTTTTGCCGCTCTCTCCTTTGCGGGCTCTTTCTGCGGGGTTCGCGCTGCTCGTCTCGGTCGCGGCCTGCTGCTGATACGGCCGGTTCTGGCCCGGTGCGGTGGAGCGTGCGCATCCTGCTCTCGTGCCCGGTAGGCGTCGGTCCGGTTGTGTCTGTCCCTTTGTCTTCTGGCGTTGTGGGGTAAGTATGCGGACGGTTTATTCCCCTCGCTATTGGACTGCAGGCTCAGTTCGCCGCGTTTGTAATGCAGGCTCAGTTGGCCCGTGCATTGATGAGGCAAGCTTCGTTTACAAGCCCTCGCATTGTTTCTGCAGGCTATCCTTAACCAAGCTCCGTTTAAATCCTTCACTTGACTGCAGCTTATTCTCACATTGGGCACTGCAAGACCTCAGTTTAACTCCCTCACATTGGACTGCGGGCTCAGTTTTATCCCTCAACTTGGCTGCAGCTCTCTTTAAATCCTCTCTGGACTGCGAGCTCTGTTTAAATCCCTCTCTTGGTCTGCAAGCCCGTTTGAAATCCTCTGGACTGCGGCTCCCAAATTGAAACCCTCTCATTGGACTGCGTGCTCCCAGGTTAATCCCGCACGGAACTGCTTTTATCTGGAACTGCTTATATTGGAGCTGTTATTACCGACCTGGAATGCTTCATGCGGAATGCTTATATATTGGGTAACTGCTTTATATGGAATGATATTTATGAAACTTGCTGATATATGGAACTGCTTATATATGAAAATGACTTATATATGGAACGGATTGTATACGGTAAATGCTTATATGGAACTGCTCATATTGGTATAGCATTATATGGTACTGCTTATATCTGGAACGCTTATATATAAAAATAAATAACATAAATAAATATAAATAAATATTTTCTATTATTTTTATATTAAGCGTTTCCAGTTATAAGCTTAGTACCATATATGCAATTCCAATATGAGCAGTTCATATAAGCAGTTCGTATACAAAGACGGTGTACAATATATAAGGCAGTTCATTATTAAGCAGTTCCATATATAGCAGTTTATATATAGCAGTTCCCATATATAGCTGTTCCATATATAAGCAGTTCCGCTTGAAAGCGAGTTCCAGGTACCGGTAATATCTGCTCCAGATATAAGCAGTTCAGATATAAGCGAGTCCTGTTGCGGGGATTAACCTGGCGAGCTCGCTCAGAGTCCATGAGAGGGATCAATTTGGGAGCCCAGTCCAGAGGGATTTAAACGGGGCTTGCAGGTCCAAGAGAGGGATTTAAACAGTGCTCGCAGTCCAGGAGGATGTAAAGAGAGCCTGCAGCAAAGTGAGGGATTAAACTGAGCACGCAGCCATGTGAGGGAATTAAACTGAGGTTTGCAAGTCCATTGTGACGAATTGCTTGCCAGTCAGAGTGAAGGATTTAATCGGAGCTTGGTTAGGGCCTGCAGAAACCATGCGAGGGCTAAATTAAACTGAAGCTTGCCCACCAATGCACGGGGCAACTTGAGCCTTGCAGAAACAAAGCGCGGGTGGCGGACTGTGCCTGCAGGTACAATGCGAGGGAATAAACCGTCCGCATACTTACCACAACGCCAGAAACAAGGGACAACACAAAGGGACCTACGCCGTACGGCACGAGGAGGCCAAGGGCAGCTTGCGCACGGCTCCACCGCCACCGGGCCAGGACCGGCCGTATGGCAGCAGCAGGGCCCGACGAGACGAGCAGCTGGCGAACCGCAGAAAGATCCCGCAAAGGAGGGAGAGCGGCAAAGACCCTACGGACCACAGCACGAGGACCCGTAGCAGGTGCAGCAACGCGGGGAGGAGCAGGCCACACGCAGCAAGACAGAGGAACAGGCGGGACGCAGGAGTAAGCGTGAGGTAGACTAAGCGATTCCTCCAGAACGATTCATGCAAGGATTCGGAGGGACGAATGAGTGGGAGTTCCTCCGTTTTTACTGCGGGATGGAAGTTAGATCTTGTACGGTGATTGGAGTGGGGGACGTCTGTTGAGCGATAGGATGGGGATGTTGAACCGGCCTGGAGGGGGTAATTTTGGTTTAACGTTTTCTACCAATATTGAATTTTCGCGGGCTGCATTATTCATTACTTTTACACAGTGGTGATAAACGCTTTACTGTAGCCACAGCTGCCCTGGGGCCACACTGACATGAAGCGAGGAAACACAGTATGGGCAATTGGCCCCTCCGACCACACCAAAACCCATTCACGACCACATAGACTCATCTAGTGCAGATGGAGGTGAAAGTGTCTTGCCTAGGAGTACAACGGCAGTTTGCCACTTTACAGCCACAGCGCCCCACTGTGGCATCAGGCCATTGGTCTTTAAGTGTCTTGCCAAGGACCACAACGACAGCTGACATCAGTGGGAGTCTGTGGAGACCTGGGTTCCAACCCACGTCCTTCAGGCTTCATAAGGTCAATGCTTCTACCAACTGAACACCGTCGCCTCTAATGTGTCTTTAGAGCTTGTCTCTTCCAAGACACAGCTCCTTTGACACAAGAGCCGTATCTTAAAGATAATATTAAATAACATCTATACAACTGTGGTATGTGTACCACAAGCTTTTAATTCCGCGGTAATAAAACCTCCTTCTGAAGAAAACAAATAGTCTGGAAAGAATCTTAGAGCCAAAAGCTTGCTTCCACAGTCAGAAAATAATATGTTTGAAACCTTTCAATTGGGATTAGAGCTCATCATAGCACTGAAACGGCACTAGTCAAAGTAAAAAGATGTCATACTACTAGACTGCTAATAGTGGACAAGTGTCAGTGTGGTCTCTGGACCAGTTGCTCCATTTAACACAATAGACCAAGAATTCTAATGCGGAGGCTAGAATGTGTTATAGGTCCTCAGAGGACAGCCTTGGCTGGTTTAAATCCTATCTATCGGATCTGGTATCACTTTGTCAATTTGAATCACAAATCATCGCCTTATTCTGGAGTGGAATTCGATGTGCCCCAAACCCCCCCCCACTCACTTCAAGGCTTATATAGACACAGCAACTACAAAAGCTTTTTTCCACTTGCGGAACATCGCTAAAGCAAGAATTATCCTTCCCTAAAAGTGACTCGGAAATCTTCTTTTAGTTTACAATGCCATGAATGACTGGCTCGTTCTTATCTTCAAGACAGTTGTGCTATTATCAACCAACCGAGCACTGTGCCTCACAAAACGCCAGACGTCCTGTTGTCCTAAGGTCTCAAAAAAGTACTGGTAAGAGCAGAGCATTTAGCTACCAAGCCCCTGTACTGTGGAATAAGGAAGCAGATACGGTTCACATTCAAGGCCAGACTTAAAACACTCTTTTGCCTTTTTAGCAACAATTTTGCCTATGGATAGGTTGTTTGTCTGGTTGTTGGTTTACACACTTGGTGGGGTATATCCACAAATATTTGGTGCTGTAGCTGGGCTAGCCTAGCCGCGGCTGCTGCTGTTTCTCCTTCGTTCGGACAGACACGGTCTCCACATTCAAGGTAAGGCGTAAAACAGTGTCTTTAGTTTAGCATATGGTTAGGAAGGTAAGGCTAAGGGAAGGCTAGACATCTTTGACTGTCAGTCAGTCAAGCTGCGGAGGGAGTAAGGGCTGCTGGGAAAAAGTATGGTATTTAGCACATCCTCTCCTCCTTCCTACTTTTAAACAATCTGGCATTATTAGGATTTGCGTTCTGTGGCTTACAGGTATGGTTCCCCCACTTCGTTTTGTCGCCTTTCAACCGTGAATCACACGAGACTCACGTGTGATTCACGCGTCTTTTATTTATTTTTTCCCCAGTGATGCTGCAATGACCGACAACCACAAGGTGGCAATTTCGTGAGCCGGGTTAGGAAAATTGGCTTCTCATCGGTCTTTGTTCTCCTGTTCACGGACCAACTTTCTTTGGCTTTATAGCTCAATGATAAGAGGTGGACTCTGTGTGAGAAGGACTAGGGTTTCAAGTACAGTCTACGACACTTTTCTCGATTTTGTTGACGTTTAATTTTTTTCTAAAACATACTTAGTAATTAGGGCCAACACATTTAAAATGTTTGACTAGACGTTGTAAACTGTTGTAAACTTCACAATCTGCACCAACCAAACTGCAGGAAAACAAAAATGATGCAACTTTATTCAGTACAGTGTAATCTGATTCATCATACTCCCCCCGCCTAATTAAAAATTTGAGGATTGGCCAGGGGGGCTCGAACATGTTCTTCAAGCGAATGACTTGGACAATCCCACATACGGCCACACAGTCGCTGGAGAAAACAATGGATTAATACTAAAGAGCGCTGAGTGAATGAGCCGTGCGTATGTGCAGGACGCTGAAAATGCCTTATATGCAAAGTTAAATGCATATGTTTGCCATATGATCGGGCTACTCCTTGTGCATTTTTGAATTCCTAATTAATGGTAGCTATCATGTAACATGTGTAGTTTAAATTTTTGTATTGCTAATCAATTACAAATATATATTTCTGATATCCAGTGTACCCTTCAATCATCGGTTATTTCCGTTTCAAAATAAAATTCAGAAAACAAATTTACCATTCGTTTATTGTTATTTTCCTTTTCAATTAAAATTTGGAAAATCAAATCCTTTATAATCCGGGTACAATCCGTGTACCCTCTCATTCATTCGTTATTCCGTTTCTATCACATAAATCAGGAAAACAAATTACGTGGGGGTTTTATTGTATTTCCATTTTCCAATAATTATATTGGAAAATCAAAAACATTCTAAAGGAAATATTCACCCATTTGCTTTGCTATGCAGTGGAACAAACACTACTAAAACAACTTCCATTATTTTAGTTTGATATGCTACGGTAATGATGAGTGGTGAGAGAAACGGAAAACTTCAGCTGCACTCAACTCAACTCAAAACTACCAGACAACTAACTCGCGCTGTTGTTGAGCTTCGCCACTGGCGAGCTCAGGGGCAAAATGCTTACAGCACCTGGTATTCCAGGGGTCTCCCATCAAGTACTATGGGGAAAACTTTGTGGGCGCTGCTCTTAAACAGAGAGAGCAGGCTTTCGCTTTCAATTATGGATTCATACGCATCGTAAGTCTTCTCTGATAAACACAATGTTTTTTTGTGGTACGTTCTTTATGTTTCATACTCCATAAAATCTCTCATATTGTGCGTAGATCGTTCACACACGCTGTAGTTTAAATCTCGAAAGTGGGTTGAGTGCGCTGTTTATGGATTGTTTACCTCCGTGTCATTTGGTTATGTGCTGCAGCTCGTTAGATCTCTCTGTTTGGCTGCAATATTGTAAAGAAACACTTTCTCGGCGTTGTACATACAATCTGTATTCACTGTATTTCTACTGTATACAGTAATTTCAGTTTGTTTCGTTCTGGTTTGTTGTTGTTTTTCCAGCGTAGCTTAAGTATTATTAGCTAAGTATTGTTGAGTGTGTACTATCTATTATGTATTTCACATTTCTAGAGTTCAGGTCAAACACATTGAGTTGAAAATGTATTTATGCAGTTAGTTTACGACAAATTGTATTAGTGTTTTACCAGTTCATATTTTTCCTTCTATACTGTAACTTACTGTATCCAGTGCCTCATGACTGCTAATGTCCCAGATGGAACATACAACTGTATATGTCTTTATATGATTATACAGGATTCATGTTCTTTATAATGCTAATGTAATTTTTTTATTCTGTATTATGCTAAAGATTATATACATTATACATATTCTCTATCATGCTATAGCTGATATTTTATGATCTTTTTTTGTTGTTGCAGACAATATGAATCATCATCAATCAAAGTTTATTTTGTAGAGCGCCTTTCATGCATCGGGCAACACAAAGCGCTTCACAGTCCACATCACAACATCATCACATTAAACAAAACAGATCACAATTTAAAAAATTAAAATCACACAAAAGATTAAAACACAATAAAACAATATAATCTCAGCCAAGAATAAATAATACATTATCACTTTCAAAGTTAAACAAGAAATTTTAAAAAAATAAATAAATACAATGACAGCAGTTGCATTACAAATGGAGATAAATTCCTTCGTTGTTTGAACAGGCAAATAAGAACAGTCTTTAACCGGATTTGAACATTGACAAGAGTAGCGCTCCCTCACATTTTTTCAGGTGATTGTTCCAGATCTTTGCTGCATAGATCACTGAAACGCAGACCCCATGTTTGGTTCTCACTCTTGGAACCAGCAGGAGGCAGTCCCTGTGCTCCTCAGAGGGGTCCGGGGCTGGATACATATGACCACAACATGTCACTATGTATTCTGGTGCAAAGGCCATGGAGAGACTTGTACACAAGCAGAGCTGTTTTAAATTATTACTTTGAGCACAGGAGCAGTGCCAGAGACCACCTGAGGGACCGGACTAATATGGTCATACTTCCTGGTTCCTGTCAGGACTCTAGCTGCTGCATTTTGGAAGTACTGCAGCTGCTTACAGGGTCTGTTTGGACAGACCGTAAGCAGGCCATTGTGTTGTTAGCCTGCTGGAGACAATATGCGTGGACAGTTCTCCAAGTCTGCACTGGACACTATATTCTGACTTTGGCAATGTTCTTCAGATGGTAAAAAGCTGTTGATGTTATTGATTTTATGTGGGCTATTGAATTTTAGGTCTGAGTCAGTATTACCCCCAACTTTCTGACCTTGTCTGAAGGAAGTAGGGAGAGAGACTGATGTTGACCGGATGACGCCCCTCTGCTTTGTTTCTGTGGGCAAAGACAATGATTTCGGTTTTTGTTGCATTTAGCTGGAGGAAATTATTTTGCATCACTCAATGATTCTGTTGGATACAGTGAAGGAGCAAATAAGGTGGACCATGTTCTCTGCAGTCAGTGAGAATAGATCTGAGTGTCGTCGGCGTAATTGTGTAGGACACTTTGTTTTTCTTTGTAATAATGACCTAACGGCAGCATGTAGAGATTTAAATAGGAGCTGGTCCCAGGATCGACCCCTGTGGTTACTCCTCACAGGTCAGGGCCACATGTTCTGAGACGCAGTCGCCAATCTCACAAAAGTACTTCCTATCTCCAGGGAAGACCTTAAAACCAGTCTAGGGCTGTGCCAGTAGTGGACACCAACCAGTCTCCAGTCTCTGCATGAGGATCTCATGGTCGACAGTGTCGAAACGCGGCACTAAGATCTAACATGACCAAAACTGTTGAGATTTACCTGCATCATTGCGAAGTCGTAAGTCGTTTGGTACCTTCACTAGAGCGGGGGTCTCAGTGCCTGTGGTGGGGTCGAAACCCAGACTGGAACATATCAAAAAGAATTATTCATTGTTAAAAATTCAGTAAGTTGTTGGGAGGCCAATTTTCAAGGCGATTTTTCCAATGATATGGGCAGATCGATATGGGGCGATAATTTTGAAGTCCCGCAGGGATCCAGACTCTCTTTTTTCGGAGAGGTCTTATGACTGCTGCTTTTAGGGCTATAGGAGTGTGCTGGACGACAGAGACTTGTTTAACTATTTGGTGTCAGTGAAGGTAACAAACTGATCAGGGACGGACTTCAGAAATTTAGAGGGCAATTTATCCAGGCTACATGTGGAGGTGTCTACGACTCATGATTTCTTTTTGACAGTTTCAGTATCACAGGTGCAAAGTTGGTTAGCTCAAAAAGCTTCTCTGGCGCTGTTGGCATTGTTATACGTGCTGTGGAGGTGATGTGGATAGTGTTTTTTGTTCCTGTGTACTTGGTTCATCGAAAAACTGTCGCGAACTCATTTACCACTAGATTTAGAGGAAAAATCTAGGGGCAACTTTACAGGGGGTGTTCGTTCATCTACCAAAACTGTTGAAAACATACACGAAAAATTGTTATACTGAACCTCCAAATAATGTCAGAAAAATACATTCTCTTGTTCTCGTTAGAACCCGGTTAAATTCACCCAACTTCTTCTTTAAAAGATTTCATAACTCGCCTGGAAAATTGGACTTTCGCACTTCCGTTGGCCTCCGGCACTCTTGCTTTGTGCCCTGACCGAGTCTGCCTTCGTCCATGGGCCTTATTCTTACTGGTACTATTTTTAACCTGTTCACAGGAGCTATGGTCCAGAACATTCAGATCACTGGTGGTGACATGAGTTATACTCAATTCTTCAAACTGTAGAGCATGGAGTTTTCTCAAAATTTAGCAGTCCATGAACAGTACACTGTGTTTTCATGTATGTGTCTTCTTTAGCAAGTGTAAATTCAGCTGGTGGTTTCGCTAGCAAAACAATGTCAAAAAATACACCAGAAAGGATCTGACAAAGCAAACATCAACTACATTAAGCATTTGATACATTAACCCCCCTTGTAATTAGCAGGTCAAGAGTGTGCACCCCTGCTGGTGGGGTTGGGGACACCTCATTGTGCGAATGAAACCAAAGGTATCAAGTATGAAGCACAGCTCCTTTGCATTTCTGTCATCAACATTATCAACATGTTTCATTCAATATCACCTGTAATAACTAAAAACTATCAAAATCTGTGACCACGATGAAAGTAGTTCAGTAAAATGGTCATAATATTCGCAACCTGGACTGTGGTGGCCTGTACACGGATTTATGAAGACATTTTCATTCTTTCCTGGCAGCGTCACTGTGATTTGTCACAAGGGCCCACGGGATCTGCGCAGGACCTTCGGAAGGAGGCGAGGAAGATACAGGGACGACCCGTCCATGGTGGGCGAGTGCGGTGCTCCTCAGGTGGGAGGAGGTGATGTGGGAGAACGCCCTCACTCTGGTGCGAGTGAGTGAGGAGGTGATGCCTCAGACAAGCTGAATTGCTGGGGGATAACAACGCTCACAGCAGCAGTAAGACTGCACAGTGCCTGTTCGTCACCATGCCCCTGCTAGCAGTGAACCCCATCCTCCTGCTCAGACTCATGTCACCGCTGTTGAGGAGGCCTTAGTGTAGGTTGTGGGCAGCGGATCTTGGAAAAGCAGGTGCAGCAGCCTCCAGCAAATAAACCCCACACAAAGAAGTTGCCTGTCTTGTGGCAGCCAAATCCAATATGAGGGCTGATGGCAGCTACATCTCGTGTTTTACCAGCCGGTCTCTTCAGGTATTTCTACTGCTCCTCCAAGGTCTTTAACACCTATCGCACAGAGGGTTTGACCAAACTCCTGGATGCCATTCCGTGACTTTATGGACACTGAGTTCTGCCAGAGAGAGCTGGAGGCCAGCAGCAGAGAGTGAATGGCCTGGCAGGAGAGAAAAGGATGATTGATGAGTCTCCTCCTCCACTGGGGAGAAAGTGCTGGTTCTAGCAAACTGCAGCTGAAGCCAGGGACCACAGTCCTTCACAATTCATACACAATTCCTGGTCTGTCAGGAAAATACAATCTCTGCCCTGCCAAAGTATTTTCCCTGTACAAGGACCAGGGGATGGAGACGCAGATGTTCCAGCAGTCTCCTTTTTTATGGACCGGGAGGGGAAAGTTGGCAGTGTAAATAAATGAGCTATCTGTGTCTATTGGGTGCTGATTGTATATAGTTACTTATATTTATTCCTGTCTGTTCATAAATGTTTATAAATATTTTAATTATTATGTAAATTTTATACTTAATATTGGATTTATCTATATATAATTTCATTTGTAAATGTCTGCATCTACAGGTTCTTGTATTGTCAGCCTTCAGCCGTCACAGTCAACAAGGCTCATCACACAAATACAGTTTAAGAAGATAAAGATTGCATGTTGTTGTTTTTCTTTTAAGTGTATCTCTTAAATTTGTAAATATCTCTTTTTTTCATCTGTTCCACAATAAATATATTATAATGTATACTTTATTGAAGTCTTTCATTTTTATTGATTCATATTTCAGGGGCAAACAACAGTTGTATTTGACAAAACAATCTGTATAGAAATAGTTGTTTTCAGTTCAGTGCAATCTAACAATAGCCCACTTACGCGGCTGGCCCCCGGCCCGGCCCGACCTTGCCTAGCTTCCGAGATCAGACGAGATCGGGCATTCTCAGGTGGTATGGCCGGTAAGCAAGGGGGTATGGAGCAGCGTGCCTCCTGACCTTGCTGCTGCGGGGTCCTTCCTCCCCCAGAATGAGCGTCAGGCTTTACAAAATCCGGGTTTACAGTGTTGCTGACCTGATCATGCTGCAGACTGACGAAAGGAGTTGTGCAGCATTGAGAAAGTTGTGCACCCCCTCACACTGATTAGCTTTTCAGGACCTGTATATTACAGTGAAACTTCTGGGATTCGGCTGTTGACCGGTAGTTTGTTGTCCCCTCTCCTCATACAGGAGGCTTTAACATGTAAATGAGAATGCTGTGAGCTTATACAAATTGCTATTAGGTTGAGGGGTGTGCACAACTTTGCTCAATGCTGCACAACTCTTTTCAGTCAGTCTGCAGCATGATCAGGTCAGCACTTGTAGACCCGGATTTTGAAGGCTGAGGCGCTCATTCTGCGGGAGGAGAGGGGGACCGCAGCAGCCAGGGTCAGGGAGGACTCGCTGCTCCATACCCCCGTGCTTTCGACATACCACCGTTGAGAATGCCCGATCTCGTCTGATTCTCGGAAGTAGGAAGGTCGGGCCGCGGGGGCCCAGCCGCGGTATAGTGGGCATAGTGATGATGGCACTGAATGAAACTCTATTTTCTATACAGATTGTTTTGTCAAATACTATGTTGTTTGCCTGTAATTTGGATCAATAAAAAGAAAGTTCTTCATAATGCTATGACTTTATATATATTTATTGTGAACAGATGAAAAAAGAAGATATTTAAAAATTTATGAATTAACTTAGAAGAAAAACAACAAATGCTATCTTTTTCTTCTTATTAGTTTTTGTGTGATGAGCCTTGTGACTGTGACGGCTGAGAGCTGACTATACAGAAACTGTAGATGCAGACTTTACAACATGAATTTATATAATTAGATATAATCAATATTAAGTATATATTACATAATAATTAAAATTATTATAAACATTTAGGAACCAGACAGGGTATTATTATCGTCATAACTATATTACAATAGCACAATAGAAAGCAGATAGCTCATTTATTTACACGCCACCTTCCCTCTCCCCGGTCTTTAATAAAAGGAGACTGTGGAACATCTGCGTCTCATCCCATGGTCCTTGTACAGGGAGTATACTTTGGCAGGGCTGTAGATGTATTTTCTGACAGGACCAGGGAATTGTGATTGAATGTGAGGACGGGTCCCTGACTCAGCTGCAAGTTTGCAGAACCAGCACTTTCTCCAGTGGAGGAGGAGACTCATCACTCTTCCTTTTTCTTCTCCTGACGTCAATTCACTCTCTGTTTTTCCTGCGTGGCCTCCACTCTCTCTGGAGAAGACTCAGTGTCCATAAAGTTCGGAAAGGCATCGTGGAGTTGTCAAACCCTCTGTGCGATAGGTGTTATAGACCTTGGTGGAGCCAGTAGAAATACCTGGTAGACCCGGTGGTAAAAACTAGTGGGATGAGCTGCCCATCGCCCTCAGATTTGGATTTTGGCGGGCCACAAGACAGGCTATTTTCTTTGTGTGGGGTTTATTTGACTGGAGGCTGTGCTGCTTTTCCAAGATCCGCTGCAACAACTTCTCTATGGCCTCCTCAGACAGCGGTGACATGAGTCTGAGCAGGAGGAGGGGGGTTCACTGCTGCAGGGGCATGGTGACAACAGGCACTGTGAGGTCTTACTGCCTGCTGTGAGCTGATGTATTCCCCCAGACTTCGCATTGTCTGAGGCATCACTCCTCTCACTCGCACCAGAGTGAGGGCGTTCTCCCTCATCACTCTCCTCTGGAGCACCGCACTCCCTCATGGACGGGTCGGGTCCTGTTCTTCCTCGCCTCCTCCGAAGGGTCTGCAGCAGGATTCCACGTGGGCCCTTTGTGAAAAATCACAGTTGACGCGGCCAGGAAAGAATGAATAATGTCATCATATATTCCGTACAGGCCACCACAGTCATGTTGCGATTTTATTGACCATTTTTACTGATCTATCTTTCATTCGTGTGCACTGATTTTTGATGTTTTGTTTTACAGGTGATTTTATTGTTCATGTTGATAATGGTGATGTGACAGATAATGCAAAGGAGCTGGCTTCTGTACTTTGAGACCTTTGGTTTCATTCAGCACATGAGTGGCGCCACCCACAGCAGGGGCACTCTCTTGACTGGCTAATTACAAAGGGGGTTAATGTAACAATTGTTAATGTGTTGATGTTGCTTTGTCAGATCATTTCTGTGTATTTTTTACATGTGTTTTGCTTGCAAAACCACCAGCTGAATTTACAATTGCTAGAAGAAGACACATAACATGAAAAACACAGGTGAAACTGTTCATGGGATATGCTAAATTTTGAGAAAACTCCATTGCTTCTTACTGTTGATGAAATTGTATAACTCTGTCCCACCAGTTGTTCTGAATGTTCTGGACGCTCCATTGCTCCTGTGTCGGGTAAAATAGTTCCAGTAGAAAAGGCCCCATGGACTAAGGCAGACTCGGTCAGGGCACAGATGGCAAGGAGTGCGTGGGCCGAACGGAAGTGGCGAAAAGTACATTTCCAGGGCGATTATGAAATCTTTATAGTTGAGTTGGGTGAATTTAAA
Organism: Knipowitschia caucasica; assembly: GCA_964034765.1. NCBI lineage: Eukaryota > Metazoa > Chordata > Actinopteri > Gobiiformes > Gobiidae > Knipowitschia > Knipowitschia caucasica. The sequence continues at coordinate 38,844,198 of OZ035830.1, read as the reverse complement.
ACCGGGTTCTACGAATGAACAAGAGAAATGTATTTTTCTGACATTATTGGAGGTTGCAGTAACACTTTTCGTGTTATGTTTTCAACAGTTGGTAGATTACGAACCCCCCTGTAAAGTGGCCCCTGAATTTTACTCTAAATCTAGTGTATGAGTTCGCACAGTTTTTCGTTGACAAAGGTACAAGGATATTCAAAAAACACTATCACCTCCCAGCACGTATAAAACAATGCAAAATGCCAGAGAAGCTTTTTGAGCTAACTCACTTTGCAACTGTGGATACTGAAACTGTCAAAAAGATAATCATGAGTCTGAGATCCCTCCCAAATGTAGCCTGGATATATTGACCTCTAATTTCTGAAGTCGTCCTGAGCAGTTTGTTACCTTAACTGACACAAATAGTAAAAAACATGTCTCTGTCGTCAGGAACATTTCCTATTGGCCCTTAAAAGCAGCCAGTCATAGACCTCTCCTAAAAAAGAGCAGTCGGATCCTGCGGGACTTCAAAATTATCGCCCTCCATATCGAATCTGCCATTCATTGGAATAATTCTTGAAAAGTGGCCTCCAACAACTTACTGAATTTTTAACAATGAATAATTATTCTGATATGTTACAGTCTGGGTTTAGACCCCACCACAGCAATGAGACCCGATCATAGTGAAGGTAACCCTAACGCATTTCGTCTTCACTACTGATGAGGTAAAGTCACTGTTTTGGTCATGTTAGTTCTTAGATGCGCGTTCGGACACTGTCGACCATGAGATCCTCATGCAGAGACTGGAGGTCTGGTGTTGGTGTCCACGTGTCACAGCCCTAGACTGGTTTTGGTCTTACATGGAGGATGGAAGTACTTTGTGGAGATTGAGACTGGCTCAGATCATGTGGGCCCTGACCTGTGGAGTACCACAGGGGTCGTTCCTGGGACCTCTCCTATTTAATCTCTTCAAGCTGCCGTTAGGTCAGTCTAATACAAAGAAACAAGTGTCCTTCCACAATTACGCCGACGACACTCAGATTATGTCTCACTGACTGCAGGTGAACATGGACCAATGGATTTGCTCCTTCACTGTATCCAACAGATCAGTGAGTGGATGCAAAAATAATTTCCTCCAGTCTAAATGCACGACAAAAACGAAATTCCATTGTCTTGGTCCCCCAGAAACAAGAGGGGCGTCATCTGTCCACTTCATGTCTCTCTCCTATTCTCCTTCAGACAAGGTCAGAAATTTGGGGGTAATATGGACTCAGAACCTAAATTTCAATAGCCACATAAAAATTCCAATAACAATCTACAGCTTTTTTTTTTTTTTTTTTTTCTACCATCTGGTTAGAACATTGCAAAGTCAGTATATAGTGTCAGGGAGACTTGGAGATTCTTGTCCACGCATTTGTTCTCCAGCACGCTAGACTACTGCAATGGCCTGGCTTACAGGTCTGTCCAAAAGACCTGTAAGCAGCTGACAGTACATCCAAATTGCTGCAGCTAGAGTCCTGACAGGTACCAGGAAGTATGACCTATTTTAGTCCGGTCCCTCAGGTCTCTGCACTGGCTTCCTGTGCTCCATAAGAATAGATTTTAACAGCTCTGCTTTGTGTACAAGTCTCTCCTGGCCTTGCACCAGATCATTAGTGGACATGTTGGTGTCTCTATGAACAAGCCCGGACTCTGAGGAGCACAGGGGACTGGCCTAATGCTGGTGCCAGAGTGAGAACCAAACATGGGTGAGGCTGCGTTTAAGATCTATGCAGCTAGATCTGGAACATCTCCCTGAAATGTGGAGGGAGGCGTCTACTCTGTCAATGTTCAAATCCAGGTTAAAGACTGTTCTGTTTGCTGTGCATACAAACTGAAGGATTTGTATCTCCATTGGTAATGCACTGACTGTCATTTATTTATTTATTTTTTAAATTTCTTGTGTAACTTTGAAAGTGATTATTGGTTTTATTCTTTTGTGTGATTTAGTGTTTTTATGGTGTTTTATCTTTGTGTGATTTTAATGTTTTTAATTGTGAATTCTGGTGTTTGTTTTATGTGCTTGATTTGTGATGTGGACTGGGAAGCGCTGTGCTGTTGCCCAGTGATGAAAGGCGCTCTACAAATAAACTTTGAATGATTGATTGATTCATATTGTCTGCAACAACAAAAAAGATCATAAAATATCTAGCTATAGCATGATAGAGAAGTATGTATAATGTATTATATCTTTTTGCATAATACTGAATAAAATAATTACATTTAGCATTATAAAGAAGCATGAATCCTGTATAATCTTTGAGAAGACATATACAGTTGTTTGTTTACCATCTGGGACTTTAGCATGCATGAGCGCTCTGGGAATACAGTAAGTACAGTTATAGAAGGAAAATATGAACTGGTAAAACACTAATACATTGTCGTAAAACGTAACTGCATATAATTCATTGCAATCAATGTGTTGATGAACTATAGTAATGTGAAATACATTTAGATAGTACACACACAACAATAATTTTATCTAATAATAATTAGCTAGCGCTGGAATACTATACAAACTGACGTAAACTAACTGAATTTACTGTATACAGAAGATTACAAAGTGATACAGATTGTTTGTAACAACGCAGAGAAGTGTTTTCTCTTACATATTGATCAAACAGAGAGTTCTTACCGAGCAGCAGCAAAATAACTTATGGGACCGGAGGTAAACAATCATAAACAGCGCTCACTTACCACCACTCGAGATTTTTAAACTACAGACGTGTGTGTACGATCTACGCACCAATATGAGAGATTGTATGGCGGATACATATTAAGAACGTCACAAAAACATGGTGGTTTATCAGAGGAGACTTACCGAGTTGCGTATGTAATCCAGAATGAATGGAGGAAGCGGCTCTCTTGTTTAAGAGCAGCGCCACAAAGTTTTCCCCATAGTTCTTGGAAGGGAGACCGCTGGGAATTGCCAGGTGATGTATGCTATTTTGCCCTGAGAGCTCGGCCTGGGGGGCGAGCTCAACAACTGGCGAGTTGTTGTCGTGTAGTTGAGTTGAGTTGAGTGCAGCTTGAGAGTAGAGCTGCAACTAACGATTATTTTGTAATCGATTAATCTATCGATTATTTTTACGATTAATCGAGTAATTGCTTGGCTGTGAATTGTGTAGAAAAAAAATATTTTTTCATCACAAAAAGCTAAAGTGTCAACACTATTGATGGCGTAAACTTAAAGTAAATGTTTGTAACAGGCTCTTTGTGCTAATTCTGCTATCTGATCGGATGAGACAGACCGATATTCATGAAATTATAAAAACAAAGTCGGTTTTAATCAAAAATACTACATTTTCATGTCATTTTTGCTCTGTTTGAAACCGTGTGAACCAGAAAACGATTAATCGATTACTAAAATAGTTGTCGACTATTTCAATAATCGATTAGTCGTCGATTAATCGATTAGTTGTTTCAGCCCTAGTTCAGAGCAATATTTTTCATGAATTATACTGCCGTTTGAGCCTGTACAGAGTCTGATATCTTTGTTTTTGTTTGTACTTGTCCTGTCTGTTTCCTGTCTATGATCCATCAGTGTTCAAAATAAAGCTTACTAATAATAATAATAATCAACTGTTGTTTTTCTTATACCAATGGAGCACGAGGCTCCTTTCCAGCCTTTGTAGCAATCACAGAGTCCACTTCCTGTCAGTCCATCAGCACATTTTCCGTGGTCACACTTGCACTCTGGAACACAACAGAGATCAGGGTAGTTAGTGAAGAAATATATATACACACACACACACACACACACATTCCTTGTTAAAAAAAAGTAGCTGGTTATTAAGGAAAGTCAACACAAAGGGAGACAAAGCTGATCTGCTGTTTGCCCCCTCACGTTTGGAGCAGTTGTTTCCATATCTGCCCGGTTCGCAGTCCTCGCAGGACGTCCCGTGGAAACCCTCAAAGCAGCGGCACTCCCCAGTCCCCTCATGGCCGTCCTGACACTGGCCGTGGTTTGAGCAGGGGCTGCCTACGTCTCCAGGACATTTATAACACTCACGGCCGTAGTAACCAGGGCAACATGAAAGGTCCTTAGACACACAGCATCATATCATGAGCATGAGTATACACAAACAGCACAAGACAGAAAACACATTTAATCACAAGCAGCAAACTTATCAACAGTGATGGAGAGTCCTGGTTCTAACCGGGCAGAGCTGAGACTGAGTGTTCTAAATGACAGTGATTGGTCAGAATACTGCTGGATTCTACGGTATTTTAATGGATACTATTTTCTTGTGGGTATGATACTAGGATATGATACTAGATTATAAAGTTTAATGGATACACAACAATTAGAGCCAGGTAGAGAAGTGTTGAATGTGTCCCTAAATGAGCCCATAACCTACCTCCGGGTGTGGGCGGAGCTACACAGCGGTGCATGCACGCCAAAGTCAACCTATGAACCTACTGTGCTCAGAAGATTGTATTGTATATTGTTAGTTTTACTGTATTACTTTTGTATTGTTCTTTTTGACGTTTTGGTTCCATATTGTCTTGGTGTCAAATGGGTGGGTACAACACCTTTTCAAAACTGTTTTGTTATTCTGTAATTTAGTTTTGAAATACACATCTTTATTGATTGTTTGGATCAGACAAACAATTTGGTTGCCTTACAATGGGCTTCAGTGACGGATTGGAGGAAAATACTGGAAAACACATTTCAAAAACATGAAAAAGGCGTTAACTTTATCATAAAATGAACATTGCCTTTATTTAATCCTCTGCGTCTCCCCATAGCTTCCAGCCCGTCAGTGCCCCCAGTGCGGACTCTGCAGCCGTGTTTTACAGTGTGAGTATGATATCAAACAAGTATGATATTATCAAACATGTATTACTTTGTGGCTGTAAAGTGCCAAACTGTCGCCTAGAATGAGTCTGGTGTGTGTGTGAATGGTTGGTGGTGGTCAGAGGGGCTGATGGCACAGACTGGTTGCCTCGTTTCTGTCAGTGTGCCCCAGGGCAGCTGTGGCTACAGAAGTAGTTTATCACCACCGTGTTTGGAGTGAAAGAATAATGACATCTGAAGTCATCCTGAAAAGCGCTGTATTAAACCAATGCATTATTATTATTAGTAGTACAAGAAAGTTCTGGAAAAATCCGAGCAATAATCAGACAGTGTTTGCCCAGCATTAGACTCTGGCGAGGAAACGCTTCCAATAGTTCCAGCTAATTGGGGCATTGTGCCTTTAAAACGAGGGTTACGTATGTAACCACGGTTCTATGAATCCCGGATGACCGCCAGAGGCCGGTGCATAGCACTGAATGTTCCCTTCGCACATGCGCAGTTCGAGTAATAATACCAAATGAGTCACACCTGTGACCCCCTGGGTGACACACCGGAGGTAATAAAGTCCAGCGTCATCCAGCACTCTGTTCCTGCAGATCTTCTTGCGGATGCAAGGACCCTGAGTGACAGAGCGCCTCTGGCGGTCATCCGGGATTCATAGAACCGCGGTTACATACGTAACCCTCGTTCTATTTCATCCCTTCAGACCGCCAGAGGGCGGTGCATAGCACTGAATGACCTTATACCAGCTATGTCACGAAGGATCATGACCACACACCTCACGGAGGAGAGCCAGAGGATTCCTGAAGGACCACGCCAAGAGGAGCCGGAGTGGCCACATTGATGTTGTAGAATCTGGTGAACGTGCTTGGTGTAGCCCAAGACGCAGCAGCACAAATAGTTCCCAACGGCACCCCGCGCATAGCGGCCCAGGAGGTAGAGACACCCCTGGCAGAATGGGCCCTCACCGTGGCTGGCGGGTCGCGGCCGGCCGAAACATACGCCTGACTGATAACGTCAACCACCCAGTGGGAAAGGCGTTGCTTCGAAAGTGGACTTCCCAGTCTAGCACCACCATAAGCAACAAAGAGCTGGTCTGAGCGCCTCCACCCGCCGTCGTAAGCAACGTTGGCCTCCAATGCCCTCACAGGACACAGCAGGTGCAGTCTGTCCTCACCCCCATCCAGGGGGGACACAAACCGCGCCAACCTCAAAGGCCGGTTACAATAGTCACGGGAAAGCACTTTAGGGAGGAAAGTGGGATTAGGCCACAAGACCACGCCAGCCTTCTCGGGATCCCAGTGTAGGCATGAGGGACTGACAGAAAGTGCATGCAACTCACCGACCCTTTTTGCAGAGACCACAGCCAACAGGAAAGCAGTCTTATAGGAGAGCCACTTGAGGTCCGTTCGGGCCAATGGCTCATACGGAGGGCGGCAGAGAGACTCTAACACCAAGGCCAGGTCCCAAACCGGAGACCGCGAGGGTGCAGCCTACGAGCTCCTCGTAAAAAGAGAGACACCAGGTCATGGCCCCCCACAGTACAGTTATCAACCTGGCCATGATAACATGAAATAGCAGCAACATATACCTTCAGAGTAGATGGGGCCCGACCTTCATCCAGGAGAGACTGAAGGAATTCCAGCACAACCGCCACCGGGCACGACACGGGATCCCGACCGCGGGAAGAACACCAGCGGGAGAACAACTTCCACCTGTTCTCATACAGCCGCCGAGTAGAGGCCGCCCTGGCATTCAGGAGTGTACGCCTGACAGGGCCAGTGACATCGAGTGCCCGCAGCTCGGGCCAGCCAACGGCCATACCCATAACTTGAGGCGGTGAGGACAGGGTTGCCACACCTGACCGTCCAGCTGTGAGAGCAGATCCCGCCTGGGAGGGAGAGGCCAGGGGGGAGCCAAACAAAGTCTGAGTAGCAGTGGAAACCAGGGCCGTGCAGGCCAAAACGGAGCCACCAGTAATAAACTGTGCCCCGCCCGAAGGACCCTCTGGAGGGTTGGCCAGATCAGAGGAAAAGGGGGGAAGGCGTACAGGAGGGCCTGAGGCCAACTGTGCGCCAGGGCATCCTGGCCGAGAGAGCCCGGAGCCCCGTCCAGGGAAAAAAACTGAGGGCAATGAGTGGAGGCCACCGAAGCGAATAGGTCCACCTGTGCCAGACCAAAAAGGCCCCACACCCTCTGGACCACACTGGGGTGGAGACACCATTCCCCCGGGGCAGGCCTCCCGCGAGACAGGGAGTCCGCCACTCGATTGCAGTCCCCTGGCAGATACGCTGCACGCAGTGTAGACAGGCGAGGCGCAGCCCAAACCAGCAGAGCCTGAGACACCTCGAGGAGCCAAGCCGATCGGACACCCCCTTGATGGTTGACGTGATACACGACCAAGGTGTTGTCCGAACGAATGAGGACATGTTTCCCCAGCAACTCAACAATCCACTATTTTACAGGAAATTGGAGAGCAACCCCACCCCAGCTTTTAAGGCTAGGATAAAAATGAAGATCGACCAACTACTAGAGAGTACAGAGATCACGAAACATGAACACAACTTCATGAATACAGAACATCCAGTTACTCCTGTGTTGTACATATTGCCTAAGATACATAAGGAATATACTGACATGCCCCCGGGTTGACCTATTGTGTCCTCAATTGGCTCCCTCACAGAGAAAATATCTGCCTATGTGGATTTCTTCCTGCAACCATTAGTGACAGCACTCCCGTCATATGTTAAAGACTCGATGGATTTTTTGAAACTGTTGAACTCCATTGAAATTCAGAATGAATGTTTCTTGGTTACCATGGACATCGAGTCACTCTACACTAATGTTCCACTCACAGGAGGCCTGCATGCTAATGCATTCTTTTTGGATCAGCGCTCCAACCATACACCAAGCACCAATACCATAATGGACCTGCTAGAAATTGTACTGACCTCTAACTTCTTCTTATTTGAATCTTCTTATTATCTCCAGATCTCGGGAACAAGCATGGGCTCCAAAATGGCCCCCAGCTATGCATCACTCTTTGTGGGCTACTTCGAACACGAGATGGTCTTCAACGAAAGTCGCAACCCTCACCTAGGAAACATCCATCACTGGCGCCGGTACATCGATGACATTTTTTTTCTCTGGAAAGGAACTGAATCTGAACTTAAAGAATTTCATACACTTATCAATACAAATGAGTGTCAATTGAAATTCACTATGGAGTACAGCATTGAAAAGATGAACTTCCTTGACATTTTGATATACAGAGATGCCGATAAACTAAGATCAAATCTCTACAGAAAAAGCACTGACAGAAACTCTATCTTACATGGAAAGTCGTTCCATCCAGTACCATTAAAAAAGAGCCTGCCCATTTCACAGTTCAATCGCATCAGACGCATTTGCAGCACAGACTCAGACTATCAACATCAAGCCAAAGAAATGGAGCAACGTTTCAGACAAAGACAATACAGAGAGGACTGGATTTCAACTGCGCGCAGCAGATTTGATGGCATTTCACAGGAACACTGCTTGGAGAACAAAAAGACCAATAAATCATTGCCACAAATCAATTGCGTTATACAATACTCGCCTTTAAGTAAGGACATGGAGCGTATTATAAAAAAACATTGGCACCTGATTCAAACCGATCCAAATCTGAAGAGTTTGTCTGGCCCTCCACGCATTGTTCTCAAGAGACCACCGAACCTAAAAAACATGCTGGTCAGAGCCGACCCACCGTCATGTTCTCAGTCCCACTTTCTACAGGAGATCCCACATGGGAATTACAGGTGTGGACACTGCAGTCAATGCAACTTCACTCAAAAAACCAAAACGTTCAACCACCCGAGAACTGGGAAGAGATTCAAAGTGAACGGTATAATCAGTTGCAATACCAAAAACGTCATATACATGTTAAAATGCCCATGTGGACTTGCATACATTGGGAAAACCACGAGAGAGTTAAAAACCAGGATTGCTGAACATCGATCAAACATTCGCAACAACAATCCAAAGAGTCCGGTGGCGTTGCATTTCACACAATTTCAGCATAATGTGAGTTCAATGAGATACCTGGGCATTGAACAAGTAAATACACCAAGAAGAGGTGGAGATATAGACACTGCTCTACTGAGAAGGGAATCATTCTGGATTTATACCCTTGAGACTCTGAATCCGAAAGGAATGAATGAGGATTTCGATTTAAGACCCTTTCTTTGATCACATCTCGCAGCCATTAGCACTCCAGAGACTACAATACCAGCTGTGCTGCTGTTAATGTCCTGCTCTTGCTCTGTATCTTTGACTTTTTTGAGACTGTTGTTCAAGACTACTTGTTCCATCCACGTAGCTTTCACTACACACCACTTAAGTAAAACACCCAGACGCACATATTAAGAGCATCATGATGGGTTGACCTTTTTATATATACTGTTGATGTGTATTTGTATGTACATATGTTTTTGCGAGTTTGTTTGTATTTACATATATGTACATGTTTGTTTAACAAGCACCAGTCACGTGACGGCCTTTGGTCACGTGACTGGATCTTTAAAAATGCTACCAGGTGTGTCTGGTTTTCAAGTCTGACGAAGGGCCTCAGCCCGAAACGTTACTATTTTGTGTGGTATGTAAATAAATTACACTGTTTTTGGGAGCTACATAGCTGTGCGGATTATTTTTCACTGTTTTCTACGTCTTGCATTTTTTAATCCAGCACGCCAGCTCAGATTACAGGGATGTGCGGCCTTATTTGACATTTTCTTACATTATCCCTTTTGGCATTGCACTCCCCCCTGACTCCCACTTCACCACAGCTACATAGGATGGAGACATCAGAGACATTTGAATTCAATCAAGAAGACTACTCGCGCATATTATTCAAGGACTCACTCTTCAACAACACTGGAGAGCCCCCTGTTATTTCTACTATTGATTTGACACGCACTTTGGAGAGACTGCAATCACGAGAAACCCGCCTATATCTACACGCGGTGACACTCAGTGACTATATGCGTGTAAAAAGGATCCCGCGTGGGCTGAGAATCAACAAAGGACCAATCATCGGCAAAGAAAGCGAAACTTTTTGTAATCGCTGGACCGAAATCTTAAATAAATGCTCATTTGATCTCATGGCCCTCACAATACAGGAAATCTCAGAACATCTCGCGAGAGTCCGAGAGGACATCATAGTAACACAACAGGAGCTGACGACAGAGCTAGCTGATCCTGCTAAGCTACAACAACTCCTTGGTGAATGCGACAAGCTCAAACAAGACCTGCATAAAGAAATCACCGCTTCCAAGAAGAAGAAATTTGAAAGGGATGCGGCGGACTACTCAAGTGGTAACGTGTACCAATGGAAGAACCCGTATCCACGACAAAGACGTGGACGAGCAATGAACCCGAATACGGCTACAAGGTATGAAGCTACGCCACACCAGTTTAACTCAGCACACGGGTCTACCACAGACCTGGACTCTGACTCGAGCGCTCGTTCGCAATCCAGCAGCTCGTCTTTTTTAGGGAGAGGAGAGCCCATAAACACACGACACCGCAACCCAAGAAGAAATGCAGGCGCGGGAAGACGCGGAACAAGAGAACCATACTGGACTCGGAGCATAACGAACAGGTACAAAATGTCTTGAATCTAACGAAAGATGAATTATCAGAAACGAGTATATCTGCATTAAGCAAAGGCCTGTCGTTGGTCCCAACCACTCACTGTAGAGACTTTGATGCCATAGTTGATTTGAACAAATTCTTCAGAAATCTAAGAATCAAAGAATTTTTCAGTAACCAGAGTTCGTTTATTTCTGCGCCCGAACCAGGACTTGAGACAGCAGCAGAGACACTGGAAACGACACAGGGCAATGGCGTCGATGGACCAACAGCGGGCCCACGGACGCGATTTAGAGGTAAAAGCACCTTTATACCTCCACAAAGAAGAAACGCATCCATTGACACTTATTGTAGGATTATAGAACAAGACGTTTCACGCCTTCTACATAAGAAAAGACAATATAAAATTGCAGACAATCTGACCAAAGAAGAAAGAACAGAACTTGACAAGTTGAAAAATGACAAAACAATCATAATCAAAAGTGCTGACAAAGGAGGAGCGATTGTAGTTATGGATCGTACAGCATACACCAAAGAAGTGCTCAAGCAACTCAACAATCCACTATTTTACAGGAAATTGGAGAGCAACCCCACCCCAGCTTTTAAGGCTAGGATAAAAATGAAGATCGACCAACTACTAGAGAGTACAGAGATCACGAAACATGAACACAACTTCATGAATACAGAACATCCAGTTACTCCTGTGTTGTACATATTGCCTAAGATACATAAGGAATATACTGACATGCCCCCGGGTCGACCTATTGTGTCCTCAATTGGCTCCCTCACAGAGAAAATATCTGCCTATGTGGATTTCTTCCTGCAACCATTAGTGACAGCACTCCCGTCATATGTTAAAGACTCGATGGATTTTTTGAAACTGTTGAACTCCATTGAAATTCAGAATGAATGTTTCTTGGTTACCATGGACATCGAGTCACTCTACACTAATGTTCCACTCACAGGAGGCCTGCATGCTAATGCATTCTTTTTGGATCAGCGCTCCAACCATACACCAAGCACCAATACCATAATGGACCTGCTAGAAATTGTACTGACCTCTAACTTCTTCTTATTTGAATCTTCTTATTATCTCCAGATCTCGGGAACAAGCATGGGCTCCAAAATGGCCCCCAGCTATGCATCACTCTTTGTGGGCTACTTCGAACACGAGATGGTCTTCAACGAAAGTCGCAACCCTCACCTAGGAAACATCCATCACTGGCGCCGGTACATCGATGACATTTTTTTTCTCTGGAAAGGAACTGAATCTGAACTTAAAGAATTTCATACACTTATCAATACAAATGAGTGTCAATTGAAATTCACTATGGAGTACAGCATTGAAAAGATGAACTTCCTTGACATTTTGATATACAGAGATGCCGATAAACTAAGATCAAATCTCTACAGAAAAAGCACTGACAGAAACTCTATCTTACATGGAAAGTCGTTCCATCCAGTACCATTAAAAAAGAGCCTGCCCATTTCACAGTTCAATCGCATCAGACGCATTTGCAGCACAGACTCAGACTATCAACATCAAGCCAAAGAAATGGAGCAACGTTTCAGACAAAGACAATACAGAGAGGACTGGATTTCAACTGCGCGCAGCAGATTTGATGGCATTTCACAGGAACACTGCTTGGAGAACAAAAAGACCAATAAATCATTGCCACAAATCAATTGCGTTATACAATACTCGCCTTTAAGTAAGGACATGGAGCGTATTATAAAAAAACATTGGCACCTGATTCAAACCGATCCAAATCTGAAGAGTTTGTCTGGCCCTCCACGCATTGTTCTCAAGAGACCACCGAACCTAAAAAACATGCTGGTCAGAGCAGACCCACCGTCATGTTCTCAGTCCCACTTTCTACAGGACATCCCACATGGGAATTACAGGTGTGGACACTGCAGTCAATGCAACTTCACTCAAAAAACCAAAACGTTCAACCACCCGAGAACTGGGAAGAGATTCAAAGTGAACGGTATAATCAGTTGCAATACCAAAAACGTCACATACATGTTAAAATGCCCATGTGGACTTGCATACATTGGGAAAACCACGAGAGAGTTAAAAACCAGGATTGCTGAACATCGATCAAACATTCGCAACAACAATCCAAAGAGTCCGGTGGCGTTGCATTTCACACAATTTCAGCATAATGTGAGTTCAATGAGATACCTGGGCATTGAACAAGTAAATACACCAAGAAGAGGTGGAGATATAGACACTGCTCTACTGAGAAGGGAATCATTCTGGATTTATACCCTTGAGACTCTGAATCCGAAAGGAATGAATGAGGATTTCGATTTAAGACCCTTTCTTTGATCACATCTCGCAGCCATTAGCACTCCAGAGACTACAATACCAGCTGTGCTGCTGTTAATGTCCTGCTCTTGCTCTGTATCTTTGACTTTTTTGAGACTGTTGTCCAAGACTACTTGTTCCATCCACGTAGCTTTCACTACACACCACTTAAGTAAAACACCCAGACGCACATATTAAGAGCATCATGATGGGTTGACCTTTTTATATATACTGTTGATGTGTATTTGTATGTACATATGTTTTTGCGAGTTTGTTTGTATTTACATATATGTACATGTTTGTTTAACAAGCACCAGTCACGTGACGGCCTTTGGTCACGTGACTGGATCTTTAAAAATGCTACCAGGTGTGTCTGGTTTTCAAGTCTGACGAAGGGCCTCAGCCCGAAACGTTACTATTTTGTGTGGTATGTAAATAAATTACACTGTTTTTGGGAGCTACATAGCTGTGCGGATTATTTTTCACTGTTTTCTACGTCTTGCATTTTTTAATCCAGCACGCCAGCTCAGATTACAGGGATGTGCGGCCTTATTTGACATTTTCCCCAGCAGGTGAGGCAAAAACTCCTGGAGAGCAAGGTGGACGGCCCGAAGCTCCAGTACATTTATGTGGTCTGAGCGCTCCGCCCGAGACCAAACCCCTCGGGCCAACCTGTGCTGCCACACAGCACCCCATCCCGTACGGCTGGCGTCGGTGGTGACCACTTCCCTGCGGCACACTACCACCCCCAAGGGGACCCCACGTGACAGGAGACCCCGGTCCCTCCATGGAGCCAAAGCACGAAAACATGCCCACGTCACCTGTAACCGTCTGTGGCGGTGACAAACGGCATCCAAACGAAACCCGTTCAGCCACCTCTGCAACGGGCGAAGCGAAAGCAGCCCGAGTGGAACCACACGAGAGATCGAGGCCAGCTTCCCCACCAGCTGTAGAAAGCTGACGTAACTGTGCAGGGTGCCAAGACCGAAACGGGACACCACACCGTGGATGTCGACCAGGCGGCGCACCGACGGACGCGCCGTCATAGTCACCGTGTTCAGACTCAAGCCAAGAAAAACAGCGGCCTGCGAAGGCACCAGGCTGCTCTTTTCGAAATTGACCCTGAAACCCAAGCGGGCGACATGAGTCAGAAGGCGCTCCGTATCTTCCAAGGACCGTGCCCTGGACGGGGCGCAGATCAGCCAATCGTCCAGATAAGGCCCCGACTCCACCGGGCGCGAAAAACGGACAACGGATCCGTCCAAACATGTCCGTTTCATCTCTGTCTCCGTTATCTCCATGAGGGTGAATGGAAGTGGCTCCACTGCCTCCGCATGCGTCCGTCCAACGCACGTCGGACGTATTCCGTCAACAGGGGGTGCAACGGACGCGGACGGACGAAATAGAAACAATCCTATTTGTTCCGTCCGTCGACGCGTGTCGGGTCCGTTTTCCATTGAAAATACAATGGAATAATATATTTACAACATTGTTAAACATGTATTGATATATGCTGTAGTCCTTGGTTAGAAATATTTGTTAATGACAATGATTATTAACAAACGTGTGTAATGTTTTTCATGTATTAATTGAAATAATTGTTTCATGATCGTAAATCTACCATTTATTTTTCGCGTAATGTTAATACACTAAACTTTACATACACCTCGCTCTTTTTTCTCTCGCTCTATCCCGTCTACCTGCGAGGCGCTCTCTCCTCACCGCCGCGCGCTCCCACACACACACACACACACTCACACTCACACTCACACAGAGCTGCACTTATGAGAGACAGATCTCACAACACTGGATATGTTGGAGTTCTTTTTTCTTTCCTCTTTCCCCTTTTTCCAATTGCTTTCAATAAGTTTTGCCTCATCCATCGCGACGTCCTCAATGCTTCAATATGCCGTGCTTTGCATTGATCATAGCCACAGCTCATGCACATCACACACCGCTTCTTCTATTTAAAACTATAGCGGCTGCCTGTTGCCTAAAGCCGCAGAGAGGCGAGTTGGGTCCGATAAAAGTGTATGACGCGCTAAATAAGTAGAAAACAAACGAATAGGCTGGATCATAATAAACGCTGCAGTCACAGACCCAAACACACATGCACGCACACGCCTCCCACCACACACACACACACACACATACACACACGGGCGCTCTCACGCACACGCTCACGCACACATGCACGCCGACAATACATAACTCCTCCATCAGCCAAACATTCATTCATTCACACAATGCCCAAACATGTCTCCTACAAAAACAAAGCAGGCTGATAAACGCACAGCCAGAGTTGCGCGCTGCTGCAGCCGGTTTGACCACTAGTCCGTTTTAAGGAGGGCTGACGGACAGCAGCCAACGCGCGTCAACGGAGACGCGCCCGGTGGAGTCCAGGCCTACGGCTACACCTTCATGCCACTGGCCTGCAGCGGAGCAAGAGCCGCCTTCACGCATCGAGTGAAAACCCTCGGAGAGAGAGAGAGGCCAAAGGGAAGAACCCTGAACTGCCAGTGAACGCCCCGATAGGCGAACCGGAGGAACCGCCGGTGGGGCTGCGCAATGGGCACGTGAAAATACGCGTCCCTCAAATCTATGGACGTGAACCATTCCCCGGCCCCAACAGTCTGAAGGACTTCCGCAGTCGTCAGCATGCGAAACGGAATGACCTTCAGGAAATGATTCAAGCCCCTCAGATCCAAAATTGGTCGAAAACCCCCCGTCTTCTTGGGCACGAGAAAATAACGGGAGTAATAACCCCTGGGTTGCAGCAGCGGATCTACCGCCTCGATGGCACCCTTGGTCAGGAGGGCGGAGAGCTCCTGATCCAAGATAAAGGCTTTTGCCGGGTCCGAGATCAAAGTAACCTTGACCCGGCCCGACAAGTGCGGCCGGCGTCGGAATTGCAGATGGTATCCGTGGGTCAATGTGGCAACCACCCACGGATCCCGAACTCGAGCAGCCCAACACTCGAGCTGCTGATGGGAAAAATGTCCGACGCCCGGCCCTGAGGCGTCAATTCCGCGCCCCCCGCCCCCTAGGGGCTCTGGGGGGACCTCGCCCAGGACCAGCCGCGGCGCCACTTGGCTGGCGGGTCGGGCGCCTATGTACGGGTGGGGCACGAAAATTCCCGGCAGGCCTGACCTGGGGACAACGCTGAGCACCAGACCAATCCCAAGGAGGCTGCCGAACACCGGGGGCCACCATTGGGCGCAAAAACTGCCGGGGAGGGCGCACCACCCTGCTAAGGCTAGAAAGTTGCTGTCTAGTCTGACCAGCATGGACAGTCCGGTCCAATGATTCCTGGGCCGCCGTCCCAAACAACTGACCCGGCTCGACAGGCACATCACGGAGGGTCCTACGACAGGCCTCAGTCAGGGGAGACTGAGCCAGCTATACCTGCCGACAAGCCTGTACAAGGACCGACATGACCCGTCCGAGTTCGCTGGTCATCAAGGCAAATGCATGCAGAGCTGCGTCGCTAAACGCAGTAACATCAGTGCCCACAGCACTACCCTCTTGGAGGGAGGCAGACAGGGCAAGCAGCAGATGCGCTAAGGAGTTACCAATACGGCCAGCTCGAGCACCAGAATTGTAGGCCTTTGTTAGCAAGTGATCCGTCGCACGACACTGGCTCCGAGGGCACCTCACATTCTCCCGCAAGGACTCCTCCGGGGAAACAATGAGGGAGGCAACCGCCGGCTCAACAGCCGGCATGCAATCCAGGCCAGCCGAAGAGGCATCGTGCCTCGCGGCCAAAGCCTGACCCTCAGCCGAAAGCTTAGAGAGACGGCTGGGGTCCCTCCAGCACGCGTGTAGCTCCTTCAGATACTCCGCGGACGGGGGCACAACAAAAGCAGGAGACGAACCACCACGCCTGAAAAAAGCACTGCCAGGGTCAGCCTGTCCCGACTGGGGAAGTTCCACCTGCAGACGGGATAAGGCCCTGCGAAGAACCTCCTGCATTGAGCCGTCACCAGACCGGCTGGACACACTATGTGCGGAAGAATAAGCATCGTCCCCCGAAAGGGACCGCGCGTCATCCTCGTCCCGGAAGCACGAAGCACCGGATGGAGGGATGGCATGGAGCAAGAACCAGCCCCAGAGACGGCATCAGCAGCACAACGTGCCTGGAATGCAGATTTCATCGCCTCCAACTCTGCAGATAACTGCTCCACCCTCGACACCAGGACAGCATCCGGCTTGGCCTGCTTGGAAGGACCATGGCCATCAGACCGTTCCCCTGAAGCACAGGCCTCAGCACGGCGCTTAGAACGCCGAGGGGCGGAGCCACAGCAGGTCCCACTGGCAAACTACCACCGTTGCTAGACGAAGGCAGCTGAACCAGCCTCGCCACCCTAACAGCCCAGGGCAAGCAGCTGCAGTTCATGCACGGGTTATCGGACACTGCCTCCCTCAAGTGAGTGGGGCCGAGGCACGCCGGACACAGGTCATGGCCGTCATCAACATCGAGTGCTGACCCGCAGCCCACACACGCATGTGACCCGTCCATAACAACAAGGTTTTTTTTTCACTGTCTGTGTCGTTTATTCAATATGTAATTAATCCCAAACGGTATTCAAACTGCAGAACCGAATCAACGTACTGCAGTTTCACAACAGAAAAGACAAATATAGCACGGTGGAGGAGCGGACGCGCGAATAGCAGCCTTCACACCACACAATGCACCCGCAGCAAAAGGCCACTCGAAGAAAGTAGTGATGGAGGAGAGGGCGCGCGAACAGCAGCCGTCACACCACACAATACACCGGCAGTAAAATGCCAACTCAAATAAAGTAGTGATGGAGGAGAGGGCGCGCTAACAGCAGCCTTCACACCACACAATACACCGGCCACAGAATAAACACAGGCAGCAAATGCTAACCCAAACAAGAACTGATGGAGGAGCGGGACAACGAACCGCAGCCTTCACACCACAGAGAACACCGGTAACAAAAACTAACCCAAAGAAGAACTGATGGAGGAGCGGGCCCGCGAACAGCAGCCTTCACACCACAGAGGACACGGGTAGCAAAAACTAACCCAACTAAGAACTGATGGAGGAGCGGAAACGCAGCCTCACACCACACAATACACAGGTAGCAAAAGGCTAACCCAAATAAGAACTGATGGAGGAGCGGGCTAACGAACCGCAGCCTCACACCACACAATACACAGGTAGCAAAAGGCTAACCCAAATAAGAACTGATGGAGGAGCAGGCCAACGAACTGCAGCCTTCACACCACGAAATACATGTACCAAAAGAAAGTACTGACGGAGGAGCGGGCGCCACAGCAGCCTTCACACCAACCAATACACACGTATATAGTACAGAAAACACCAATAAATACCCGAAGGACAACGTCACCGTCGCGCCCCACGGAGGGCGAACCGCAGCTCCGATGAAGAGGGCTCTCAGCGACAGACGTTGATGAAGTTCAAGCAGCAACGATTCGAACCGCATGCGAGAAGAAAAAAGGAACAGAGTGCTGGATGACGCTGGACTTTATTACCTCCGGTGTGTCACCCAGGGGGTCACAGGTGTGACTCATTTGGTATTATTACTCGAACTGCGCATGCGTGAAGGGAACATTCAGTGCTATGCACCGCCCTCTGGCGGTCTGAAGGGATGAAATAGAACCCTGCACTCTTTGGTTTCATGTATTTATGTTTATTCAAAGATGCACCTTTACACTGCACCTTTAAAATACATAAACTCGTCGATTAAAACCATTTAAACTTTTTGTGAAAATAAAACAATTTTTTAGTGTCACTTTCTGTCAGTGATTTAGGAGCGTGTACAATGCTCCTCTTACCGTCCTCCTGTGACGACAGTCGATGGTGCAGCCGGGCACAGACTTGGTTCTGGGGCCGACACGTTTACGGTATCTACAATTGGACTTCATGTTGGAAGGAAACTTGCTCAAAACCTGTACGTGAAACAACACAAAAGTGAGCGTCCACCTCAGACCAAACGAAACCACTCACCCACACATCTACAAGTCACAATGATGTGTACAATATTTCGTTAGTTCACAAAAAGATGGAGATGTACCGGCTGGAAATCCAGTAAACAGCGAGGGGGTCCATCACAATCTGTACATTGACCCTGACAAAGATAAGACAAATACATCATGACACAAAGTTGAGGTTGGACTGAGAGCCTGAAGCTATAGATAATACATTAAAGAGTCTTAACGTGATTGTCTGGAGTTTGTCAGGAAAAAAAAGAGATACATGATCGACCCAAGCTCCTCCCCCTTCCTTTCTGATTGGTCTACGCCTACGTTTCCGTAACAATGAATCAACACATTTAAATGTTAATCTGAGAACATCAGAGGTTTTCAGAATTATTTGTTAACGTTTTCATGACAAAATAATGTTTTAATGCACAAAAAAAGAGATTGCGGTAAACTCAGAAGTAGCTATAAACATTAATTGAACATTATAGGACACATCTGCAGAGGATCTAATTATGGATATAGGTTCTGTATATACATGATTATGGATATAGGGTCAGTATATAAATGATTATGGATATAGGTTCCGTATATAAATGATTATGGATATAGGTTCTGTATATAAATGATTATGGATATAGGTTCTGTATATAAATGATTATGGATATAGGTTCAGTATATAAATGGGTGAAACAGAATTCTTTGTTCAGTTTTAATGTAGTTCCAGAGCCTAATGGAGGCAGCTACGAGCATCAGTGCTGATGATTGACAGCCCTTGGCATGACTTGATTGGTAAACGTGGACGGCATCGTGGATTTTGAACTATAGCTAAGAGAAGGGAAGTCGGGACCCGTAATATTAGAATTGATCAAATTATTTATTTTATATCAACATTCAAGGCCAGGAGGTCAATTTATTACAATTCTTAAAATTTGGAATTCATTTAGAGTTACAGACTATCCTTTTAAACTGAGCAGAGGACAAAATGTGGAGTTCAAATTGTTTTAGGTGCACCATGTTTATCTGTAAAAAAGTATAATCAAGATCAAACAAGAGCTATTTTCTTACACTGAGCCCCTCCCTAAATGGTTTGCCACATCTTCTCCTCTGCACTTCAAGAACCTGATTGAGGACAAGAATGATTCCAGACTCTATCTCAATGAAGCTTTTGTCCAAAGAAACACCATTCACAGCTGTCTGTTGCAAAAAAACACATAATTATTAGACAAAACAAATATCTGAGCAGGATCTGAACAGGAAGTCACTCAAGGTGCAAACAAGGTATACAAGGAAAAATAGAATAAGGCATACATAAAAATAGATATAAAATAATCATCTATGAAACATTTTTTTTAATTTCTACTATATACAAGTGCACTAAGTACGCAATAATATTACATCTTGACCTATTAATCAAATAATGCAAAGCGTTTGTATACAGGGATCAAGAGTTCCAAGCTTCCGGCTCGACCGCACGGCATTGTGGGTAGTTTTCTCAAAAAAGTGGGCATAAATTGACGCTCTCCTATTAGATTACCTGTTGCGAGCGTGATCTGTCTTTCTTTTTTTCAGTCCATAGATTTTTTTAATTACTACAAAAATCACCAATTTCAGACATTTAGAAGATAAGGTAAAGATTTTTTAATTTAACAAAAAAGCAATGCATTTTTTTCTTGTGGTTTTAAACACAACCGACTGACTATAGAGCTACATGCAGCTTATGCTACTTACGAGGATCAAATGCTTACACGAGAGCTTTATAAACTTACCCAAAGCTGTACTTTGGACATATTTGTTTGGTGTGGAGCTTCTGAATGTAGAGAAGGCCAAATACCTGGGGCGCGTCATCAGGAGTGACCTCAGTGAAGACGATGACATTCAGAGGCAGTGCTGTAAGCTGTATGGACAGGCTAACACTTAAGCACGGAGATTTCACATGTGTACAGATAAAGTGAAAATAACTTTGTTTAAAGCCTACTGCACACCTCTCTATACCGCACACCTCTCTATACCGCACACCTCTCTATACTGCACACCTCTCTATACACTTTTTTGAGAAAACTACCCACAATGCCGTGCGGGCGAGCCGGAAGCTCGGAACTCTTGATCCCTGTATAATAGGCGAGATCGCGCCACCTGATTTTTGTCGTTAATGTGAAACTGCACTTGATACGGGTTTCCCAGGAAAGTGCTTGCAATCAGGCCGTCGTAGATCTGGTCCAGAAAAAGAAGGCTGCCAGGAATCACATGATACTTCAACGTATCAGAATCCTATTGGAGGACAAGAGGTGAGAGGAAGCGCCTAGAAAAGACCACATCTTTAAACTTAAGTGTTTCTGTTCTTCTAATCTACACGTAGTAGCCCAGTGGTAAGAGCTGTTGCCTCTCTATGTTAATGTCAACTTAATTTGCAGAGCACATTAGCAACACCAGCTGCTCAAAGTGCTTCATATGCACACACTTTGTATGTAGAAAAACCAGCAAGAATTAAATATGTGAAATAGAGACTGAGAAACAAAGTCATGTTTTTAAGTTAAATTTGTATTTATATATATATATATATATATATATATATATATATATATATATATGTTATCGGGCGGCACAGTGGCGCAGCAATTAAATTGTTGTTTTCAACGTCTTGTTTCCATCATCACCGTGTGGAGAGAATGGAGAATATCTGAATTCTGAACATTTTAAAGTGCATTGGGTGACCTTGGTCTGAAAAAATGTGCCATACAAATAAAGATTACTGTATTTTCCCATTACCAGCTCAGTGATGTTCTTCCTTTGAATGTATTCTGTGATGGCCTCGTCTGTGGGAAGCAGCAGAGTGAACCATGTTCTAGGAACGAACAAGTTACGAAATTCGAGCTCGACAAAAAGATTATACATCTGGAAAAAAGAGAGATTCTATGAATAGCTTTGACATAATAAACAGAAAAATATAAAATATGAATCTTCGGTCAAAAATAATCCTTTGGAGTGATCAATTCTCTTTACCGTCACGTATGTAACTTGCCAGAGTGAGTCGTTAGCATTTAGCCTAGTTTTAGCCATCTCTTTTGCCGCTAACGGAGCCCGTGGGGAGTAGCGCCACAATCTTTGCAGCAATTACATTTTCTAAACATTCCTCTTGCTCCGGCTTCAATTTCTTGATAGAACCAGAACGGATTACTTTACAATCGCATTCTCCGCCATTTCCACAACCGGCCAATTCAGCGCAAACTCTTGACGTCACCCACATCTACCAACAAAACACGCCTCCCGCGGTCGCTGATTGGTCGGATGGGAGTCAACCAATGTAATTGCAGACACTGGGACTAGAACCAGACGGTACATGCAGGGAAATGATGATTGACCGGAGTTTACGGATGGCTAAGGCCAGGCTACTTACATACTAGTTTCTGAAGTTTGTTAGAGCCTTGTATAAGGGTTTGGGTTAGCTGCATTACCTTATAAGTGGGGCCCCAAAACAAATACATGTAAACAATTGTCATTTTATACCTTTATACATTCCTAAACACATTTCTAAAAAGTTTACCCATTCACACATACTACAGTTTAAGGTTGTACTCTTCAGTTCCTTTTCTTGTAGTGACAAACAACATTAGTACAACTCAAGCTTTCGTGACTGTTTTTTGCTCCTCAGCATTTGGGATCAAGGTGTTGTGTAATGTAGGAATAGTCGTAAATGGTCTTAAATGAGCACTTACCATTGCATAGTTTCTGAAGAGGCTGAAGTTGCTGGTTTTGTTGAGAAAATCCATCAGCGTAGGAGGGTCTGGGGGGATTTCGTTCAAAGCAGGAGTCAAAGCCTGAAGGGTGATGACAGAAGATGCAATAAAACAGGACAGAAATATGTAAGTAATATGTCATGCCTTCACAGCCCATACCTCGTCAATAATGTGTATGTACCCATTGGTGGCAGGAAGGTTGTGGATAGTTATGATGGAATTTCCAATCTGGATCATCTGTAACAAAGGAATATGTACTCTGAACAAGAACAACTTGAAAAAAAAGACTTGTTACATCTTCTTGTAGCATATTTTTAAAGTAATACTAGTATTTTTGTCCATCAAAAATGATGGTGAGGCTATTTACTTTGCCATTTCATCTTTAAGAATGTGAAATTATATCTTCAGTAAAAGGGATTGTGAGAGCTGTGGTGTTAAGAGGCTCACCCCAGTGCTGCTCCTGCTGACTTTCCATTGGGTCTGAGGATTCAGAGTGGGCACTTTGGATCCCACTAGTTTATCCAAGTCCTCCACAGAGTACACGCCAAGCAAGATGTGAGCACTGCAAAAGTCCAAAAGACCTCTTAGCGAGCAGCTCTCAGACACCTCAACAATAGTGCAGCAACATTTAGTCAAGGAAAATACAAATATTAAGATTCAGATTAATTTATTTTGCTATTTGCAGTAAAACCATATTGGGATACATCCGCAAAAGAGTTTGAAGATACAACAGAGGCAAACTAGCGACCTGGTAACTACGATCCTGTGGACGGTCTCCCCTGGCCCAGACTCACGGGCTGCACCCCACCTCCCCGCTTGGGACCCGCCTCAGTCCTGCACCACTTAGGCTCAGTCCTGGTTCTACAGCCTGAGTACTTGATCTCGAGCCCGTAGATCCCTTTCTCAATGTGAGCCTCCCTGACGTTTCTAATATTTTCCCAGTGACAACCCCATTCAACAAACAAAAAAACAAGGAAATACAATTGGTGCCAAAATAGTCAAGGTGCCCAAGTCTGTCACACTCATCGTCACATTCTACTAATATACTATACTAAGCCGGCCTTGATGTTTAATCATCGAACTGAATTTCTCCATCTGTGAGATAATAAAGTATTGATTGATTGATTGTTTGATTAAAGTAGGGGCTAGTAATGAGTGATAATGAGTCACTGATATATTTAAGAACTCACCGCAGCAAGTGAAGAGCCTTGCGCTGCCAGTGCCAGAACATGAAGTGACTTTGCACAGAGGGAGCCAGCACGGTAATGTTCCCATAGAACTCTGCAGGAATATCTCTGCGTGTCTGTACACAGAAGGTTGGAAACAAAATACAGTTGATTGTCCTTAAAGTCCTTAAACTGGCAATACGTAGCTTGTCATGTCATTTTCATCCCCTTGATTATTTCATTTCTGGATCGGCGAGTGGCAATCAGAGCTGCCACCCAATACTCATAGCACCAGTCCCTCGCTGATGGTCCTGCAGGGGGTGGGTCCACGGGAAGATGGCCGCTGCGTCAACGCAGCCTTGGTGTTTCGGGCTTCGGGTTCAGGCTTCAGGCAAAGTGAGATAAGTGTCTTGTCATTATGTAACTTGTAAAGGTTTCTAACTAGCAAAGTATCTTTACTATAGACTTGTTGTTTAAAGAAGTCCTGTTTTACTGTTGACTTCATTTACCGTATATTGTCAATAGGTGGCATTCGGAAGGCGAGACCAAGGGTAATGCCGATACGACTCTTTTGGGAAAGAAAAATGTCCAAATGTTTTCCCAAATCATTGGGAAATTTGATAATGACGGTACATTCACAATTACAGAAATAATAGCTCTGTAATTCCTGAGCCAATTCAGGGGATAAAATCTGACTTTTGACAAATTAAGCCTGGTTCACACAAGACAATTTTAAAATTGTCGGCCGATTTTTTTTCTCCGTGTGAGACCCCACACGCGGAGATAAAAACTCACGGGTCGAACCACTTTGGTCGTATAGCGTGTGGTGCGCACACACACGACAAAATCACGCAAGCCACACACATGACACACGAACTGATTTCACCCCCGAGCATTCACAGGTCACCGGAAATCTCACAACATCTCTCGAGATCAAGCGTGACTTTGTGCTGGCCTCTCTGCTTCACGCAGAGACTCTCGTCTGACCACAGCAGCCACAGACACCATGAGGACAAACAGTTCTCTGGCCCGTACTGTGTGCTGTTCAAAAAATGCAGCCTCGCGGAAATTCAATTTGGAAGACGTCAGCAAAGCCACCCCTTCCAGGCCGGCCTCGCAGCCCCAGCCTATCGCACAGCAAACGCCCATTTCCAACCAACCTACGCCGGCCAGGCCAGCCGCTTAAAAGCGGAGAAACTCCCACTTTACGGCCTTCTCGAAGCCTTGCAAAGAGTCGTTCTGGAGGAATCGCTTTTGTCTACTCACGCTTACTCGTGCGTGTCCCTGCTGTCCTCTGTCTTGCTGCGTGTGGTCTGCTCCTCCTTCGCGTCACTGCACCTGCTGCGGGTCTCGTGCTGTGGTCCGTGGGTCTTTGCCGCTCTCCTCCTTTGCGGGCTCTTTCTGCGGGTTCGCCGCTGCTCGTCTCGTCGCGGCCTGCTGCTGCATACGGCCGGTCTGGACCGGTGCGGTGGGAGCTGTGCGCATCCCTGCCTCCTCGTGCCGGTACGGTGTGGTCCCGTTGTGTTTTCCCTGGTCTTCTGGCGTTGTGGGTAAGTATGCTGACCTGTGGACGGTCTATTCCCCTCGCATTGTACTGCAGGCTCGGTTTTGGCCCCGCGCATTGGTGTGCAAGCTCTCAGTTTAAAGCCCTTGCATTGGTTTGCAGGCTCTCTTTAACCTCTCTTGGACTGCAGCTCTCTCTTTGAATCCCTCTCTTGGACTACAAGCTCTGTTTAAATCCCTCTTTGGACTGCGGCTCTAAGTTTAAATCCTTCACTCTGACTGCAAGCTCCGTTTTAATCCCTCACATTGGACTACAAGCTCTCAGTTTTAATCCCTCACTTTGGACTGCAATCTCTCAGTTTAAATCCCTCACATTGGCCTGCAGGCTCTCTTTAAATCCCTCTCTTGGACTACAAGCTCTGTTTAAATCCCTCTCTTTGGACTGCGGCTCTCTCTTTGAATCCCTCTCTTGGACTACAAGCTCTGTTTAAATCCCTCTTTGGACTGCGGCTCTCAATTTGAATCCCTCACATTGGACTGCAAGCTCTCAGTTTAATCCCTCACTTAGGACTGCAGGCTCTGTTTGGATCCCTCACACTGGACTGCAAGCTCTCAGTTTTAATCCCTCTCTTTGGACTACAAGCTCTCAGTATTAATCCCTCACTTTGGACTGCAGGCTCTGTTTAACTCCTTCACACTGGACTGCAGGCTCTCAATTTAAACCCCTCACTTGGACTGCGGGCTCAGTTTTAATCCCTCACTTGGACTACAAGCTCTCAGTTGTAAATCCCTCATTTAGGACTGCAAGCAATGTTTGAATCCCTCACACTGGACTACAAGCTCTCAGTATTAATCCCTCACTTTGGACTGCAAGCTCTGTTTAAATCCCTCACATTGGACTGCAAGCTCTGTTTAGGTCCCTCGGCGTCTCGTGTCCCGCAACCTCTTCCCGGCTCTCCGTGAGCCCCAAGTCGTCACGCGGCTCGGGCGCGGGAGGTGTCCGTGGGCTACGTCATTGGCCCCTTCTCTCCGTCTCGCTCTAACCCGATGGGCATCGCCACCCGCAAGCACTCCAGGAAGAAGCGTCTCATATTCGTCCTCTCCTGTCCCCGCTCCAGGCCCGCCCCGAGCATCAACAGCCCCTTCCCTCCAGCGCCCTTCTCCCTGCAGTCCGCTACCGTGGACCACGCGATCAGGCTGATAAAGACTTTCGGCCCCGGCTCCTGGCTCTCTAAGGCCGACATCCCGGACGCGTTCGAGCTGCTGCCCATCCACCCCGACCACTGGCGCCTGTTCAGGGGTCAAGTGGCATCGGAGTTCTTCTTCGCCGTGCGCCTCACCTTTGACTGCCGGAGTAGTCCCTCTCTGTTCAACAATCTCTCGGAGGCGCCGTGTCGGATTCTGCTTAATTACGCACGGCTCCCCTCTGTCCTGCATCTCCCCGATGATTCCCTCGTAGTCAACCCACCCTCAGACTGCTCCGGGGGCTCTCTCCGCAAGCTCAAGCTCGCCTTCTCTGCCCTCGGATTCCTTCACTCCGAGGAGAAGACCACCGGCCCCGCCACCGCTTTGGAGTTCTCGGCATCCGCCTCGTCACGCGCGCCGTGGAGGCCTCCCTCCCGCCGGACAAGCTTGGGCGCATCCGCGCTTCTCCCGGTCTGCCTTGTCCTCTCCGTCACTTTCGAAGCGTCAGCTGCTCTCCCTCCTCGGGCACCTCAATGATGCTATCCGTATCATCCCTCAGGGTCGTTCTTTTATTTCCAGGCTCCTCTCCCTCGCTGGCTCCGTCCCCTCCCTCAATGATGCTGTCTGCCTGAACGCTGGGTGCCGCTCCGACCTGGCGTTCTGGTCCTGTCCGCTGAGCCGCTGGAACGGTGAATCTTTTTCTACAGCGACGTCATCCTGTCCTCAGATGCCCTGCGTTTCTTCACGGACGCAGCCCCGTCCGTGGGTTTTTGGGGGTTTTTCCAGGACCAGTGGTTCGCCAGTGGTGTGTCAATCTCGACGTGGTAGAAATAATTAACAGAGGTCGTTCGTCCTCTCCCCAAGTCATGTCTTTCCTCAGAAGCATCACATGGCTCTCAGTCCTAAATAATTTCATCATCACTGCTCGTCACGTCCCTGGTCACCTTAACTGTATTGCTGACTGTCTCTCTCGCTTTAAATTCCAGGAGTTCCGACGCCTCTGCCCCTCTGCCAATTCAACGCCATGCCAGATCCCCTCCATGGAATCCCTCGCCCTGGACTAGTCCCTCCGTCTCTTCACCTTCTCCTCTCCTCCGCCTCATCCTACATGAAAAGGGGCCTCTCACCTTCCACGCGGAAATCGTACAGTTTTGCTTGGAAAGTCTACTCCAGCTTTTACTACGCTCACTGCATTTCCCTAATTCTGCCCTCTGCTTGCACAATCTGTGCCTTCATAGTTCACTGTGCGGACAATCTCCACTACAAGATCTCTTACATTCGCTCTCTTCTCGCCGGGATACAATTACAGGCCCGCTGTCACAACCCCGCTTTCTCCTCTCTATTCTCTGATCCATCAATCAAACTCGTCATCAAAGGCATTCACAACTGCACCCCGCATTTCTCGGACCACAGGCGCCCCATCACACTGTCCATCCTCCACCAGCTCTGCGCCGCACTTCGCTCCAGCATTTAACTGGTTCAGAGCCCAACTCAAGTCTGTACTGCTGCTTTGTAACTTGTCCCCTCATTTCTACACAGCTCACTCTTTCCGGATAGGCGCAGCTACGCGCGCTGCTTCCCTGGGTCTTCCCCATTCTGCCCTTCAGCCGTTGGGTCGCGGTCATCATCTGCCCTCTCCTCATACATCAGGCCTGACACTTCAACTATTCTGGCAGCCCAGCGTCTATTGGCATCTCCGTAAAGCACTTGCAAACTCCCTGGTGGCGGCAGCAGCTGAGCATTTATAAATAGTGTTGCCTTTATAAATAGTGTTGCCTTTATAAATAGTGTTGCCTTTATAAATAGTGTTGCCTTTATAAATAGTGTTGCCTTTATAAAATAATGTTGCCTTTATAAATAGTGTTGCCTTTATAAATAGTGTTGCTTTATATATAGCGCGGTGCCTTTGAAAGGCTCTCTTCACTAAATTACACTAACAACTCCTTCAGGAAATCACTGTTGTTAATATCTGAGTTTTAATTTATTTTGTATTTCCATGCTGTATTTTGATTAGTATGCTTCTTGATAGCACAGTCTTATGAATACAACCTGTGTTCAGAATTCCACAGAAAAGTGTTTTTGAATTAAGTTAGTGGGCTAGTATTCCCTCGAACAGTCCGGAGCATGACAATATTTTGGTTAATATTATAAAATATTTTTAGAAAATGTTTTCTTGTTCCAAAGTCAGTTTTATTTAAGTATACCTGTTTGTAGCTGAAGCGCAAGGTGTGTCCTGATTGGGCGATAGCTTGGTCTGTAGTTTTGAGATCGTTGAAGGTCAGGGTCTCACATGAAACAATGTGATATTGCATCATGTCTGTGAGACGTCCATTGTCCATCCACTGAGTCACCTGCAGGACCAAGAGCGGATTTAAGCTCAAAGCAGTGTGAAGAAGAACTTGCAATATACTTACAGTAGTGTGGTTATTGCTGCCCTCTACAGGAACAAATACAGTGTATGGGCCGTCACCATAGAGATTCCTGACGCCAGACAGCTGCAGGGAAATACATTGTGAGTTCTGTTGAACGGCTGAATATTTCGACCTAAAATACACATCATTAGATAATGATGTAATGTCAAGTACATTCACAACAACATCCTTTTACTCCAAGAAGTCAATGGTACAAAGTAGCTTTAGATAAAGTACTGATAAGCATTGCCTATACATCTATTACCATTCATTACTGAAACAGAGACTTTTCCTCATCCTGTGGCTGCTGCGTTAAAGCTGCACTAACTGACTTTACTTTTGTATTCATTACAAAAGTGCTATCCATGTCCATGCAGTGCATTGGAATATACGTCCTTTTGAAGAAAAAGTAGCGCAGGTTTGTGCTGGCGTGACATATTTTAGATCGAGTTTTGATGAAACAAGGAAGAGAATGGTTTCGGGTCGCAGATTGTGACCAATCACAGCGGACCACTGGCCCCCACTTTCGTGAGAAATCTACAGGTCTGTTAGCATAGACAGCTGAGTTAGCACAACAAGCTTCGTGGGTGCAGGGAGGGGAGCAGAAAGAGCGAGGCTCTTCAAAATCGCTGCTTCAAAATCCCAAAGTCAGTTAGTGCAGCTTTAAGGAAACGTGGCTCAACGAGTGGATCCCAGACCGTGCGCTGATGGCAGAGGGAAGTGTCCGGAGGGAAGAAGAAAGGCGCAGGTGTCTACTTCTACATCAAAAGCAGCTGATGCACCAACGTGACAGATCTCCCAGCACTGCTCTCCTGCTCTGGAAAGCTGTGTACTGTACTTAAAGCTGGTTTACTGCCCACACGAGTCTGCTTCAATCAGCGCATGTCACCAGGTATTGTGTGTGTATCTGTCTCTCCCGGACGCCTTGATTATTGTTATGGGTGATTTTAACAAATATAACTTGAGCAAGGAACTCCCCAAACACATACAGTTCATCACATGCCCGGCCACAGGAGTGCAGTCTGTCTCAGCTTCCCCGATCACACCAATCGTCAACGTGATGCTGAAAACCACTGATTGGGACATTATTAGAGCTGCCACAGGGTGAGGGTTAGGTTAAGTCTGAACAAGTACATGGATACTGTGACGTCATAAATTCACTTCTGTGAGGACAGTATAGTTCCAACAATAGCAGAGAACCAGGGTTTATTGTTGTAATTTACCCCGGCCAAACTCAGGCAGCTCAGACAGGAGAAAGAGTCTACTTTCCTCTGTCTGACGGGGAAGCAGCGGTTACAAAGGTGCAAAGTATGTCTTTAGGAAGGAGAAGGCCAGAGCACAATACAAAGAACAGTTCTTCAACAAAGACCCTGCTTCTGTCTAAAAGTGGCCAATCACCAACTACAAGCCCAAAGCCCCACACTGAGCTGACGACCAAGAGCTTGCTGATCAGCTGAACTCGTTCCTCAGTCACTTCAAGGTCATCAACACTCCTCCGCCCCCCACTGCTTGAACAACACCACCCCCATTACCTCCTCAGACTCACTTCCTGTTACTTAGGTTAGGTTCTTTTTATTCTTTTCATGAAAATTTATAGTGGTACAAGTTTCAAGTAACACTTTTATTTTTTTTATTTTTTTTCAGTTCATTCAAACATTTTCAAGATCAGAAAGGAGCAGATAGAAGCAGAAGAAGATCCTATTCCTCCTCCTCATGACATCATAACAACAGTTTCAAAGCAAGTATAAATAGGTGTTTTGTTTATCGAGACAGTTGGGGAATATATGAGAGTAACAAGAGTTGAGACGAGATGCATGAAGCAGGAGTCCATTGTTCCATCTGCACCACATTTCTCCAAATTGGTCTTTTTACTGTTTACTTTTCTTAGGGTCAGACATCGTCCTCTGTGCTTCTGCCCACTCAGTGTGTGGCTTACAGTGAAATGGAAACAGCCTTGATCAGTCTTAGATGTTCTCCTTCAAAGACTCACCGTAAACATCTGTCTGAAGAAGGCGTTCTCTGATTGTCGAGTGATTTCCTGAAACATAATGATGTACAATAATTCTGTGGATAGTAGCCTAAACAAACGCGGACAAAATATCTGAAGGATAAAGTCTCTAAGCATACGGAGTACCTCTGTCATAGCTTATTGTTGTTTCATATCTCTGTTTGTGCGTCTTGTCATTTCTGTACATAAATGCCAGGTCAATTGCGGTGGAAAACTACTGCTGTAGCCACAGCTGCCCTGGGGTAGATGGACGGAAGCGAGGCTACCTCTGACCAACCACACAGTTTGACACTTGCAACGATCCCATCACAGAGATAACCAGGCCCTGCCCTGCTCAGCTTCAAAGATCTGACAGGAGCAGGCTTTCACATGCAGGTTGTACAAACATACGTAAAAGTAGAAATCTAGTAATTATTCTTTACATTCCTTGATTATTAATCAATGAATTGATGATTGTAATAAAATATTTAAAGTCTATTTGACAATCTCAACTTGTCCAAATGTTCTGTTTGCAGGTCATGTGACTCACGGTGCTGACTCCACCTCGACAGTCAAATCCATCCCCGATGTAACTGCTGCGACAGGTGCAGTTCCTCTGACCTTGGCCCAGGTATGAGCAGTAGGCGAATCTACTGCAGCCGCCATTGTCCTGGAGTGTTACAAAAACACTTTATTACAACGGCCTTGCTGTTTCGCAGATTTACATTTTTTCTACACCATTCTTTAATACGCTGCCTGTAAACTCAATAATATCATATAAAAACTAGTAAAACATGACACCGCGGTGAGTAGTTCAGTAGTGAATCTTTTGCTAATTCACTAATATTATCTTGGGATACAAAACAAACTTGGCAAAGCGCTGCAGAGCCTCTTCCCTCACGCTCTCTCTAGAACCAAACCAGTTCATAGTGGATTGAGCCTTCAACTAGTGCCTGTAAAGCATGTTTGTTCTTGTATGTATTCCTGTAAGAACTCCAGAAGTGTGTGAAGGAAAAAGTATGTTGAAAACTCATAGGATTTCAAATGTATTATTCTATGTAATGAATCAGAATAAGTGCAAAAAGCAAAAATCCAGTATGACCACATTGTCCTAGAACTTCCTGAATGTTATGCTGGATGATGTGGGGGAGTCTAATTATGAAGTGGATCAAAAATGAAGCACGCACATGTGTTTATTCTCCATCGTTGTCAAGCATTGAATATGTTTATTTTGCGACAAGCTGCTGAGAGTGACATACTTCTCTGCAGGGGTTCACCGGGTAACAAAAATGTCCTGATCCTTTGAAACCAGCGCGACAATGACACGCCGTCTGGATCACAGAAAAAATATTACAACGGTCAGGTTAGCTGTTAGCGATGTCAAAGGCAAGACATTCACAAACTAATGGACAGAGCAGAAGGTTCAATGAGTCCTTGCATTCTCATGACACATATCTTATACTAAAACTCATGCACATGCGGCAGGATCGATGTCTCAAACTCAAAGGTTGCTTGACGTTGGGTCTGGGTCAGGCTTAGTCCCTAAAAACTGTTTCAAATATGTTTAAAAAGTACAATGTCCAATTGTCTCAATCTTTATGTGCGCTCATGATTAAAGGCATCGAAGGTTCTTTTAAAAAGACAAAAACGTAAAGAAAGCTAGTACTGCTTAATTCTAAGCCTTAAACAAAGGAGGACAAAATTAACTTTTTACATTTAAACGTTCATGATCACGAAGTGCATCGTAAGACAAGATAAGAGAACCTTTATTCATCTCACTGTAGGGAAGTTTCTGAATGGTCCACTAATCAGCTCCGCTAACGCACTTGTTTTGAGACAGTTCAGTGATGTCATGAGGATTGTTGATGATAGAAAATAGAAGTGTGATCTTACAGAGTTAGGTCCGGTTCGGATGCAGTCAGCTGAAAGAGGACATCCTCCATTGTTAACTAGACAGCCATCGATCTCTGAAAGGACAATGCAGTTAGTAAGAAGTGGAAACATACTTGGAATGAATGAGAAAATGCTTTTGCCTTGACATGTTCCCTCCCTCGCCTAATGTAATCCTTACAGTCGTCCCTCTGGACCACCTCGCTGGGAGGAGTCCAGGAAGAGAAGGGACTACATGTTATGTATCTCTGAAAATGTACCTAGAAAATCTGACGCCTCTGCTCGGATTGCAGAGGAAGAAAATTGATCCAATTATGATCAACTTCCAGAGCAATTATAAGGAATAGTCTTAGTTTTTAGTAGTTACTCTGAATATGTAAATAGGTAAATGTAACTTTGAAATCTATCTTCATCCTTTAAAAAGTCAAAATGTATGTTTTCGGAGTCCTCAGAAATATACTTTAATATTAAAACAAACCCTTTTTGTTTAAATAAAGTAAAATACAACCAATAGTGACAAAAACTATTCTCGGAAATCAAGAACGAGTAATTATCATTATTATTTGTCAACTTACCTGAGTCATCATTGACCAGAATCAATGACCAGACATGGAATACCCCTATAGTACCACTCCAACACCATTTAATACATTTTGTCACTGAACAAGTAAAGTGAACCAATGGAAGTGCATTTTTGCTTTGTTCAGTAATAGTTCTTTCATTTGGAAAAGTTGTATTGTCGTGCATACCTACACAAACGACTCCATCGCCCGTGTAACCCTTGTTGCAGCTGCAGGTACGCTCTCCTGCAGACACTTTGGTGCAAACAGCGAACGGTGAACAGCCGCCGTTGGATATTTGGCATAAATCCAGCTCTGACAGACACCACATAGTCAACTCTCAGCAAAACAAAGGGCTCACAACACAGAGATGCCATATCTTACAAGACATTAGTTTGAATTCCTTTGAGGTGGACTTGGCCGACTTAACACAAGCAGTTTCTATTGATTAGTAAAATACATCATCACCACAAATTAAATTAACTAAAGAATTCAAGTTGATTCCAAAGAATACAACACAAGCCACACCATCAAATCAGACACATTTTGTCCAAGACTTTTTTACTGGTTCTTACCCTAACCCTTAAAATAAGTGATTGATGATGATGATCAATAAAACAATACAACGGAACTCACCCAAAGTGTACGCGCAAAAGTAACATTTGCAGTACCATCCAGGTCAATGATAAGGTATGCCTCTCTTCAGTTACAACAGTGCCCCCTCTCCTTCATGCACGACACTGCAGGTAAAGTGTCTTCATTGAGCGGGTTTGCTTACCTTTGCAGTGCGTGCCATTGCCTTTATATCCAGCCACACACACACAGACTGGAGCACTGCCCTGAGGCCCCGTGATGCAGCTGCAACAACCAAGTATTGCTATTAACCATGAAAAATTAAGCAATAATAATATGCTTAGTTTAGAGATAGCTTACTTACTTTGCATTTTGGTCGCAGTTTCCTCCACAGGCGTCATCTCGGATTTCTAGTAAAAAGAAATAAGAGAATCCCACATTTTAAGTTGGTAACCCCCATTTTTTAAGGTTAGCATACTTCAGCGGAAAGCAAATACGAAAATGATATCTCATCACAGACTCTGGGCTTAGCAGAGGTTGTCAAATGTGTAGGATGTGAACAGGGAGCTTCTGTGTACGGTAAAATACAGCTCTATGTGTGAAAATCACTGAAACAATTCCAATTTGATTCAATTTTCAATGTATTTTTGTATAGCCTTAAATCACAACATTTAAGGCTTTAGACAGCAGCATCCCTCAGCTATGTGAGCCATAGCCATACCTGCATGTGAAAGCCAGATCCCATCAGACCTATGGGACTAAGCGGGGCAAGGCCTGGTTAGTTAGTTAGATGGAAGACCTCAGGGAACACCAGGTGCCACAGTGGGGCGGCTGTGGCTGTAAGGCAACGGGGCAAGGCCTGGATAGTTAGTTAGATGGAAGACCTCAGGGAACACCAGGTGCCACAGTGGGGCGGCTGTGGCTGTAAAGCGCCAAACTGTCATTGTGTCCTTAGGCAAGACACTTCCCCTCATTGCGTAGAATGAGTCTGGTGTGTGTGTGAATGGTTGGTGGTGGTCAGAGGGGCCGATGGCACATACTGGTTGCCTCGCTTCTCTCTGTGTACCCCAGGGCACCAGTAGTAGTTTATCACCACCGTGTACGGAGTGAAAGAAGTGTCCAATAAAGCGCTATATAAAACCAATGCATTATTATTATTATCTAATGTGTATATGGACGATCTGTCAATGCCCTTGAATCAGTTTGGAAGAGGATGTAGAATTTGTTCAGAGCAATATTTTTCATGAATTATACTGCCGTTTGAGCCTGTACAGAGTCTGATATCTTTGTTTTTGTTTGTACTTGTCCTGTCTGTTTCCTGTCTACGATCCATCAGTGTTCAAAATAAAGCTTAATAATAATAATAATAATCAACTGTTGTTTTTCTTATACCAATGGAGCACGAGGCTCCTTTCCAGCCTTTGTAGCAATCACAGAGTCCACTTCCTGTCAGTCCATCAGCACATTTTCCATGGTCACACTTGCACTCTGGAACACAACAGAGATCAGGGTAGTTATTAGAAATATATATACACACACACACATTCCTTGTTAAAAAAAGTAGCTGGTTATTAAGGAAAGTCAACACAAAGGGAGACAAAGCTGATCTGCTGTTTGCCCCCAGTTTCCCCCCTCTTCTCTTACTCACGTTTGGAGCAGTTGTTTCCATATCTGCCCGGTTCGCAGTCCTCGCAGGACGTCCCGTGGAAACCCTCAAAGCAGCGGCACTCCCCAGTCCCCTCATGGCCGTCCTGACACTGGCCGTGGTTTGAGCAGGGGCTGCCTACGTCTCCAGGACATTTATAACACTCACGGCCGTAGTAACCAGGGCAACATGAAAGGTCCTTAGACACACAGCATCATATCATGAGCATGAGTATACACAAACACATTTAATCACAAGCTGCAAACTTATCAACAGTGATGGAGAGTCCTGGTTCTAACCGGGCAGAGCTGAGAAATGACAGTGATTGGTCAGAATGCTGCTGGATTCTACGGTATTTTAATGGATACTATTTTCTTGTGGGTATGATGCTAGGATATGATACTAGATTATAAAGTTTAATGGATACACAACAATTAGAGCCATGTAGAGAAGTGTTGAATGTGTCCCTAAATGAGCCCATAACCTACCTCCGGGTGTGGGCGGAGCTACACAGCGGTGCATGCACGCCAAAGTCAACCTATGAACCTACTGTGCTCAGAAGATTGTATTGTATATTGTTAGTTTTACTGTATTACTTTTGTATTGTTCTTTTTGACGTTTTGGTTCCACATTGTCTTGGTGTCAAATGGGTGGGTACGACACCTTTTCAAAACTGTTTTGTTATTCTGTAATTTAGTTTTGAAATACACATCTTTATTGATTGTTTGGATCAGACAAACAATTTGGTTGCCTTACAATGGGCTTCAGTGAGGGATTGGAGGAAAATACTGGAAAACACATTTCAAAAACATGAAAAAAGCGTTAACTTTATCATAAAATGAACATTGCCTTTATTTAGTAGTAAGTAAGTAATCTAAGTAAGTAGGTTTCCTCCGGGTACTCCGGTTTCCCCTACCACTAAAAATATGTACAATAGGTCTGGCATGCGCCTCCTGTTCGGCGACCCCGCTCCCATCTCTGTGTGGAGTGAGAGGACAAGTGCCCAAAAAATAACAATTGTAAACCGCTTTGTGACTCTGGTCTGTGAAAGGCGGTATATAAATAAAGCTTACTTACTTACTTAATTTATATACCGCCTTTTCACTGCAGATCTGAGTCTCAAAGCGGTTTACAATTGTTATTTTTTTTGGCACTTGTCCTCTCACTCCACACAGAGATGGGAGCAGGGTCGCCAGTACAGGAGGCGCATGCGCATTTAATCCTCTGCGTCTCCCCATAGCTTCCAGCCCATCAGTGCCCCCAGTGTGGACTCTGCAGCCGTGTTTTACAGTGTGAGTTTGATATCAAACAAGTATGATATTAATCAAACATGTATTACTTTGTGGCTGTAAAGTGCCAAACTGTCGCCTAGAATGAGGAGAGCGTGATTTCATGCCCACTTTTTTGAAAAAACTTCCCACAATGCCGTGCGGTCGAGCCGGAAGCTCGGAACTCTTGAGCTCCCTGTATTACAAGATGGTCCCGACCTGCTATATGATATAAATGCTAGCTATTTAGCATTTAGCCTAGCTTTAGCCATCTCCTTTGGCACTAACAGAGCCCGTGGAGAGTAGAGTCACAACATCTTTGCAGCAATGACATTTGCTAAATGTTCCTCTTGCTCTGGCTTCAGTTTCTTGATATTTGGAGCCAAACCAGAACGGATTATTTTGCCATTCTACAACCTGCAAATTCAGCGCAAACTCTTGACGTTAGTGACACCTCCCTACAACACCTCCCTCCCCCGCTCGCTGGGGAAGGGAGGGAATGAACTTGAACATTCACTGACATTTCATGTTACAGAATTTGTGACCTGCCTGATGGTCAAAAACGGAGCTATCGCCGCCGTTGGGTATTTTATTGTCCAAAAGCAATTAAAAATATGTTCGAACATGCTAATAAACGCAAGTAAGTAGTCATTTATTTAGCGTCTCTCACAAACTGGGAGTCACAAAACACTTTGCAATTGTTGTGGGAATTTCCCTCTCACTCAACACTGGTGTAACGAAAAAGTTAATAATAGTTTATGTATGTATATAAATAAATAAATATATAAACATTTGAAATTCAAAATCGACTGCAGAAATGTCAAGCTAAAGATAATAAACATGTTTGAAAAGACAGAAAAGATCAGAGAGAAACAGTACAAAGGGGACAGGGCGATAAAAATACCATGGATTTTGG
Source organism: Knipowitschia caucasica (assembly GCA_964034765.1). Classification (NCBI taxonomy): domain Eukaryota; kingdom Metazoa; phylum Chordata; class Actinopteri; order Gobiiformes; family Gobiidae; genus Knipowitschia; species Knipowitschia caucasica. Next base: position 38,806,635 of record OZ035830.1, on the reverse strand, counting down.
GCGTGGTCATACCTGGTCGTTGCCGTGGGTGACCGTGAGATTAAACCCGATCTTGGACACAATTACGTCATGATGTTTCAGCTCTGAAAAGGATCGTCTGCTGTGATTGGTCGAGATGTGGTACTCCAGGTCTCTCCCGGTCAAAGTCTGCAGCAAAAATATTCATATTTTTAAATCAAGAACAAGCAACATGAAAAAGGCGTTAATATTGAACTATAACTCAAATGGTAAGAATCACAATGGAGTTTTGGTGATTTTCAACTTAAGTTTGATACGAGTCACCAACTTTCTGTTTCGATGGTGTAGGACTGAGGTTTGATTATTATTTCTAAGATTGTTAAATACTTTCCATTATAATTATTAGTTTGGACACATTTTAAATAGAGAATCTTGAACTTGCTTGAACTCTCTGACCCGGCTTGGATCTGCCCCTGTGTACGGGGTCTGAGGGCGCCGCAATTCGGTTTAATTGGATTTAATAGAATATCTGCCTGACATTGCATTGAATATTGTCCCCCTGAGGCGATGTGTTTCTCCTGCTGTGTCTGTGTCTTCTCTCCACTCTTATCTCACATTCCTCGGGCCAAGGCCATAATAACAAGGTCCCCATCTACAACAATCTCACACTTCAGTCTCCAGCTCGGATCCCGTCTCCCCCGCCTCCCTCTCTATCCATCTTGCTCCCTCCCTCCCCTCCACTCCTCACTGTGTTTCCGACTCACCCCCCTCCCTGACCCCGCCCCCCTCTGACAGCCACATTGGGCCGGCTGTAGGAGGTGCTTCATCCCGAGAAAAAATCCGTGCTTTATACAAGGCACAATGTGTCTATCCAACTGTCTGTGATACTGTATGTTATTGCTCTCTGCTGTTTATTCTACTGTTTGTCGCATGGCGCCGTAAAGATGGCGCCGTGGCAAGAGCTCTGGTGTGTGTCGCCTTCTCTGTCTGGTGCACACCGGGGTAGTCTTGCACAGTTTTTCCAATGTGGTTTTACTGCAAATGGCAAATAAATGAATCTGAATCTGAATCAGACAGATAGCCGGGCTCTGCCAGACCCTTGTAGTTCCGCCATGCTCCACCAGAGGCGTTTGGCTGAACCACATGGGTCTGGTATCGACGCCATAGCGAACGCCTTCCCCAGATTATTTTTTAATCGACCAATCAGGATTGCCGGTGTTACGTGGGGTTTGCACTGCCTTCTCAAGCTTCTCTCATGGGTCGGCACTAGATGATATACGGAATCGGGACGAAACCGGAAGTAACAATCCTACTTTCGAATCAGTTTTAGACTAAAAAGTCCTTAAATGGTGACTGGTTAAGTTTTAGGTGTCTGGGTAAGATGGTTAAGGTTATTTTATGGGAATGGCTGGTTAAGTTTAGGCATGAATAGGTAGTTTGTTATATTTACTTCCGTCCCGATTCCTGATCTAGTGCTGACCTTCTCTCATGCAGCAGCGAGAGGAATCCAAGATGGCGCACGTAAAGTCCGCGAATCTTTTTAAAAGAGTAAATACGATCGAAATTAAGACACGGAGGTCACTTTTAATGCAATTTGAGGCGAGATGTTGATGGTTCTATGTTGATATATGTGTGTTTTAAGCGTCAAATGTTCCTGTAAAGTTTGGTTGAAGCACTGGTTCAGTGTTCCTGTTTACACACTATGCAGCAGGGTTGCCAGATTTGGTGGTTCCCGCATATTTTTTTCCAAGAGACTTGTAGGTATTAAATAAACTGAAAGACAATAAACACAATCATGATAGCCCAAGTTGATTATATTACGTTTTTAGCCAAAAAATCATTCTGAGTGTTTTTTTTTGTTGGGTATTCTCGCAAATTTTGGGTTGGAAAATCTTGCCGGGATTTGGCAACATATGGGAGCCGTGTGCTTCGATGTGAGTGGTTGAAAGCAGACTTCATTCAAGATAACGGACAAGTGGTCTATCCAATCACATACAAGGATTTTTTTTACAAGGCCCTGCCTTCTGAAATCCAACCACTATGGGTCAGTACCAGACTCATGTGTGAAGTGCAGCGAACTACATGGGTCTGGCCAGAGTCAGGTTATCAGACAGACGCACACACAATCAGTGCACCTCTAGTTTTATGTCTTTCACTTTACTTCCTGGTTGTGAATGATGCAACTGTGAAATAAACTGGGTCTTCCTTCTCCAATGTAACAAAATTATTATTTACAAATGTATTTACAACAATACACTTTGTTTTAGGAGAGTCAATCAGTAAGTATCCTAGTGTGTTTGTTTTGAAAATTATGCAAAATGTTATATAGGTTATTGCTATTGCTAATTTTGAGTAATTGTAATGAGAATCAACACCAATGTAATATAATCATGTGTCTGTAGATTATGTCTGTCTTTATAGTAGAAAATCAAGCTGTTTCTTTTACCTTGTTGAAAGTGAATCCATCGTTGTGTGGAACAAACAAAGTGACGTCCGTGTTTCGCTGAGACAAGAACTCCACCAGGTTTTTACCGTTTTGTGATGAGCTGCTGTAGTCCAACAAGAACTACACCGAACAAGCACAAGGCAGAGGGAGGACTAGATTAAGTATGCATTGGAAACCACAGTGGCCATTAGAGGAGGGGGAGGCATACTCTGTAGAAGATGGAGAAGTTGGAGTTTGTGGCCAAAACGTCAGCCAGAACACCGTTACAGAAGTCTCCGTTGCCAACGAAGTCGCCAGGACACGAACAGGACACGTCTACGAACAAGACGGATGATGTGAAAGGGAAGAAACGGATAATAAAAGCATTGCAGTATCATCAACAAAACAAAAAATATTGCTACAAAATACATTATGCGATCCATCGATTATATTGGAAAGTTGATATAAAGTCACTAGTCCAGTCAAAAATAGAGTGTTGTTATCGAGTTAATTCCAATCAATTTTAACTACGTTGTTTATTATACGGCACAATTTACGCTGCACCTTTTGTGAAATTGTGTGTTTTTCCTATGCAGTATTAAAGCTGCACTAACCCACTTTGTGACTTTAAAGCAGCAGTTTGAAAAGGGCTCCTCTCCTTCTTTCTGCTCCCCTCCCCAAAGTCACGAAGCTATTTCCCCCCACCACCCCCTTCCCTTTCAGCCTGTGCTGTTGTTTACGGCGCTAGCGTCTCACAATATGGATCGCACATTTGAACGTGGATGGCGTGACCATAGAATGATAGAACCGGGAAGCACACTCACACACACACACATCAGAGAGAGGCACCACAAGTGCGCAGACAAAGCAGACGGTGACGTTTCCAACAAGGGAATCTGAAAACACTTGTGCTCAAGTAGATGACGTGAGCACAAGTCCAGTGCATAAAAAATATATATATTTTGAAAGAAAAGAAACCTGTCCACCTTTCCGTCGATGATGGGATTAAGATTTAAAGATACTTTACTCGTCCCACTGTGGGGAAATGTCAGTGTTGCAGCGCCTATCTTGAGGAGCACACAGCACAAGATAAATTAAGAATAACTCTATACTAAAAATAAAATCTCTAACTTTAGCACACAAAATAAGCAAGCATAAAATCTCTAGCTTTAGGAAACTTGAGCATATCGAAGATGGAAGAATTAAATACAAAAGCAGCAGAGCAGACTCGACCCATTTCCTCAAGGGATTTCAGACTTAACCTGAAGATTTGAGGAAATGTGTGGAGTCTGTTCTGCTCCAGCTTGGTCTGATATAAAACCTGCAGCGACACTAGTCCTTAGGAACAGGTCTGGACACCACTGGCCTAACAGCAAGAACTGAAAAGACTTGCATTTACCTGTTAATCTGTAGCAGTAGGCGTCGTAGCGGCTGCTCTGGTCCACTGGGTCTCTGTCAGCACCACTCCCACATGGTTGTCCCCACATTTGGCTGAAGGGAAGCGGATTGGATAGCCCACTTTTGCCCCCTCAATCCACCCGGCAGCACACAGATGCATGCCCAGCTGAAAACAACGACAGATCGTGTACAGGGCTATGTGAGTAGCTAACACTGCTCATCACCCTCAGTGCACCTTCCCCAGTGTCAAATGTGGGGGTGGCAGCATCATGTTATGGGGCTGCTTTTCTTCAGCAGAGACAGAGAAGAGTGCCAAGAGTCGATGGGAAGGTGGATGGAGCAAAATACAGGACATTATTGGACAAAAAGCCTCTGGAGCTGGGGATTCAAAGTTGTCTGTTACTTTGTTATGGTCAGTAAAGTAGTAAAGTAGAGTAGTATAAAAGTATAAATACTTCCGACCGGGATTTTGAATTATATACATACATGTAATTTATATATATTATTAATAAAAACAGCTGGAGCACGTAAGTAAGTAAGTAAGTAATGTTTATTTTTATAGTGCATTTTACAGACCATGGTCACCCAAAGCGCTTTACAATTGTTCAGAGTTCAGATATTGTTCCATTCTCTCCACGCTCGGTGATGACAAAAGCGAGAAGCCAAACACACTGGAGCATCAAAGCCTCCAATCAACACCGTCCATTCACTCATTTACTTTCATACCTATTGTGCATGTTTTTAGTGGTAAGGAAAACCGAAGCACCCAGAGGAAACCTACACAGACATGGGGAGAACATGCAAACTCCACACTGAAAGGCCCTGTTCGAACCCAGGACCCAGGGATTCGAACCCAGGACCTTCTTGCCGAGAAGCCACCGTGCCGCCCACTTTTCACTAACCATTTGTAAAACAGGAGACGTCTAACCTGCTGAGCGTCTCCCATCTGTTTGAAGCTGGCCAGAGCGCCTCCCTCGTCCTCACAGGCTTTTTTAGCTTGACTGAAGTTCATCTGGTACTTCCCTTGAGGAGACCGGAGGTGGAACACCCCCCCAGTTTTTGCTGCACACAGCATCAATGGAACATGTCAGAAATAATAACTTGGGTGTTTGTTGAACCAGGGACTCACTGTGGTAGTGCAGGTCTTTGCACTGAGCCACCGGGTCACAGTCACCGTTGTTCTCAAGGCACCGATCGACTGGAGGCTCAACCTCCTCCAAACACTGGACTCCATTACCCACGTACCCCGGCAGGCAATCGCAATTACGTTCATTCTGGGGAGAAGACGTCATTCATAGATTCATGGGCTGTTGGTTTTATCCACGGTAATCTGCTCTTGAATTAACTACAATATGCAAACTGGACACTTCAGTCATAATTTTTCTTGATTCGTTAATTCTGTTTTGATTTTACTAACCGGTCCTGTGAAGCTGCATGAGGCAAAGTCACTGCAGCCTCCATTTGGCTCTTCAGTGCATCTGAAACACAAGATCGAGGTCAATCTCCTTCTAAAATGAACCAACTCCAGCTCAATGTAGATTAGCTGTAGTTTTTACTCCCATCTAGCATTAAGATAATTGTAGGGGATTGGGTGGTTTGAAGATAAAAGTTTGTCACCCACCGAGACGAACCCTTATCAAAGAGACAAGTCAGGCCCACAGCGCCTCCGTTTAAACTGGATTAAAAGACAATGGACAGTCTGCTTTCTCCGGCCAGACTGGGACCAATGTGTAATAACCCGCAGGTGAGAACTATCATCAAAGGACCCTACGCATTGTCAAGGAATACCAAAGACAGTGCCCCCACCAAACCCCCCTCCGTTTAACGTAGATTACATAATATATTGTAATCTACGGTACTACGGTAGCTTTGCAGGACAATATGTCGTCTTTGACAGTGGTCCCCAGCTCCAGGTCCTTTTTGTCCCTTATCAACCACTGTATTTCAAGATGGCGCATTGACATGTAGAGTCCTCTAGCCTCATGGACATTTATAAGTCATGACAACAATTCAAAAACAATAATAGAGGTAAATATTCCGTCTGTAATTGGTAAACATGGTTTTTCATTTGTAACAACTGCAAAAATTATACAGAGTACCTTTAAATCTCCACATCTTCAGTGGGACATGGGAAAAATTATAGAATTTTAATGGGAACTTTAATGGGAACCGTGTCAGTTCAGCGCTCTTTTTCTTTTGTACTTACAAATGAGCACAATATGTATAGCAATGGTTTTATCTGAAATATCAAAGTCTGTGAAAGTGTAAACGATTCCCCCTTTTTGCTTTTCACCTGTTGATTGGCTGGCATGAAAAGCCGTCGCCTTGGTAACCACTGTGACAAGTGCAGTTGACGAGGAGTCCGGTCTGATTGCAGTCAGCGTGAACGTGACATCCTCCGTTGTACTCAGCACAAAGGTCAGGAGCTGGGGCAGGAGAACTGGGTTAGACCACAGACCGTAGATGGACGCTGCTGACCTACTCGCTTGATGATGTATCAAAGGGAAGTGCTCATGGCGAAGTTTTGCTCCTTCTCCATTCATTTAGATTTCAAAGTTAATGCCACTAACACTGAAAAGGTTTGTGTCACACTCACTATTCTGGGCTGAAAAATGTGAGATATGACGCTCTAGAGCAGGTGTTAGGTCGGGGGCCAAGTTTAAAAACAGAAGAGCAGGTTGGGGCCAAACGTATAAAAGACATGAGTTTGGATATTATATTCTTGTAGGTTTGGATTCAATTTCAAACTTAACTCCTAATTACATGCTAGTTAACATTTTAGAAAAATTCAATTATATAAAATAAGATATATGGTTGTTTTCCTGAGAATATAAGCTTTAAAATGAATAATTGAAAATCATTTCAGGGGCCACCTGCTCCACATGATCCTGGTTTATTTGGCCTAAGACAACAAGACATAGGGCCTGTTGGTTCCACAATTAGTCATTCTTCATCAATAAGCTACGATCCTTTCTGCAATTTATGGCTTTTACTTGTGCAGCCTTTATGAATATCTTTTTGTCTTTATTCAACAGGTTTACTTGTTTAATGCTTGAAAATCATTCATTAGCTTCCATGCTTTGTGTTTGATGAATTATTGGACTGATTGTGATGAAATGCTGATCCTTGATCCATACATTAAATAAAATCAAATGATGTTAATAAAACATCAATTGCTAACTAGTGCAGTAACCGGACTTACGTGGTAGAGGCTCACAGAAGGTCCCATTGCCCTGAAACGCTGGTTTGCAGCTGCAGCCGGAGCCTGGCTCACACTGGGCGTCTTTGTGACACTGCCTGCACTCCTCAGGGATCGAACCTGGCACCGCCACAAACAAAATCTATTAAGACTAGAATCAGGAGCGTGAAGATTTGACCTAATAATAGCCTAGATTTAGCAAAACCTAAACCAGGACCAAAGAAACAAGCAATAATCAGGGAAAGGATGGACAAAGTTTTATGAAAGGTATTTTCCACATCTAACGTTTGTTAAACATGAATGTGTTTGTGTCAGACTCACCGAGGTCAGTTTGACAGCGGTCCCCAGTCCAGCCGCTGTTACAGACGCAAACTCCAGAGCCCTCTTTTCCGTCCACACAGACGCCTTTCTCTGTGCAGTTACAGGCTGAAAAACACGCAACACTACTTTTCACGTAGAACAAGACAGAAGGAAATACAACACACAACTTGAGTTTATTTCATAACTTCTTTACCGATCTTTATCCTAACTGTTGTGTCATCAGGTGGTCCAGCAACACCATGTGCCGAAGATCATTGGACTAGTAAGTAAGAATCTTTATTGATATAGCACTTTTCACAGACCAGAGTCACAAAGCGCTTTACAATTGTTGTGGCCATTTTCCCCACACAGAGATGGGAGCGGGGTGCCATACAGAGATGTCAGACTTATTGTACATATTTTTAGTGGCACCCGGAGGAAACCTACAGAAAGGTGGAATCGAACCCAGGGCCTTCTTGCGGTGAGGCACAAGTGCTAACCACTGCAGGATTCTTCTTCCTTGATGGCAAAAGCTCGATACCAGGATTCTCGAGTCTGATTCAGAAGGATGACCAGTAATTTTCTTTACCAGAGTTCAGATCTTATCTCTGGCAAAGACAATCTCTGATTAGTAATAAATAAGCGAAAAGATACCTATTGTGTCCATGATAGAGTCGCTTGAGATACACTTCAGATTGATGAGGAATATGTGGAAGATGTATTGTATCTGACACTATGGGTGCAGTCCCTCATTCATACATGTTTGACAGGAGAAGGGTCATGTGGACAGTGACGTGAGGAAGCAGAAGTGTAGCAGGGGCTTTGTGTGGGGCCCCTCCCCCACATCTGGCCCTGCGCCTGGCCTCAGACTCACAGGGCTGCGCACTAGAGCTGCAACTAACGATTATTTTAATAATCGATTCATCTGTCGATTATTTCTTTGATCAATCGATTCATCGGATAAAAAAAGCATTTGTAGTTTCCATCCCGTTATTAAAAAACGTGGCCTTGGATCAACCCAAAGAAACAAACAAATGTATGCTCTGCAGTATAAAGTAAAGTGCACAAAAACAGGTTTTGTTGTTTAACCCAAAGAGCAATTACAGACAAGACACGTTTGTGTAATAAAGTCATTTTTAGGGTAATTGTACATTGTTGAGTGCATATACTCAAAAACTTTTGAAATTTTTGTAACTTAAAAGTGATAGGAGATATAGACTTTCTGTAAATTACAGAATTATTAAGGATGGCCAAAAGTTGTATATAGGGAATTAGTGTACCCATCTAATTAGCATATTATGACGTCATATGGCGTTGGAAATTGTGGATTTTAGAATTTTCATAAAATGTGTCTCCCCTGCTCTCTCTCTCGTCCCCCCCGCGCTCTCTCTCATCTCCCCTGCCTAAAGTTAGTGCGGTACAACACTCGCACGCTTCCTTCGCTTCACTATTCTGCACTGGTTCAACGCCGTCTTGCTCGAATAATTGTCTCCATCATAGACTGTATTAAAAATGACCACCTTCGCCACACTCTGCTCTTCTTCTGTGGAGTTTTACGGCAGTGTGCATGCAGTGTTGTGTAGTTCTGTGGTGCATGTGCGTCTGTCCGCTCAACCATAGAACTACAAGAATGCGCCCAACTCGAGCGCTCGGTGACGTATTAATCGCGCAACACAACGAATCGATAACCAAATTTGTTGCCAACGCTTTTAATAATAAATTTTTATCAATATTATCGATTTGTTGTTGCAGCCCTACTGAGCACACAACCTCCATGAGCTTCTGCAACCTCAGTATAATATCATCCTATTCTCTCATGCACCCAAACCGCAAAGGCAGGTTCAGTAGCTCGCTTTTATGAAAGTATGACAAAAGCTAAACCTTGTGCTTGTCTTAGTGTCATATGAGATGTCATGTCATTCACATGTCATGTGAATCTCATCTTGTCCATGTCTTCTGACACACATTGACTACTATACAATGTGACGTTGATAGTGTGTCGCTGCCTCTGGTCTGTTCTTTAATCAGTGCATTCATTTGACATTGTCCAGAGTTGAAAGAACTCAATAATCACTTCCTCCGTATCACTGCTGCGAGCCGGGGCCTACTTGTGCAGTTGGCTCCAAAGTGATCGGCGGCGCACAGATCGCAAGAGTCTCCTCTGAAGTTCCGCTCACAGTTACACTTCCCCGAGCCTTTCAACCCATCATCACAGTTACCATGGAAACCGCAGGGCGACTCAACTCCACCCGGACAAGCTGTTATCACACAGAGACAACCAATCAGACCAATCAGAAATAAGGTGCACTCATACGGCCATTGAACGTATATATAGGCTGAACCAGAAAGACATTGTTTTTTACAACGTTGCAACATGGTTAAAAAACACTATTCAGAGTTCCTGGTACCTGAGCACTCCTGTCCATAGTGATTCTTGCAGCACTTCTGGGTCCATGACGGGTAGTGACACACTCGTTTACAACCTTTGCGTCCAAACGGAGACAAGTCCAAGTCCAGCGTGTACCTGTACCTGTAGCGGGACGACGGGGCGATGCAAGACTCCACCTTTCCCTGTGAGACGAACATACTATGGTATGAGCATAGTGTTAGGCTGCAGAACATGGACCAAGACCATACAGACAGAGTCCTGGATCTATAGCTGTCCATCTGTGGGAGCGAATCCCTCCCTCAATGCGGGCCAATGAGGTTTATCACTTTTTCCCACTGGTTTTTCTATTAGTTATTCCTTGCAGATGCAGGAGGGTCCAGGACATTTGACATTCAACAGCATTTATGGACATTAGTCATCTGCTCTATGTGTTTTTTTTAATCGTTGCATTTCTTGTGTTTGATTCTTGAATGATTCTAATGAAGGTAAGAATGAGACAGTGGGGTTTTTAAACTCACAGCCTGAATATAAAACAACCCATCAGCAGATACATTATGAGAATGGTTTGAATTGAAAAATATCCTGTAAGACGATGAATGCTTCACGGCGTCACAATTATATGTTTTCCGTTTTGACACAAATTTGTACAAGCTTTGATTCAATTTCACCACACTCAAGGAAATGAACAGAATCTAAATCATGGATGTGGTGGTTAGAATTCCCCTCCCCCTGCCTTTCCTCCAGCGTCTCTCCTTGTGCACCTGGCTCTGATTGCAGGGTTTTGGGTACTCTGCAACTTCCGTGAGGGGATGCTTTTCAGCCTCCCACGGGTCTACAGGAGCCGTGCCTGTGGTGGCCGCAGTTTCTCGCTTCTGCTCTTTGTCTGTTGGTGAGTCCCGAATTAGCTTTTACGCCTATTCAAGGGGTGTTCATAATGCAGTCAGAATATGGGCTTGACACGCTGACATGAATATTGTGACTTGTCATGTGTGCTCTGGAGTTGGGGTCCAGATTCTGTGCCGTTTGCGTGTCGCCTGGTTCTGAATCTAAAGAAGTTCTAAAGAATCCCTCTGTATGAGTCTTGCTCTTGCCCGCGGATTTCAGCAACATAACTGACCACATGTTGGTTTGCACTCCAGGGGAATTTCCTCAATCTGACAAGGCTTTATTGGCCTATATACCTGAAAATATTTATAGGCATACATGCTCACAAGACTATCACTAATTGAGCATTATTGATACGAGCAGCATGAGAAAGTAAATATCTCTGGGTAAAGGTTAAGGATCTCTGACCGTGTCTGTGTGTCTCAGGCGGCAGGAAGGAGGATTCAGGCAGCGTCCACACCGGCCCTGAAAACATAAACCATTGAAGGCAGGTCAACAAATATAAACAAATGAAATCACTGAAAAGTCCTTAAAATTAACACACATTAACACACAGCAGAAACCAGGGGAGAAAGCCAAAATAATTAGGCTTTCAATGGGTTAGCTGACAGGTTCAACTGCTATCAGTTAAAAGAACATGGTTTATTAATGCCTTTTCACAGATTAGGGCAATTTAATGATGACTTGACATAAAAAAATTACATATTGCTACTTTAATTAAGACAAATTATCTAAGATTGTCTTTTTACAGTGTAAGTGCAAAACACTCCACCCACATGTCCCTCTATGACGTGTGAATGAATGATTGTTGGTGGTTGGAGGGACTGATTGGCAGCCTTGCTTCCACTAGGCTGCCCCTGGGCATCTGTGGCAAGTGTCATAGCTTCCAAACACCATGTGTGGAGTAGTAATGCATTATCAAACACTAAACAGGACTGAACTACACTGCTGCAATTAGAAAAGCAATTAACTGAGACGACTGGCGAACAGAGACACCCCTGTACAGGACGGCACATTATAACAATGAATTATCAATACAAATTATTTCATTGGAAAAAAAAACAGGTGTGTCCAATGCTCACATATGTGGTCTTGTTGGTAATGTCATCACAGTGAGCGCCCAGGCCTGGAGGTTCCAGGATCTGGTCGATACCGTAGGCCATGCCATCAGTGAACATCAAGTACCGCTCAATGACCCGGGCTGCATTTCCGTTCAGCAAAATGTTCCCCTGGAAAACAAATCACTGTCCATCAGGGCTGCCCACTATTCCAGCTCTCTATTAAAACAAGAAATCACAATTGGACAATATAAACGCCATTTTTATTGATTTCTTCTAGCTGTTCAGATGAATCGTAAATCCACTGGAAGAATACTATTTTTTTAAATGTTAATTAAAGATGCAGTAAGCGATTTTGTTAGCTTAGCCGTAGCACCAACTGGAAACCACTCCCCTCTCCACCAAACATCCAGCATTTTCTTTTCTTTGTCACACACATGGAGAGTGAGCGGCAAATGTGAAAATGGGATTTTCTGTTCAGCCATTTAAGGTTTTAGAAAATTCAATAACTCAAGTGCACTCGCGAGAGGAAGAGGGTGAAGGGGGTAAACGCATCCCATTGGTTCGTTGGGGGTGAACAAATCCCATTGGTTTATTTTTATCGGTCCGCACCAAAATATTTTTTATTAATTTCTGGAGACTATGGCATCTGGTCAATTCCATTACCATTACTTTGAAAACACATGATAAATTGACTAGTTTTAGGTAGGGATGTAAATCGGTGACCGTTTAACCGGTGGTTGACCGTTACAGCGTTAACCGGTCAAAGCTGTCGGTTAAAAAAGAGAAAAAGGGGAGAGGGGAGGTCTCTTAATAACGCTATTTTAAGCCCAATTTGCACGGGGTGACGAACGGGTCTGTATCTAGCTGTGTGCGCAAATGTATCAGTAAACTCCAGGCCGACTCTCACGCCGCACGCGCCACATATGCACACACACATGCACACGCACGCGCGCGCGCACAGACACACACACACACACACACACACACTTTCCCCCCTCCATTGATACGTAACCTCCACACGCATCATCTCTCCCCTCTGTTACCGCCTGCTAGTTGCACACTGGTGCGGGTCAGAACTACATTGGAGCTTATATTTACGCACACACACACACACACACACACACATACACGTTTTTGTTACCTGGTGGGTCCCTTTGACAGGGCCGTTCAGAATGGGACCCATAGACATAATCTTTTTTTACCAAGACTTTAAGTAATACAAAACAGTCAATAGAAACCAAACAACTATTTTAAAGGAATTTTATTTTAGATTTTGTTTTCGAATTGCAGTGATTCTATTTTTGACATAGAATTTAATGCCACTCCATGTCCGATGTCTAAGGTCATCTGGTGAGGCATTAATGCAGGCCAGGCAGTGAGACTTCCCAGGGACCTTTCCAGTCTGTATGAAAGGTGTCATGGTCTTCTCCACAGCCTTCACCTCAGATGCAGACCATGGCTTTCTTACACGTTCTAGGGAGAGAAATAAAAATATATTAGCAATATACACTCCCAGGGTGAGGACCAAGCAGCCTGGCTGTAATCCCCCACCTGGTACACTTACCAGAAGGGGCACTGCCACTACCATGGGGTGCATCTGGATGAATGGTTGAAGGTTCTCCGCTTGAAGTTTCTTTTAGCCCGTCCGTTTGTGAGAGGATCTCTACTGCTCTCCCTGTCGCACAGAAAATAAAAATACAAGTGGCCTTTAGGGGAAAAAAATCATACATATTTTAATAATATCAAGAATTACCTTCAGGCTCAATTTGTATCTGGTCGAGGCTCTTTCCTTCGAATTCCGTCACTCTTCCCTGCTCCATGGCCATCAACACTTTGCTGATTTTGGCCAGCTCCAGTGTCCCCTCTGGTAGTCTGTAATATTGCCTGTGGATGCGAATGTCATGGCCGAGGAAGTTGGCAAGTATGTCCATCTCATTCTCTTTCATATTGAGAACTGTAGACATAGTAGCTATGTGCTTTCTAAGCTTGGTTGAGGATAGCATCTCTGGATGCACCGCACCACATTCTTTGGCTACCTGCCGTAGGGAGTCTGATCCCCTGATGTGGGTGTCTGCGCCCGGGCGGGAAAAGAAGTATGGGTTATGGTCAGAGATGGAACAGGCCCTTCTGTTCTCCACCAGCACCTCCATCGAAGCAATCATTTCAGGAGTCAAAAGAACCGGCACTTTCCGACTTCTTTTCCCTTTAATTTCAATGCGTTGAAAATGCTGACACAGCTTTTTCTCAAGTTGGGACAGTCCCAGAGCAATGTCAGAATGGATCCCAGTCTTACTTCTTAAGGTAAAGGCTGTCAGTGGCATCTTTGAAACCTCACCTTCCCTTCTTCGATTGAAAATGATGACCTCACAAAGAGTCAAAACTGCCAGTTTAGACCAATGCTTAGACGTTGGCTCACTTATTTAGGGTTTGCACATATTCAGGTCGACATACCTCAATATGTGCATGCATGGCTCTAACGTCCTCAGTCAGAGGGAGCAGGTCCGGAGTGTTCCACTTGGCTTGCCGGAGGGTCTGTAGGGCAGCAGAAGAAACACAGACGTCCCACCTCTTCTCAAAAAGCAGCCGGCTTCGTTGGAGGTTTTTAATAAATAGTTCATCAACCCAATGCTCCATTTTTGAGTCACATTCAAGAATATCTGCTAGCTTTCTGAGGCTATGGCCGAGTTTGAGGGCCAAGGATGGAGTCTTGTATTGATTTGTTTCCTCATCATATCCAGCCACAGACCTGACTGCATCAATCACATGGTTAAAGTTGGAAGGAATAAAGAAATCCTTAATTGTTTTCAGTTTCCCTGCGGTTTTTGCTTCGTTAATTAACCTACCGACTTCTCTCATTTTCTGCCTAATGTAATCATGCTTTGTCTTATCATGCCCGTGTTTTAAGTACAGGTGCTCTCCGAGTCTCAGAATCCCCTTTTCTGCTTTGACAACACCCGTGACCTCATCCTGATGCATTGCCGAAATTAAAGACCACAGCTTTTTGCTGATGCCCTCCGGTACAGGCTGGGCTAGGGAGCAGAGGGACTGGACCCTACTTCTACCTGGTTTAGCCTGGGCATCTTTCTGTGAAAGCCGGCACCTGGCCACATGCCTCCACAGCGACTTTCGCTTAAGCAATGCCCCACAGTCTATACAGTGCAAAAACTCACTGGATTTAACTGGGGAATTTGGCTGTTTAGCTGGGACTAAAGTTCCAATGCCGGCCTTTAAAACCTCAAAATTGTGCTCACGGTTTCCACTATTCCTGATCAAATCAAACTGAAGTTTACGTGCTTTAGATTTCACAGGTAGAGCCAATGCTCTGGCTACGTCACTTTCATTTCCATGTTTTCTAGTCAAATGACGGGACATTTTGTGGCAGGACATTGAACAGTAGAGGCAGAAGTGTCTCTTGCTGTATACTCGCCCCCCATTTTTCTTCTTTTGCAGCTGCATGATAACAATCTTATTTGCCTTTGGTTCGTCACTTTCCGAGTCTTGAAGAAAAGTGTTTTTGATTTTTCTTTTTCCATACTTTTTTACAGGTTTCTTCTTGACAGTTAAATCGTCAGAATCTGAGTCGACTTCATCAATTAGGGACTCTTGACTAAGCTGCACAAACAACAAATAATTTGTAATCATTCTATATAACAATTTGAAGTCATGACTTGTAGTCAGCACTTACCAGTGGTTTGTAAGCGTGCGCTTCAGTGTGCTCCTCCATGATTTCTTGCAGCCTAATGAACCACACACTTGCACCTTTTTCTAGCCTGACACCTGATTTCCTCTGTTGTGCTGCTCCATGATTGGCTCCAGCCTGCTGGACTGAAATTGCCCCAGTGTGCCCCTCCTTGATATCCCGCAACCCACCACCAGGGTTCCGACACATAACACACTTTTTTCAGGAAAGTAAACCTCCAGGGGTCCTTTCCATATTTTTACAGAGACTGCATAAGGACCGTTAGAAAAGCATTACCCATTGATTATTAAGCTTGGACCAGTGGGGTCCGGTGTTCGGGCCCCACCACGTAAAACCAGTCCCCATGACGTGAGTGGAATCTCAGGTTATGGAACCCACCAGGAGTTGAAAACAAGTGCACACACACACACACACACACACACACATGTATTGTACACACACATACATACCGGTCTGTTGCGCTCCTCTGTGTCACGGAGCCCAAAGGATCCGCGCAAATGCGCGGCTTCAGTCAAACCACAGGAACATGTTTGTGTTTATGGTCCTTGGCATCGGCTCCACACACATCACTTTCAAACTTTAGCGGAGACCTGCGAGACGCGGCTCGTCACTCGCTGCTCTGACCATGTGAACGAGCCGTCTTTTGTTTAATAATGCTTTAACCCGCAGCACAGCAGAATGGGAAGATTAAAACAGCAGTTCTCTGTGCTCAGAGGTGCCGAAGCTGTTGCAGGTTTTTGCGCCGCTGTCTCGGCTCTGATCCTGTAGAACGCAGAGCTGCACTTATGAAAAGCGGCTCAAAATGGCTGTTATTTCAAAGAACGTGGACTAATTTAAACTACGCGGTTAACCGGTTTCAACCGGTTAATGAGGCTCGGTGGTTGGTCATGAAAATTCATAGTTTTTTACATCCCTAGTTTTAGGGTTTAAGGACATTTTCCCACAATATTTAAAAAATGTGTCTGGAAAAAAAATCCCTGACTGCATCTTTAAGTATTCAGTGGAGAAAATGGTCCGAATCAATCAAGCAGAGTCTGCAGACATCGACCTGAGGATAGAAACCTGGAAGAGAGGAAGATGTGGCTACTCCATCTCTGCTTCTGTTGCACTTTATTACTGATGTTTGTAACTTTTAGAATTACGTATTTATTTGTTTGTGTGGATGGATGCGTTTCTGCTGCTGGATGAATCAATAAATGAATTTATCTAAATGTCTGTATGTGCCCGAGCAGTCATTCACAAGTAAAGAATTCTTGTTTACAATTAAGGCTAAGTCTAAGAAAACAGTTATTTTTATATTTGTATTGGACTTAAATCAAAACAAAAGAGCTAGTATGACAAAGACTACAGTATATGTTGGTATTATCCATCTTTTTAGTGGTCGGGGAAACCGGAGCACCCACAGGAAACCTTCACAGGTACTGGGATAAGATGCAGAAGGGTCCTGGAGGTGGAATTGAACCCAGGACCTTCTCGCTGTGAAGCACTAGCGCCAACCACTGCCAGAATAACCAGAATGTTTGAAAGCAAACAAAGATAATATGGTTCTACAAACAATAAAAACATAATACCTAGTTTATTACACATCAAAGCCAAAACCAAAACTGCTGATGCTTTTCCAGAAGCCCATAAATGAATCCATGACTTATGTGGAAAAAGTATGATTTATACCTGGATGTGACCCAGAGCACCAGATTTGTCCACTTTTTACAAGAATGAAACTGCACCTCTTAGTGGTGGTCTGTGCTCTACGGGACATCAGAGAACATAGCAGAGGTGAAAACTCTCATGTGGATTTTGACAAAGATAATACAGTATTTAATTACGTTTCTCCCCAATATCTTGGAAAAACTGAAATCTGCCACTGACGGAAAACCAAACATAAATTCTTCTTACCACGAGGCTCTTGTCACAGGCATAGTTGATGACTGATCCATGCATGGATCGATAAGACGACTGGTATTTGTCAGGATTACTGATCCCCATCACCTACAAACACAACAATGTAGTCGTTTCAATATGAATTCAATATTGATGAAAATATGTTTAGTTTTTCTAATAGTTATCTGGTCGGTGGTTAGCAGCAGTTGCCGTTTTAAAATCAACTCATCAGAGGGAAAAACTTCAAGAATGTGTGAGACCTCTTCCAGGGAAAGAGAAGCTGCATGTTCAATTAATGAGCGAAACATGGGGGTAGATGTTTCAGTTCTGACAGTCCTGATCTCAGTCTCTGGCCCCGGACTCTGGAACCAGCTCCCTCCTGATCTACGAGAGTCACTGGTTTTGGGCTTTTTAAATCGAGGCTCAAAACTTATTTTTACAGACTGGCTTTTAACACTTTTAACACTCATTACACAATGACACTTTTGAACATTGTTTTACTGTGTGGCCAAACTTGTATGCGGAAGCCAGATCCCGTCAGACCTCTGAAGCTGTGCATTGCCGGGCATGGTTAGTTCTGTGATGGGAGACCTAAGGGAACACCAGGTGCCACAGTGGAGCGGCTGCGGCTGTAAAGTGCCAACCTGTTATTGTGTCCTTAGGCAAGACACTTCACCCACATTCCATAGAATCAGTCTGGTGTGTGTGTGAATGGTTGGTGGTGATCGGAGGGGCCGATGGCACAGACTGGTTGCCTCGCTTCTGTCAGTGTGCCCCAGGGCAGCTGTGGCTACAGTAGTTTATCATCACCATGTCTGGAGTCAAAGAATAATGACATGTGAAGTGTCTTTGAGTGTCCAGAAGAGCGCTATATAAAACCAATGCATTACTATTATTATTATTATTATTATTATTAACTGTTTTATTGTTTGAATTTTTTATGTGATTTTATTGTAAAGCGCTTTGGTCGCCTCGAGTGATGTAAAGTGTTCAGTGGACACTCAAATGCTCCAAGTCTAAAATAACGCGTCGTCGTTCACTTTTTTTTGTGCACTATTTTAGTACCAGGCACACATTCATGTACATCTCCTTTTAAAGAACACATATTGACCATTATCAAAACAAATCATCACTGATTAATCTCATCTATATTCAAAAAAGGTGATAATATAAACCATCAATGTTTCATCAACCATTTTACAGGCTGTGCGCCCCACCCAACCACAGAATTGTACGAAATCTGGTCCAGTTAAATTCAAAGACCTATTTCGGGCTCTTTCCAACTGTGCCATTTTCTCCTGGATCCTCCCAGGCTTTGGAAGAGGGATAAAAATTGTACGTTCTGCTAATCTGATAAAATGCACCTCTGCTAATCTGAATTGGAAAAAAAACTTCAGTCCGCCCATTTTAACGTGATGTACCAATGTTAGTGAAATAAATCCATTTCAAATTCTAATCACCCCAAATTGGAAGTATTCTATGGGTGGAAGTCTCGACAACAGAGCATGAATCCTCCGTATTTGTACTTGATAAAACTCATGCAAGAACCAATGGAAACAAAATAGAGCTGTCAATAGAGGCCAGAGGGGGAAATAATTTCCATTTTCTTCCTTGTGGAAGTACCATGGAGTTGCGTATGGTATGTGCTTTGATGATGGCCATCAGCTCCTCCTGGTGGTCGGGACTGGTAAGCCAGCGTTGCCGCTCGAGAGGTAGTGATGCTACAGCTTGGTCTGAGGGCCAGAACATGGTGAAAGGTCTGTGTATGGGGAGCTCCAGGACAGGCAGGAGACCAGAGGCCTGGAACAGAACAATGAGGTTGTGAGGCGAGCTCATTCTCCGGCACATACGGTGCCATTTATCCTTCATTTAAGTATTTTTATCACTCAATATAAACAACAAATACAAAAGGAATATCAGTCACATTATTTGGAGGGATTCAAAGATTGATTGCAATATTCTTCCTATTTCCCTTTTTTAAACAATAAAATACTCTGTTAGTTGAAAAGTGTTTCACTTGTTTGCATTACCTCGACAAGTGAGTAGAACTTTGTGTATCCGTAAAATGCTGCTGCTTCAGTGAGATTCATCTGTAAAAACATCGAAGTTTTGTTTCTTGTGAATAGGGCGTATTTCATTTCCCCTTCTTTGATCACGACTTCTGACATTGAACATAAAGACCATTTATAAAATCACATTGTTTATAATAAATGTCTTATAATAAATAAAACCGTATAGGGACAAAATCAGATCAGCTTTGGATTAGAATATTGGTTTGTGATCAGGAGTCATATAAACTGGATTTTCAAAACGCATTGAATACTTGTATAAGGCACAAATGAAAACTGAATACCTTTTAATTCAATTGATCGAGACACATGTAAACCTGGCAGCGTAAATTGAGGTGTGAAAAACCATTTATACATGTTACTAACTCGATACGACTGAGACAAGACCAGCAGATGCATTTAGAAGCACATTGAAAATCCATGCTTGTATAAGAAATGTATGATTTTGAACCATAGAAAATAGAACAGTTTGAGCACACAACTTTTTCACCTTCATTTTTATCAGGTAAAAGAGGGCTTTAAGGAGGAGGGTAGCATGGTCTCTATGTGGCGCAACCTGCTAAACGAGTGTATTTTGTCCTCACGGTTTTGGCTTTGACCGGAGCCTTGCCCTGAAGCGTGTAGGGAGTAAGCAGAGTGTCTATGTGGTGGATGACTCCGTTTGCTGCGGTGTAGTCGCTTCGCACGATTCGAGACACATCATTGATCCACAGTGTGCCCTGCAACAAAAGTAGTATACATCTAAACAAATAGTGTCTCTGGTGCAATTCTACCTGCGTTGTTTGGTGCACACTGGGCTACGTGGAATTGTCTATGAGTTGATCCAAAGAAAAACCCTTTTTTTAGAGTGCCTGATATAGCATACACAATAGATAACGAGGAGAAAAAATCTTAATTCTAAGTGGTCATTATAATATGCCATGTGTTAAAGCTGTCGTTGTGCTAAGGCTTTTTCCTCAGTATCCCTCTGTCTCCTTTTCTCTGTCTAATTTGCAAGTGTTTTGTCAGAGGATCTATGGGAGTGTCTGGAGCAGCCAGCGGCAAACCCATCGCCGCCGGTGATGAGCTCGGGGACCAAACAATGGGATTTCAATCATCGTCGTCGACCAAGAGCAGGTGCACAGTGGGGACACCTGCTTTTGCACTATCGCTGCTCTCATCCACTGCCGTAGCAGGGTTTATCAAAAAACCATTAAACACACCATTTCATGCCTTAAGAGGAAACGGTTCAATGTCTGGATTTGTGACCTTGTGTTTTTGGGCGCCGGGTGTTTTTTTGCCATATGTCCGATCAGCAATCCTCAAAGCACAGCAGAGTTCAAGCCTGTGTGCTAGCTGCTCAAATGCCAAGATCTCTCTCAACAATTATAAAGTATAAAATAATTATGGAAAATAAAAAAACTTGCAAAAAAATAAAAAGTCAAAATAAAAACAAATAATAATACTAAAAAAATAATAATAAAACCTAAAGTAAATGGGCAGTCAACCCAAAACAAACAAACCATTTCCACATACACACACTAGCACCACAAACACACAAACACGATTCCACGTCCAACCCACACACACCCCCCCACCCCACACACACCACGTTGAGCTCAACACAAAACACCAACACAAACACAAAACAAACAACAAAACAAACATACCCGGTGTGAGTCATCTATGTCCATGGACAACTCACCCTTCCCCACCACACCGTCGACGAGATACTCCCCCCCACACCCCTACCCCACCCCGAGACCGGCTGAACACCCCCCGGGGACCCCCCCCTCACCCCAGGGGGGAAGAGTCCCCCCCGGCGGGGGGTGTGGTGACCACGTCCCGCCCCCCGGCGACCCCCCCCGCCTAGCGACCCGAGGACCCCCCCCCCGGTGGGCCCCCCCCACATGAGACCCCCCAGCGCCCCCCCCACCCCCCCGGTACACAACACCCCAGATATCCCGAACCCCCCCCCCCCCATCGTGGACGTACCGCGTTCAGACCCGTCACCCCACCCCCCGTACACTTGGGGACCCCACACCCCCCCCCCCCCCTGTAGCCCCCCCTCAACCCCCCCACACGCCCACTGTGTATGCGGGGGGCGGGGCCACCCCTCTTGTGACCCCCACCCCCCGCATCCTGCACCCCCCCCCCCGCTCACCCCCCCCCAGGTATAGGGGTACGGCGGTTCGGTCCCCCCCCCCGCCCACACTAACCACGGTTTGGACCCCCCCCCCCCGCCACCACCACCCCCCCCCCCGCCCGAGCCCCCCTAGATGGATGCCCCCCCCAATGGGAGCCGCCCCGGTGAGGAGTAGAGCCCCACCCACACCCCCCCACCCCCCGGCGGGCAACGGTTGAGGGATTGAGACAGGGAGCCGATACAACCCCTCGACCGGAACCCCCCGGTCCCCCCCGACCTACCCAGTTGTTTGTAGTGTGGTTGTTGTGTGTGTTTTATGTGTTAGAAGTGTTTATGTTGTTTGTAGTTGTGCCCCCACCCCCCCCCCCCCCACACACAAAACACCACACACACACCACGCGGTCACCCCACCCCCCCCCCCCCCCCCCCCGCCACCACCCCCCCCCCCTTCCCCGGGAAGCGGGGACCCCGGAAAGACACCCCCCAGTGACCCCCACCCCCCCCCCCCCCCCCAAGTGGGGACCCCCCCAGACAGGTACCCCCCCCACCAGCGCGACCCCCCCCCCCCCCCCCCCTGGGTCCCCCACCCAACCGGTGCGGGGAACGCGGAACCGCGACCCCCCCCCCCCCCCCCCGCCCCCCCCCCCCCCACCACCCACCCCCACCAGGGACCAAACCCCCGCCCCCCCCCGGGCCCCCGGGACCCCGACGACCCTCCCGCGGCCCCCCGGAGGGTTCTCACCCCAATTCCCGCCCCCCACCCCCCCCAGCACCCCCCCCTCCTTCTGTGGATAACCCACAGGTTCCCACCAGGGGGCCAGTGACCTTCCATGACCCGAAGACGATGGCGGGTACCTCCCGCCCCCCCCCCGGGACACCAACGGACACCAGTCCGGTACCCTGGAAATCCCCCCACCACCCAACCTACCCCACGAGAGGGGTCAATCAGGGTACCCCCACCCCCCACTCCCTCACCCCCCCATCACCCCGGGGACAACGAGACCCCCCCGGGGACTCGGGATCCCCCCCTCCGGTGCTGGTCCCCCCCCTCGATCGCAGCCCGCATATAACATAAAATAATATATATATATACTATAATATATATAATAATAATAGAACAAACCACACACACACCACACAACACCACACCTCCACCAAACCCCTTGTTAGGCTCCCCTGCAGGCCTACATGCGAACACACCCTACAACACACACAACAATCCACGCCCCACACACAATAAACAAAACATTTTGTGTGTTTGATTGTGTGTTTTGTTTGTTGTGTGTTTGTTTTTTGTGTTGTTTTTGAGAAACAAAAAAACAACACCAACCGTAGCCACCACCACACCCACACACACACCACACCTACCCAACCCCCCCCGGGCGAGCGTTTCCCGTATCACATATCCCGGAGACCCGCCCCCCCAGCGACCTAGGCCCCCCCCCCCCCCCTCAGACCACCCCACCCCCCGACCAAGAATCCGTTGAGGTCCCCCCCCCCCCCCCCCCTACCCCCTACAGGGACCCCCCCCCCTGACCATGACCCCACCCCACGACCCCCCACTGGTCGGTAGTCCCCCCCCCCCCGAGGCTTCCCCCAACCCACCTTCCCCCCCCCCCCCCCCCCCCCCCCCTTGCCCTTTGGATTTCGGGGTGGAGACCCCCTGGGTCCAGGCTGGAACCCCCCCCCGACCCCCGACACCGGTGGACAACCCCCCCAGACGTCTTAGAGCTTGAGTTATGATCCCCGAATTCCCCCCCCGGACCCTCCCCCCCGCCCCGGAGCCTCCCCCCCAAGACCCCCCCCCGACCCCGGGCTGACCCCCCCCCCGGCGCGGAGGACCCAAGGGACTCCCCAGCCCCCACACCACCACACCCACGTGTACCACCCCCTGTATTTATACCCCCCCCCCCCCCCCCCACCCCTTGGGCCCAAAGGAGGCAGGCGACACAAACACAAGGGTTTGGGGGGGGGGGGGGGGAGGGGGGGTTTGGGTGGGGGGGGGAGGGGGGGGGGGGAGTGATGTTTGTTGTGTAGGTGTATAAACACGCAAAAACAAACACAAAACAAAACAAAAAAAAAAAAAAAAAATAAAAAATAAAAAAAACTTCAACCCACCCCCCCCCCGTGCGCATACCCGCCCCCCCAGCTAACCCCCCCACTTGCTAGCAGGGAACCCCCACACACACACCACAACCCCAATACTCTGAACCGATGATAAGAAACCCCCCCCCCCCATAGGTAGGCCCCCCCCCCCACCCCCCCAAACACCAAAACCGGCGCCAACCCCCCACCCCCCGGGCGTCTTACGCAGATCCCCCATGTAATACCCCCCCCCCCCACGGTGGTACCCCCCACGGGGTTTACCCCCCGACCCCCCCCCCCCGTCCCCCCCCCCCCCCCCCACCGGACATGTACACCCCCAACCCCCCGGCCCGAACCCCCCCCCCCCCCCCCCCCCCCCCGACCCCCGGCCACCCCCTCGCCCCCTCCCGGGGAGGGTAACACAAGTGTAGTGTGTTGAGGTAGGGGTGGGGGGTGGTGTGAGGGGGGGGTGTGTGGTTTGGGGAATGAAGTGTGGGCCATCTTGAGGTCCCCCCACCACCCCCCCACAGACCCCCTCCCAGCACCTCCCCCCGCGCGAACTGTGACACTCAACCACAGGCTAATGAGTGCCCACCACACAACACACAAGATATCCACCCCCCCCCTCCCCCGACCCACCCCCGCGGGGGGAGGTCCCCCCCCAGCCCCCCCCCCCCCACACCCCACACACCACACCACACGAGGAGATCCCGGCTTGGGTCGCCCGCCTACTGGACGCCCCACACCCCACCCCCCCCCCCCCCCCCAAGCTGAAGTGAACCAGGTTGTGTGGGGGGGGGGACCGCCCCCCCCCCTTCCGGGGGGTCGCTCCCGGACCCGGGAAACGCCCTAGGGTCCGCTTGCCGCCCCCCCCCCCCCCCAACACAAATACACACACCCACTCCCCCCCCACCCTAAACCCACCCGATGGGGGGTATCAGGGGGCCCCCCCCCCATAACCCTCACCCCCTCGGTCCCAACCCCCAGACCACTATCCCCCGTACACCCGTAGAACCACCCCCCCCCCCGCCCGACCCCCAGTCCCGTTCCCCCCCCCGCCAACCCCCCCCCCCCCAACCCCCCTATTCCCCCCCCCCCCCACCCCCCCCCCCCACCCAGGGTTCCCTACCCCCCCCCTGGACGGCTATACCCACCCACCACCCCCACCCCACCCCCAACCGTCCCAACCCCCCCCAAGGCGGACCCCCCCCCCACCCCCCCCATACTTGAAGTAGGACACCGAGATCCACCCCTGGGAACCCCCCCCCCGAGGGCCCCATCTCCTGTAATGTCGCCCCCCACCCCCCCCCCTTCCCCCCACCCCCCACAACAAACAGTGGGGGTGGGTTGGGGGGGGGGTTGGGTTGTGTTGGGGTTGGTGTCCGGACCAACCCCCACCCCCCCCCCCCCGCCCCCCAAGTAGGCCCCGGAACCCCCCCCACCACGGGTTCCCCCAATCACCCCCACCCACCCCACTAGACCCCCACCCCCCCCACCCCACCCGCCCTCCCCCCCCTCCCCCCCCCCGGCTGGTCCCCCCCGACCCCCCCGAATGTGAGACCCCCCATTAGAGGTGTCAGGGGAAACACCGCCCCCCCCACCCACCCCCGATGAGGCACGGAAGTCCCGATGGGATGTGGTTCCCCCCCTTATCCCCGAACTACCCCAGGACCAGGACCCGATACGACACACCCCCAACCCCCCCTGATTCCCCCCCCCACCCCCACCCCACCAGCAAATTGGGACATAGACCCCCCCCCCTATCCCTGCGGTGTGGACGTAGGGACCCCCGACCCCCCCAACCCCCCCAACCCCCCGCCCCCCCCACCCACACACCACACACCACCACCACCCACACGCGGGACTAGGGCGACCCCCCCCCGAAGGCCCCCCCACCACCCACACCCCCCCCCCCCCCCCCCCCCCCTAGAAGGGTCGAACCCCAGGAGTGCGACCCCCCAGCAGGGCCCCCCCACCACCCCCGACACCCCCTGAATTTTCCATGTTATAACCCCCCGAATATACTCCCCCCCAGGTTGGAGTGCCCCCCTTAGGTGACGGACTGTGGGCGACCCCCTGAGTACTGAACCCGGCAGTACCACTCCCCCCCTGAATCTGACTTGAATAGACACCCCCCACCCTATATATATATATTTATTAATATATATATAATATAAAATAAACACAACACACACCACACACCCACCCCCACCCCATAGCCCAACCCACACACAAAGGGGGGGGGGGGGGGGGTGTGAGGGGGGGGGACAAAAAAACACGCACACCACACCATAGCACCTTCATTACGAGTTCCCCCGCTTCAGTGAGTCCGATCCCCCCCAACCCCCCCCCCCCCCCCCCCCCCCCCCCACAACTGGGAGCCAACCAAACACCCCCCCCCCCCCCGACCCCCGACACTCGCAAAGACCACCCCCTGACCCCCGTGGACCCCCCGGTAGACCCCCCCCCACCCCCCCCCCCCCCCCCCCCCGCGAACAAGACCCCACAGTGAGAGCCGGTGGATACCCCCGGCGTACCCTGTGGACCTGAGTTTAACCAACCGATAACACCCATCCCCACCCCAGTGACCCCCCCAAGGGGAGGTCCCCCACCGAGATCGCCCCCCCCCCCCCGGTAAGGGCCCCCCCCCCCCGTACCCTCGCTGAGGAGCCCCTCGGGACCCCCCCCCACCCGGAAGGGGAGACCCCCACCACCCCAACCACCCCCCCGTGTAGTCCTACCCCACTCCTGGAGGTGGGGACCCCTGCTCCCCCCCCCCCCCACCTGGTACCCAGATACCCCCCCCCCCCCACCGAGGGGGATTACCCCACCCCCATGATTTCTACCCGCCCAGACCCCCCCTCGAGATCAACCCCCCCCCCCCCCCCCTCCCACGCCCCCCCCCCCCCCCCCCTACCCCCCCCCCCCCCCCATATCCGACAGGGTTGGGGGTGTGGCGTACCCCCCCCCCAGGTACCCCCGGCCCCCCCACCACACACCCACACACCCCACCACACCACTGGGCAAACGATAGGCGAGGCACCCCACCCCCCGTGCCATCCGGGCCGGCTGGAAGACCCCCAAAAGGGCCGCGGACCCCCACCCCCCCCCACCCTCCCCCCCCCCCCCCCCCCCCCTCAGTCCCCCCCGACCCCCCTTCACCCCCCACGCGATCCCCCCTCCCTTCCCCCCCCCCGTACCCCCCCCCCCCCCCCCCCCCCCCACCCCCCTCCCCCACCCCCGGGCTGCCCCCTCCCCCCCCAGACCGGTGTACCGGCACTACATAAGCCTCCCAATTGACCCCCGCAGTTTCAGCACCTGTACCTTGCCCCGAGCAGAACCCGGCGAGGGCCCACCCCCCCCCCCCCCGCCCCCCCCCCCCTATCCCCCCCCCCCCCCACCCCCCCCCCCCCCCCCCCCCGCCCCCCAGACGGAAGGCGGAAGGATCCCCCCCCCCCGCCCCCCCCTGACTCCCCTCGGCCCCACCACCTCGGTACACGACATGTGGGGACAACTGGTACGTGGAGTCCCCCCACCCCTTGCCCCCAATAAACCCCCCCCCACCCGCCTCCCTCGGAGAAACCCCCCCCTCCGTGGGCGTCGCCCGCTCGCGCTCATAGTGCCTTATGTCGCCGCCTCCCACACTTCTTGAACTCGGCAGTGCCTTTTGAGGCCTTGCTGATCTCCGCCGCCCTATTGCAAAACACCACCCGGCGCCCAAAACCCAAGTCCCAAAATCACTTGAACCGTTTTCCTCAGTAACGTGCCGGAAATGGTGTGTTTCAAATGTATTCTTGATAAACCCTGCTAAGGCCTGTGTGATGAGACACGAGATTGTGAAAAGCAGTGACCCCACTGGTGCACCTGCTCTTGGTCGAGCGACGATGATTGGAAATCCCATCGGTTGGATCACGAGCTCATCACCGCGGTCGATGGGTTTGCGCGCTGGCCTGCTCCAGACACTCCCATAATCCTCTGACACAAACACATGCAATAGCACGAGAATAGGAAGACAGAGGATACCTGAGAAAAAGCATTAGCGAAACGACAGAGATTTAAAAACATGCGAGTATAAGACAGTAGATTTTGATTTTTCTCTACGTTATTAGAGTGGTTTCTTTAAAGGCCACTATAAAACAAGGTTTTTCTTTGATCAAATACATATGACACATTCCACGACCCAGTGTGCACCAAACAACGCAGTAGAATGCACCAGAGACACTCTTTTGTTTTAGATTATACCACCTATTAAAAGGTGTGACTAAAAAAGTAACATGTTCAACAGGTTTTGCATATATTCAAGTCAATGAGAAAAATAGCGCTAGTTTTGTATTTTAACACGGTCCTTTAGATGTATTTTTTACTTGTTATGTAAGGTGACAGTGAGTGTTGTAGAAGGGAGGGTGCAAAGAAATAAAGATTATTAAAACAAAACAATGACTTATCAGAGCGTAGTATTATTATTTCAACTGTATTAAAGGACACAATGTGATGCCGGCCCATAGGTAAAGCGATAATAAATGAGCTTAGTAAAGTATATCCCAAATATCTCCTCACCTGTTGCTGCTTTTTGTTTTGAAAACTTGGCCAGATATGCGTTCAGTCCTTTCCTAACAATCCTAGAGGAGAGAGTGAATGGGTGAAGGTTTGACAGTGCTCAGATTTCAGGCCACGGCAGGCAGCGCTCAAACCTCGTCTCCGATGTAGTTTGTGCAACATGCGGATCACGGACGCTCCTGTTGCTGTAGAGATGGCGTCAAAAATCTCGTACCACGTCAGACGGGGCCCACGGTACCTGCGGGCCAACAGGGGGCAGGCGAGGAGTCAGTAATGTACAGTGGTTCCATTTGCAGTTTTACAGGTTAAACTTTTAACTTTATAGATCCAAATCGTATTAGGGAGGGAGGCAACTGGGATTTAACTGTTGTCTGTGAAATTAATAATAATAATACGAGAACCAAGAACCGAAGTTTATCTGTATGGCAACTTCATAACGGCACAAGCAAATCGTAGTGCTCAGAGTGCTTAGTAAAAACAAGAAATCAATGCAAATGAACAAAATTAAAGGATTCCGGGATGAAGTCGGGGCAGGCCAGTTTGTATTGGGTTATGGTTTTCCCAAGTTTAATTTAATTTATGTATTTTTTTTCACCGAGTCATGATTTGGGCTTTTTCTTCTATTGTCGGCGGTTTTTTGCTCGTTTAATTATTGTCTTCTCCTGTACAGTCACTTTGGAAACTCTTGTTAATGAAATGTGCTGAGTGGATTTTGAACTCCGAACTTCACAATACTTTTGATGCATTTTACAATGTATACCTCCGTCTGAAGTTTCAGTGAAGATTTTGCCTCAGCTGAAGAGTCATAACCCAACAGTGTGTCATTCTACAGTCTATTAGACACAAACCCCAGGCGCCCACTTATAATTAGAGAAATGTGTACACCAGAGACCAAAAACTAAAGGCCATAGCATCAGAAAGTCGGCCAGGCGTCATGTGTTTGTACTTCAAAAAGGTCAACAAGATTTTATTGAGAAAAATATATGGTGATAATGTTGAAAGATACATTTTAAACTACGGCACTACATTAACACACATTTACAATAATTTAATAATGTTTCTATCGTTATTCATGCGGACAAAAGCCTTTTCAATACATTCTGTTTCAGCTCAATAGGAAAAATATTTGACAGCGTAACATAGAAAACGTTTGTGTATTGTGTAGGAGACTCGTGATTGTAGTGGTAATTATTTACAGTGCCGATCTTGTTAAAGTGATGAATTTTATTTGGAAGATGAGGGCAAAGCTACGGACTTGATTGTGGTTTGGTTTGATTTAAACTGAATGACTGAATGACCAAGGACGACACTAAATGAAATTAAAGGGAAATGAAATGAAAAGTAAATGAAATGAAGGTCCACAGCGAATATTTTGCATCTCAAAACGTACAGCTCACAAC
Organism: Knipowitschia caucasica; assembly: GCA_964034765.1. NCBI lineage: Eukaryota > Metazoa > Chordata > Actinopteri > Gobiiformes > Gobiidae > Knipowitschia > Knipowitschia caucasica. The sequence continues at coordinate 38,777,203 of OZ035830.1, read as the reverse complement.
AAATTGGTACAAAATAACTATAATTTAAATAGTACAGAGTAGCTCCAGTTTTGGGGCCTAGTGAATTTAAGACCCTTTTAGGAATTTTCAATGCTGTTTAGGTCAAACTTAATGCCATCCCAAGGTCAAAAATGAAAAAGAAAAGAAAACGGAACAAGGTGGATTTTATGATTTATGACCGCTGAAGGGCCTAAAGAAAAGAGCTTGTCTACAAAACTAATCTACTCACTACATTAGTCTCTATAAAACTGATGGAAAATAAATGTTGTTTAATGGAATCACTGTTAAATGAAATCTAGTCCAGACCTTGAGTCATTTTTAATGCATTTCGGCAGGAGTACGCACAACATTTCCAACAACGCTTCAGCTTTCTGTATTGTATCAGTCTAATCGCGTCAAAAGGGCAAAATGATTAATGAAAACATTTGTGCATTATGTTTAATAATTAATCACCGGTGAAATGTCATGGGAGATACACAATTGTCTCTGCAACCTAATGTTTTAATGGCATTAATCAATTAATTATAATGACAGCAGTCCCTCTTAGTCCAATACTAAATACTACAACATTTACTTTGTTGTTTTATCTCTAGCAATGTGAAATTATATAAGAATGTACAATAATAAAAAATATCTATAGTAAACAAGTATGAAGAGTATAAAAATATTTTTAAGGGGGGATCTTTGTACCTGTAACGCCCAATGCTGCCACCAGAGGGAGAGTTTAATCTATTTTGTTATTTTTCCAATATGATAGTTACCAGCTGCCAACACAGCCTTGTAAAGAACAATCATTTAAACTTGAGGAATTCCAAGACTAATTTAGGGGCAATACGTTTGTTTACAATACGTTTGTAAGAGCAGGAAACTGATTCATAGTGGGACAATGAGTGGAGTAAGTAATTGATGGCCAAAGCCATTTTCCAGTTTGTGACTTCCTGTTACTCACCACGAGGCAATAAAAGGATTCTGATTCGATAGATCTTTAACATAGAAAAAAATCTCCAAAAAGTCCTTGAATAACGGGTCTCTTTTATCAAACATATTTTCTACTTTTGCCTCCATTTTTGTCTGTGATATGTGCCTGACCTCGATGGATGGCTGCTTCCAAAGCGTCCAGGCCCACGCCCCGGGTGTAGTCAGCGGACACAAACTGGGTCCAAGATGTCGTACGTCTGTCCGGAACAGTGGTCCACGGCAGAATACTCTATCCACCGACGCAAAGCCCTTCGTTCCAGGAGCCACAGAGGGTCCCACCACTCCCTGCACAAAACATAAAATTCAGAATTATGACAAAAGAATAAGGTCCATAGAGTATCTACAATCGGCATATGTATGACACATCTCCTGTCCTGTTTGAGTTTATGTTTGTTTATTGTAAATACGTCTTTTAAAAACTATAGAAAACCCTTGGCGTGGAGCAAAGCAGGTAAACACACATTGTTCAACGAGGAGACTAATATAAAATTTGGCTTAACATTTGGCTGAATGAGGCCAAAATTGCGTAACATTTGGCACGATAATGACGTTGTGAGCTCGTTACCATAGTGACGAGTGTCCATTCCAACCACCTGAGAGCGAGTTCGGCTCCCACCACTACGCCTCCCCCCTGGCGCGACGAGGACAGGAGTTTTTTAAAAGGGTCGATTAACAAGGGCTGTTTTCTCTGTAAAACCAAAGACAAAGAAGATTCAACAATGCACGGCGTTTCATTCATAAAACAACAAGCAAAACACCAATACCATATTAATCAAAGACCCGTGTAGTGCTTAGTGTAATCCGGGGACTGGACTTCAAATCATGTCTGCTCACCCACCCGCTTCAAACTAGTTACATATTTTTCTGTATCCTGGTCATTGTTTTTTGTTCCATGATATTTGAAATATACTGTTGATAGTAATAACTAGAGTCCGTTTTATACAGCCGCTTTGGATCTTGGACACTCAAAACGCTTCACATGTCATTTTTTTCATGCACATCCATTCCATGGTGATATAAACTTCTACTGTATGCCACCAACGTCGCCCCTGGGGCACACTGACAGAAGCGAGGCAACCACTATGTGCCATAGACCGCCTCCTACCCACCACCAACCATCACACACACCACCAGACTCATGCTAATGTGGTTAAGTGTCTTGCCTACGACACAACGACAGTTCTGGCCCTTAACAGCCGCCCACTGTGGGCACCTGGCGTTCCCAGAGGTCTCCCATCACTAAAAAACTAACCAAGCCCTGCCCTGCTTGGTTTCAGAATGATTAAAAAAAAGAGAAAGATTGAGTGTAAGATTTCTTTTTCAGTGAGAAAAACGACTTGTGAAACAATTCCAAATTATTAGCAAAGAACGAGGCAGAATGGGTCCCCGCCACTGCTCCGACAGGTGACTACCCTCGTGGCCTGTGACGGATGGGCCAAATCAAAAGCAGAGGACGAATGTAACCCATAACCTATACGAGCGGGGTCTGGGGAACGGGGTAAAAGGAAGTGGTGTAAATGGCAAAGGAAGCAACTATAATGGTGCCAAAGCTGTGAAAAGTAGCCACTGTAATTGTTTTAGTCAAGAATGTTATAAGCTATATTCCTCCAAATGCAGTTTCTTCTTAACCTCAGTTTGCTTAAAGCTGGATTACCCTAGCCTGGCTCTGCCAGACCCTTGTAGTTCCGCCATGCGCCAACCAAGCCGTTTGGCTGATACCACAGGGGTCCAGGGTAGCGAGCCCCATCGCGAACCTGAGCCTTCCCGCAGATGTTTTTTAATCGACCAAATCAGGATTGCCGGTGCTACGGGGGGTTCGGCAAACTGCCTTCTCCAAAGCTTCTCCAAGCAGCAGCGAGAGGAAGCCAAGATGGCGGACGTAAAGTCCGCGAAATCTTTTTAAAAGAGTAATACCGATCGAATTAAGACACAGAGGTCTCTGTTAATGCATTTTTGAGCGTTGATGGTTCTAGGTTGATATATGGTGTGTTGAGTCAAATGTTCCTGTAAGTTAGGTTGTAGCACTGGTTCAGTTTCCTGTTTACACACTAGCAGCAGGTTGCCAGGTTTGGTGGTTCCCCCGCACTATTTGTTTCCAAAGAGACTTGTAGGTAATAAATAAACAAAAAACAAATAAACACAATCAGAAAGCCCAAGTTGATTAATTACGTTTTTAGCCAAAAAAGATCATTGAGTGTTTTTTTGTGGTGGGTTTTCCTCGTGGATTTGGGTTGGAAAATCTTGCTGGGATTTGGCAACCCTATGGGAGCCGTGTGCTTCAATGTGAGTGGTTGCAAGCAGACTCATCTCAAGATAACGGACAAGTGGTCTATCCAATCACATACAAAGGATTTTTTTTTCAGGCCCCTGCCTTCTGAAATCCAACCACTTATGGCTCAGTACCAGACTCTAGTAAGTGCACTGCACGAAACATGGGTCTGGCGAGAGTCAGGCTAGGATTACCCATCTCAAACCCACAAAAAACAACAAGGGCAAAATAATGACATGATCTTTGCGCTCGCAGAACAGTTTGGGTTTCTGTATAACTATGTGAGGAGAGGTGCCCTAAAAAGCAGGTCCTTTGTCCTTCCGTACTGCTGTCAGACTGTGACAAATGAGAGCTGCCAAGTCGGTACTGGTCGTCTCCAGTGATGGGAATAACGCCGTTACTAGTAACGGCGTTACTAGCTGCCGCTTACTATTTTTCATAACGAGTAATCTAACAATTATGTTGACAGTAACTAAACGCCGTTATCATTTCCGACATCCCTTTCTGCGCGTACTCAAGACCACTAAAGAAACGTGTTGTCATAGAGAAGGGAGGATTGGAGAAAACCCTCTCACAATATTGGCTGATTGAAATCATATTTCCTTACCAATCTACAGGTCTACAGTTGAGAGGATGGCTCTTAAATTTGTGTTTTTGAATCAAATATGGGTCTAAACGCGCTCAACCACGGCTTGGGATAACCTGAGGTCAGCCACAGAGTAGCGCATGGTTAGCGCAGAAGTTACGGACTGCATACAATTCCATCGATATGCTCCTTGCTCTTCCTGTTATCTGCTAAGGACAAGCAACCGTTTGGCTAACATACATATAACACATTTTTTACATAAAAATCAAAATGCACATGGGGTAATTTTTCAATTAACTATAAGGAATGAAAAAAGAGAGGTGAGAGTGTAAGACGGTTGATTTTAAGAAATTGGATGCAGCGGCTGCAGGCAAAACAGAGGGAGTTTTACGGAGGACACACCCGTTTTGTTTTTACTTTTTTTTTTTAAAACTCATTGGACTCATGCCAAATGGAGGCTTACATATCTACGCTCATACCATTCACTAGGATTTTTAAACAAGGAACATGGTCCTGAACCGAATGGATTAGTCATTTATAAGTAAGCCTATAAGGTAAGACCAATAACACATAGTTTTTGGCTTGTATGAACTAAACAATGCGGGCATAAAACATATTTTGCTGTACCAAACAAATTGGTCCACTTGATTTATATGATCGTATATGTTTCATCTGTATGGACTGAAGTCAGTGCTGCACACCTCACCGCTCGTTCACCCCGGTGTTTTCCACATTCACAGTGGGCGGTGTTGGTGTTTAGTGCGTTACAGCACAGGGAGAGAGATGAAGAGGAACAGACGTCAGCCCAAAACAGCTTCTCAGAGGGAAATATGGCACTGTTAAAGGTAAAAAATGGCGCAACGTCGGGTGCACATTATGTTCCAGAACTAAACGAAAAGTAACGCAAATAGTGACTTTTTTCTGGTAACTATTGTACTTTTATAGTGGAGTAACTTCCGTAGTAACTCAGTTTACTTTTTTTGGGAGATGTACCGAGTAACTAATATCTAAGTACGTTTTCAAAGTAACGTGCCCAACACTGGTCGTCTCGGCTGTAAATGGTAAGTCCTGCAATTTTATGAGTGTCCCTCTGAATGTCCTTTATCTACTTTATCCAGCGAAAACATAATGGATGGTAATTTACACTGATAATATAGTAGATATAATATTGATATTTAACAGCCACTGTTTTAGTCACATTTTCACTGTTCTACTTTCCACTTTAGGAAACTCAATGTTTTATGTTTATTGCAAAATCCTATTGCACTTGCTTTTGGAAAACCTTTTGTAACAACGACCTTCACTATACTAACTGTAGAAAAGGGTAGCCAAAAAAGAACTAGGCCTGAGTTTAGTATTTTAATTGTATCTAAAATACATGTTATTTCGGTCAAACTCGTGACGCTTTGGTCTTTGTTTTCTGGTTCAAATTTTTAATCATGCTACACAAAGTCAGTCCACTTGAATTCATATATTTTTTTTCCTTTGGTATCTAATGTTTGTGTGTCTGTTTTATTTTGTTTATTTACCTATTTTTTGAATTGTTTTATTTTATGGCCCCGGTGGTGAGTCAGGTGTGTAGTTTTATTAAACCCCAAGAAGGGGCATTCAATCCTCGGCATTTGACCCATCCTGATGCCACAATAGGCTACATCAGGAGACAGTGGTCGCCGTAGTAACAGCACCCGGGGAACCCATCTCCAGATTTTGATGCTGTCTTGGTCAGGACTACCAGACGGAGGATCGAACCTTATTGTGTATGTTTTTAGTGGTAGGGGAAACCGAAGCACGCCAGAGGAAACTCTACGCACGTACGGGGAAACATGGCAAACTCCACGCAGAAAAGACCCTCCTGGCACCATTCTGCTGTATTGTCCTTTTCCTTTCACCCTTTTTAGAACATAACTCAATGCAGGTTTGTTAGTTAATGTTATAATGTTCACTAAATAATAGTAGTTATTGATGTCCTGAGAAAAGCATAAACGAGTTTTGCATCTTATGGTCAGATCACGATTCGTCTGACGCGTGAACAGGCTGCTTACAAAAACAGGGCCCCATTCCAACCCCATCACTTGTCGTCAACATCTCGCCCCGTATCGGCCGAACTCGTTCTCCGGAGACGGTTTTATCTCTTTTCTGTGCATATAATGCGGTTTAGTGAGATGAAATTGAAGGTGATGTTGCCACTGAATGATAAGGAGTTGTTTGTTTTTTGCTACATTCGATAGATCCGTCCCACAGCGACGTGTGCTGCCGAGATGTACGTTGTACAACTACCTCATCAACCGCGCCAGAGAATAGACGCAATAAAGGCAAAAGTTGAAAACTATTTGTAGTTATTTTTTTCTATACAAGATCGACGGAAAAAGACCATATTTCTGTAAATCTGCAAAATTTTGCCAAGTAACAAATATAACTGTATTTAATGTATAAAATAAAAGGGATTCATCGGCACCCAATCCTGTGTTCTGAGTGACTTAAATAAATTACAAGGATTTCTAAGGGAAAGAGCAGAAAATGTGAAGCCATGGAGGAAATTTAGCGTAAGAGTCTGGTATTTACTATAACTATTCAAGCCCATACTCTCAAAACATAAGGTTTAATATAAATATACTCAATCAATAAGTGATTTCCTGTGTGGGATTTTGGGACCAATGTTATTAAAAAGGGCCCATGAAAAAAACATATATTAAAAGGATGAAAGCAGAATTTGTGATGTCTACAGCTACTGGCCTCCTGTCGCTAGGTCAAGAGCATAGCGTCATGTCAAAAGATTTCAACATGGTCAAAATATAGGGCCCAAGAACGCAAGAAGAGCGAGACCTTCAACCAGTGGGAATCTCATACTTCAGTCCAAATGGCTAAGAATATGACTATGGTGACATATTACTATTGGTTAATTAACAAAACTGGGGTTCCTATTGGGATGAGGAGATTGCCCAAATAAAGGCAGCACAAACAGATGCATATAAACTCTGTATAATGATGTGTATTGGAGGCAAGTATTCCTTGCATCACTGATTTGGTTGCGCCCCTGTCCCGCTCTTACATCCTTGCTGCCAACCCCTTCGAGCATTTTGGGTTAATTTATACAGGAACAATGACTACAAAAAGAATAAGACCACAATTAAACTGGAGGTTGTGCTAAATGCTATGTCCTTTAGCCGACCCAGAATGTCGTTGGTGATTAAAGTCTAATTTTGAACGGAACTGTAATGGATCTGGTTCCCGGTGCCTCCAGGCAATGATTTAAAAGCACAGCTCGAACATATTGCTGTCTTCCATGTTCAACACCCATTCACATTTGAGAGCACATTTGGTGAAACTACTTGGACGATTGAATTTTCTAGGCATATATTCTTTCATTGTTTTATATAAATCACAGTAATCTCTAAAAAAGAACTTTGAAGCAAACTCTGCTTGGTTACTCCATGTCTTGGCACTCAAAGTACATCGGTGACTGTTGGGGCCATAGGAACCAACTGGGACTATGAACAGAACTACAGGACTGGCCTCCTGCGGGGTGGCCCAGAGTCAGGACGAAACATGAAGAGCAGCGTTTCAGGTTTATGCCCCAACAATCGGGAACAGTCCTTCCTAATGAGGATGGAGGACTCATCTCTAGCAATTGTTAAAGTCCATCGCTGAAAGTGGTGCGTATGACTGAGTTTTGGTATGTCGAGTTTCTATAGTTTTTCTAAGTTTTACCTTACACCTTTTTAAATGTTTTTGTAATTTTTTGTATGATTTATGTCCTGTGTAAAGCACGTTGGTTGCACTGAATGAAACATGCTTTATATACAAACTTGATCAATTGATATGGTTGATACAAAACAATTATCTGATCCACGTCGCTTCCAGCCTCATCAACAAACGGGGAGTAAGAGCCGTCCGCCGCTCCTGCCCCCTCTTCTGGCGCTCTTCCACCCTGACCTCCGTATACCACCGACTGACTGACTCACGCACTTCAAATCCACCCACAAAACTCATCTTTTAGAATCCTAGTCACTCACATCCAATACGGCCCGAACTACACAGTCTTTAAATGTACGTGTTTACTTGCTATGGTCAGGCAGCCTGGAGTGTCGCGAAAGGCACCGAGTAATAATACTTACATTTTTGTGTACAATGTAAACGGTACAAGTGGAAACGTGTCCTTACTACAGTGAATTCATTGGGTCAGTCATCACAAATGTTGCCAAACCCACACTCACACTTTGAGTACGGCATGACTCAACAACAATATCTGAATGACCGGGGTTTTAAAAAATCAATCTGTAAAATGCGACGATTGGCCCTGTTTTTAAGCATCTGAAGTGCAATGTGTCAGTGCTCAACTGTGTCTTATCAGTACAACCACCGAGATCAACAGAAGTGCCAAGGGCCAACCAGGAAGCACATACGTAACTCTAAAAAAACAGACGTTCTGATTGAATTCACTGAGGATAATTACAAAAGGCTATTGGTTAACTCTTTGTCAAGGACGGCTGCTGTGTCTGAACCTGTATGTGACAGGCCCCAGTTCTCCATAAGGCACTGAGAGAAGCGATTAGTTAGTTGTTCCATAGGCTTTTAAACACGGTCGATGGGTTAAGGATAAAGAAGGTATCCAACCAGCAGCAAAAATCGGCAAGAGCTATGAGTCCAATCTTTGGCAAAGGATAAGAACGTCAAAATAGTCTTTGTAGAAAGTAACGTCTTGGTCAGCAACCTAAAGGGATAAAAGACATGCGTTTAAACACAGGGTACAAACGTTGTTCATTCTTTCGGCAAGCACTTGTGAGAGAAGATATATTAGACTTTCTATAAGAAGTTCTGTTTTTTTTGACCATCAGGCTATAATTGTCCCATAATCCGGGAATAAAATAGTAGGTAAAAACCACTGAAAATACTTTGCTTCTTGTGATAAAAACATGGGCACGTTTGCAAATTAAAAGTTGTAGTTCCTCTTTAAAATTGAGATTCACTCTACATTTCTAAGTAAGCCAATCCTAAATTGCTACAGCAGTATAACTCAGAGGACTTTACAAAGTTTATTCAATGGTTGCCAACACAGATCATAGAATCAAACAGTCCAAACACAAGGAATGCATAGAGCCGTTCTCCGCAGGAGGGTCAGGACGACGGGGCACTCTGGTCTATAAGCCTGATGCTTGGTCTACTGCCCTCTTACATCTGTCATTAACAACGAGATGTTGGTTTCTTATGGTTGCGTTCAAATGATCTTTGTTGCTCTCTGTTTCCTTCTGCCCCGCACTACTCATTGACATTAACCGTTTTGATAATCTGTATCGGTATGTACTGTTACGGTTTTATAATCTGTATCTGTATGGACTGTAGCTGTTTGAATAATCCTGTATCACTGAACTTATTTTGCTGCGTCTTTTTATTTGCTCATATCTCGCGCTGCGAAAGTAAAATATACACATACTGTAAATACTTCTGAACAAAGTGCAATTAATAGCCCAGAGTTTATTTTTATTTTTATTCTTTTCTTATTTTAATTATATTGTCCTTTTTTTTTAAAGTGTACTAGAATTTATATATGCGGCTATCCTGAATAAATAACTACAATAGGTGTTTATAATATTTGTCGAGTGGTCATATTTGACATGTCAGATGTTTTATGTTAAAAAAACTGCTTTGAAGTGGCACCTTTTCACAAACGCAGGGGGGGCCCAAATGGCGATCGATGACGTAGGAGAAGACCTCTCACAGCGCACAGCCGTCTGGGCTTGAAACTGTAAGCAGGTTTCACTGTCCATCTGAACAATGTATAACAGAATTTTCAATCCGTGTTGTATCATATATAGTGAGTGCAACTCTTTTAACCTTTTAGCTTATTTGTGAGATTCAAGCTAATTAGTGTTGGCCATGTTACAACACTACGTGATATCATAAAACCATGCTAACAAGGCTTATATTCGTTTGTACATTATGCCAGTCTCACGTTGCCTTAGATCTATTTACCACAATGGACATTGTATTATCCCTAAATGCTATCACCTATTAACGGTTTAATAGCATTTTTTTATCATGATTGCATCACATGAATCTATGTTTTTCAACTTCTGCACTTGTTGGTTCAAAAAGTAAAAATATTTATTTAATCAAGTAGTTTGATTAGCATTTATTGATATTACAATTACATTGTGTAAATAAATCTAAGGCTACCAAAGTGTGACTGGCTTAAGGTAAAAACAATATGAAGCCTATGTTCGCATGGTTTATGATATCAAGTAGGAAGTTAGCTAACTTGCCGCTTCCCTAGTTTGCTTGAATTCTCACAAAATTAAAGGCTAAAAGTTAAAAGAGTTGCGCACAATTATGTACAAAACGATGGAAAATATGTTTATAATACCGTGTCAGATGACTGTGAAACCTCCACAGCTTGTCCAGCCAGATCTGCTTGCTGCTAGGCGGAGAGTCATTCTCCTACGTCCATCGCCGCCATTTGGGCGCCCCCGAGAGTTTTGTGAAAAGGTCCGACTTCAACAGCTGTTTTTTTTTAACATAATGCATGCTGAACATATCAAAATGAACACCCGAAATATTATAAACACATATTGTTATTTACCATATGCTGGATAGACAGCATATTCAAATTCTAGTACACTTTAAGATATAGACTAGTATTATTAAAATAAGATAAAAATAAGAATAAAATATACTCTGGAGCTATAATTGACACTTGGTTCAAAGTATTTAACAGAGGTTAGATTTTACTTTAGCAGCGGAGAATATGAGTCAGAATAAAAGAGGCAGCAAATGTAAGTTACAGGTGATACGATATAAAACAGCTACAGTACATACAGATACAGATTATAAAACCGTTACAGTACATACCGATACAATGATAAAAACGGGTACCATGTCAATGATAGTGCGGGGCAAAGGGAACAGAGAGCAACAAAAGATCAATTTGAACGCAAACCATAAGAAACCAACATCGTCTTGTAATTAAATGAAGATGTAAGAGGGCAGTAGACCAAGGCATCGGCTTATAGACCAGAGTGCACCAGTGTCCTGACCTCCTGCTGGAGAAACGGCTCAGCATTTCCTGTGTTTGGACTGTTTGATGTCTATGATCTGTGTGGCAAATTTAAAACTTTGGTTAAATGTCCTCTGAGGTAACTGCTGTGCAATTTTAGGACTTTACTTAAGAAATGGTAGTGTGATCTCAATTAAAGAGGAACTAAACTTTTTATTTGCAACGTGTCCCATGTTTTTATCACTGATGCTATGTATTGTTCCAGTTGTTTTTTGCTACTATCTTTAATTCCCAGATTATGGACATTTTAGCCTGATGGTCAAAACAAGAAAATCTTATAGAAAGTCTTAGAGATAGGCTCTCACAAGTGCTAGCCGAAAGAATGAAAACGGTAACCAGTGGTTATAACGAATGTCCTTTTATCCCTCTTAGGTGCTACCAAGACGTTACCTTTCTACTAAAGAACTATTTTGACGTTCCTTAATCCTTTGCCTAAGATTGACCTTCAGCAGCTATGGCCGATTTTGCTGCTGGTTGTACGGAACCTGCTTTACCTTAACCCATCGACCCGTGTTAAAAGCCTAGAAACTAACTAATCGGCGTCTCTTCCTCAGGGTGCTATGGAAACTGGGGCCTTGTCACAGACAGGTAAGACACAGCAGACGGCAGTTGACAAAGGAGTGTAACCAAATTAGCCTTGTTGGAATTACCTCAGTGATCTATCAAACGTCCCTGTTTTTTTTAGAGTTACGTAATGAGCTTCCGGTCGGGCCCTTGCACTTCTGTTGATCTCGTGTCTGGACTGATAAACACAGTTGAGCACTGACAAACTTGCACTTCAGAAGCCTGAAAAAACAGCAATCGTAGCATTTACAGTTTTGATTTTTTAAACCCAGGCATTCAGACCTAACACCTGCTCTAGAGCGTCATATCTCACATTTTTCAGCCCAGAATAGTGAGTGTGACACAAACCTTTTCAGTGTTAGTGGCATTAACTTTGAAATCTAAATGAATGGAGAAGGAGCAAAACTTCGCCATGAGCACTTCCCTTTGATACATCATCAAGCGAGTAGGTCAGCAGCGTCCATCTACGGTCTGTGGTCTAACCCAGTTCTCCTGCCCCAGCTCCTGACCTTTGTGCTGAGTACAACGGAGGATGTCACGTTCACGCTGACTGCAATCAGACCGGACTCCTCGTCAACTGCACTTGTCACAGTGGTTACCAAGGCGACGGCTTTTCATGCCAGCCAATCAACAGGTGAAAAGCAAAAAGGGGGAATCGTTTACACTTTCACAGACTTTGATATTTCAGATAAAACCATTGCTATACATATTGTGCTCATTTGTAAGTACAAAAGAAAAAGAGCGCTGAACTGACACGGTTCTGAGTTCCCATTAAAATTCTATAATTTTTCCCATGTCCCATTGAAGATGTGGAGATTTAAAGGTACTCTGTTTAATTTTTGCAGTTGTTACAAATGAAAAACCATGTTTACAAATAACAGACGGAATATTTACCTCTGTTATTGTTTTTGAATTGTTGTCATGACTTATAAATGTCCATGAGGCTAGAGGACTCTACATGTCAATGCGCCATCTTGAAATACAGTGGTTGATAAGGGACAAAAAGGACCTGGAGCTGGGGACCACTGTCAAAGACGACATATTGTCCTGCAAAGCTACCGTAGTACCGTAGATTACAATGTATTATGTAATCTACGTTAAACGGAGGGGGGTTTGGTGGGGGCACTGTCTTTGGTATTCCTTGACAATGCGTAGGGTCCTTTGATGATAGTTCTCACCTGCGGGTTATTACACATTGGTCCCAGTCTGGCCGGAGAAAGCAGACTGTCCATTGTCTTTTAATCCAGTTTAAACGGAGGCGCTGTGGGCCTGACTTGTCTCTTTGATAAGGGTTCGTCTCGGTGGGTGACAAACTTTTATCTTCAAACCACCCAATCCCCTACAATTATCTTAATGCTAGATGGGAGTAAAAACTACAGCTAATCTACATTGAGCTGGAGTTGGTTCATTTTAGAAGGAGATTGACCTCGATCTTGTGTTTCAGATGCACTGAAGAGCCAAATGGAGGCTGCAGTGACTTTGCCTCATGCAGCTTCACAGGACCGGTTAGTAAAATCAAAACAGAATTAACGAATCAAGAAAAATTATGACTGAAGTGTCCAGTTTGCATATTGTAGTTAATTCAAGAGCAGATTACCGTGGATAAAACCAACAGCCCCATGAATCTATGAATGACGTCTTCTCCCCAGAATGAACGTAATTGCGATTGCCTGCCGGGGTACGTGGGTAATGGAGTCCAGTGTTTGGAGGAGGTTGAGCCTCCAGTCGATCGGTGCCTTGAGAACAACGGTGACTGTGACCCGGTGGCTCAGTGCAAAGACCTGCACTACCACAGTGAGTCCCTGGTTCAACAAACACCCAAGTTATTATTTCTGACATGTTCCATTGATGCTGTGTGCAGCAAAAACTGGGGGGGTGTTCCACCTCCGGTCTCCTCAAGGGAAGTACCAGATGAACTTCAGTCAAGCTAAAAAAGCCTGTGAGGACGAGGGAGGCGCTCTGGCCAGCTTCAAACAGATGGGAGACGCTCAGCAGGTTAGACGTCTCCTGTTTTACAAATGGTTAGTGAAAAGTGGGCGGCACGGTGGCTTCTCGGCAAGAAGGTCCTGGGTTCGAATCCCTGGGTCCTGGGTTCGAACAGGGCCTTTCAGTGTGGAGTTTGCATGTTCTCCCCATGTCTGTGTAGGTTTCCTCTGGGTGCTTCGGTTTTCCTTACCACTAAAAACATGCACAATAGGTATGAAAGTAAATGAGTGAGTGAATGGACGGTGTTGATTGGAGGCTTTGATGCTCCAGTGTGTTCGGCTTTTCTCTTTCGTCATCACCGAGCGTGGAGAGAATGGAACAATATCTGAACTCTGAACAATTGTAAAGCGCTTTGGGTGACCATGGTCTGTAAAATGCGCTATATAAATAAACATTACTTACTTACTTAAGTGCTCCAGCTGTTTTTATTAATAATATATATAAATTACATGTATGTATATATTTCAAAATCCCGGTCGGAAGTATTTATACTTTTATACTACTCTACTTTACTACTTTACTGACCATAACAAAGTAACAGACAACTTTGAATCCCCAGCTCCAGAGGCTTTTTGTCCAATAATGTCCTGTATTTTGCTCCATCCACCTTCCCATCGACTCTTGGCACTCTTCTCTGTCTCTGCTGAAGAAAAGCAGCCCCATAACATGATGCTGCCACCCCCACATTTGACACTGGGGAAGGTGCACTGAGGGTGATGAGCAGTGTTAGCTACTCACATAGCCCTGTACACGATCTGTCGTTGTTTTCAGCTGGGCATGCATCTGTGTGCTGCCGGGTGGATTGAGGGGGCAAAAGTGGGCTATCCAATCCGCTTCCCTTCAGCCAAATGTGGGGACAACCATGTGGGAGTGGTGCTGTACAGAGACCCAGTGGACCAGAGCAGCCGCTACGACGCCTACTGCTACAGATTAACAGGTAAATGCAAGTCTTTTCAGTTCTTGCTGTTAGGCCAGTGGTGTCCAGACCTGTTCCTAAGGACTAGTGTCGCTGCAGGTTTTATATCAGACCAAGCTGGAGCAGAACAGACTCCACACATTTCCTCAAATCTTCAGGTTAAGTCTGAAATCCCTTGAGGAAATGGGTGGAGTCTGCTCTGCTGCTTTTGTATTTAATTCTTCCATCTTCGATATGCTCAAGTTTCCTAAAGCTAGAGATTTTATGCTTGCTTATTTTGTGTGCTAAAGTTAGAGATTTCATTTTTAGTATAGAGTTATTCTCAATTTATCTTGTGCTGTGTGCTCTTCAAGATAGGCGCTGCAACACTGACATTTCCCCACAGTGGGACGAGTAAAGTATCTTTAAATCTTAATCCCATCATCGACGGAAAGGTGGACAGGTTTCTTTTCTTTCAAAATATATATTTTTTTATGCACTGGACTTGTGCTCACGTCATCTACTTGAGCACAAGTGTTTTCAGATTCCCTTGTTGGAAACGTCACCGTCTGCTTTGTCTGCGCACTCGTGGTGCCTCTCTCTGATGTGTGTGTGTGTGAGTGTACTTCCCGGTTTTATCATTCTATGGTCACGCCATCCACGTTCAAATGTGCAATCCATATTGTGAGACGCTAGCGCCGTAAACAACAGCACAGGCTGAAAGGGAAGGGGGTGGTGGGGGGAAATAGCTTCGTGACTTTGGGGAGGGGAGCAGAAAGAAGGAGAGGAGCCCTTTTCAAACTTCTGCTTTAAAGTCACAAAGTGGGTTAGTGCAGCTTTAATACTGCATAGGAAAAACACACAATTTCACAAAAGGTGCAGCGTAAATTGTGCCGTATAATAAACAACGTAGTTAAAATTGATTGGAATTAATTTGATAATAACACTCTATTTTTGACTGGACTAGTGACTTTATATCAACTTTCCAATATAATCGATGGATCGCATAATGTATTTTGTAGCAATATTTTTTGTTTTGTTGATGATACTGCAATGCTTTTATTATCCGTTTCTTCCCTTTCACATCATCCGTCTTGTTCGTAGACGTGTCCTGTTCGTGTCCTGGCGACTTCGTTGGCAACGGAGACTTCTGTAACGGTGTTCTGGCTGACGTTTTGGCCACAAACTCCAACTTCTCCATCTTCTACAGAGTATGCCTCCCCCTCCTCTAATGGCCACTGTGGTTTCCAATGCATACTTAATCTAGTCCTCCCTCTGCCTTGTGCTTGTTCGGTGTAGTTCTTGTTGGACTACAGCAGCTCATCACAAAACGGTAAAAACCTGGTGGAGTTCTTGTCTCAGCGAAACACGGACGTCACTTTGTTTGTTCCACACAACGATGGATTCACTTTCAACAAGGTAAAAGAAACAGCTTGATTTTCTACTATAAAGACAGACATAATCCACAGACACATGATTATATTACATTGGTGTTGATTCTCATTACAATTACTCAAAAATAGCAATAGCAATTACCTAATAACATTTTGCATAATTTTCAAAACAAACACACTAGGATACTTACTGATTGACTCTCCTAAAACAAAGTGTATTGTTGTAAATAAATTTGTAAATAATAATTTTGTTACATTGGAGAAGACCCAGTTTATTTCACAGTTGCATCATTCACAACCAGGAAGTAAAGTGATAGACATAAAACTAGAGGTGCACCGATTGTGTGTGCATCTGTCTGATAGCCTGACTCTGGCCAGACCCATGTAGTTCGCTGCACTTCACACATGAGTCTGGTACTGAGCCATAGTGGTTGGATTTCAGAAGGCAGGGCCTTGTAAAAAAAATCCTTGTATGTGATTGGATAGACCACTTGTCCGTTATCTTGAATGAAGTCTGCTTTCAACCACTCACATCGAAGCACACGGCTCCCATAGGTTCCCAATTTTTGGCTAAAAACGTAATGTAATCAACTTGGGCTATCATGATTGTGTTTATTGTCTTTCTGTATATTTAATACCTACAAGTCTCTTGGAAAAAAATATGCGGGAACCACCAAATCTGGCAACCCTGCTGCATAGTGTGTAAACAGGAACACTGAACCAGTGCTTCAACCAAACTTAACAGGAACATTTGACTCTTAAAACACACATATATCAACATAGAACCATCCACATCTCGCCTCAAATTGCATTAAAAGTGACATCCGTGTCTTAATTCGATCGTATTTACTCTTTTAAAAGGATTCGCGGACTTTACGTGCGCCATCTTGGATTCCTCTCGCTGCTGCATGAGAGAAGGTCAGCACTAGATCAGGAATCGGGACGGAAGCGGAAGTAAATATAACAAACTACCTATTCATGCCTAAACTTAACCAGCCATTCCCATAAAATAACCCCAACCCAGCCTTAACCCTAACCTTAACCATCTTACCCAGACACCTAAAACTTAACCAGTCACCATTTAAGGACTTTTTAGTCTAAAAATAATTCGAAAGTAGCATTGTTACTTCTGGTTTCGTCCCGATTCCGTATATCATCTAGTGCCGACCATATACTGTATATATTAACGGACAGAGTCACGCCTATCTCCGCCGTTCTAACTAATGGGCCAAAAAATGTGCTATATGTTAGCATTGGCTAATTCTACTTCTGGGTCCACCCCCATCGGCCCGGGGTGGTATTGCAGCATGTCAGCGCACATCATTTTGGCCACTTTTGAGCTGGGACCCGCCTCCACTGGTGCCGACCCATGAGAGAAGCTTGAGAAGGCAGTGCAAACCCCACGTAACACCGGCAATCCTGATTGGTCGATTAAAAAATAATCTGGGGAAGGCGTTCGCTATGGCGTCGATACCAGACCCATGTGGTTCAGCCAAACGCCTCTGGTGGAGCATGGCGGAACTACAAGGGTCTGGCAGAGCCCGGCTATCTGTCTGATTCTCTATTTAAAATGTGTCCAAACTAATAATTATAATGGAAAGTATTTAACAATCTTAGAAATAATAATCAAACCTCAGTCCTACACCATCGAAACAGAAAGTTGGTGACTCGTATCAAACTTAAGTTGAAAATCACCAAAACTCCATTGTGATTCTTACCATTTGAGTTATAGTTCAATATTAACGCCTTTTTCATGTTGCTTGTTCTTGATTTAAAAATATGAATAAAACAGTTTTTGCTGCAGACTTTGACCGGGAGAGACCTGGAGTACCACATCTCGACCAATCACAGCAGACGATCCTTTTCAGAGCTGAAACATCATGACGTAATTGTGTCCAAGATCGGGTTTAATCTCACGGTCACCCACGGCAACGACCAGGTATGACCACGCCCAAAATCCATGGTATTTTTATCGCCCTGTCCCCTTTGTACTGTTTCTCTCTGATCTTTTCTGTCTTTTCAAACATGTTTATTATCTTTAGCTTGACATTTCTGCAGTCGATTTTGAATTTCAAATGTTTATATATTTATTTATTTATATACATACATAAACTATTATTAACTTTTTCTTTACACCAGTGTTGAGTGAGAGGGAAATTCCCACAACAATTGCAAAGTGTTTTGTGACTCCCAGTTTGTGAGAGACGCTAAATAAATGACTACTTACTTGCGTTTATTAGCATGTTCGAACATATTTTTAATTGCTTTTGGACAATAAAATACCCAACGGCGGCGATAGCTCCATTTTTGACCATCAGGCAGGTCACAAATTCTGTAACATGAAATGTCAGTGAATGTTCAAGTTCATTCCCTCCCTTCCCCAGCGAGCGGGGGAGGGAGGTGTTGTAGGGAGGTGTCAGTAACGTCAAGAGTTTGCGCTGAATTTGCAGGTTGTAGAATGGCAAAGTAATCCGTTCTGGTTTGGCTCCAAATATCAAGAAACTGAAGCCAGAGCAAGAGGAACATTTAGCAAATGTCATTGCTGCAAAGATGTTGTGACTCTACTCTCCACGGGCTCTGTTAGTGGCAAAGGAGATGGCTAAAGCTAGGCTAAATGCTAAATAGCTAGCATTTATATCATAAAGCAGGTCGGGACCGTCTTGTAATACAGGGAGCTCAAGAGTTCCGAGCTTCCGGCTCGACCGCACGGCATTGTGGGAAGTTTTCTCAAAAAAGTGGGCATAAAATCACGCTCTCCTATTAGATTACCTGTTACGAGCGTGATCTAGGGCTGGGCGATATGGCTGAAAACTATATCACGATATAAGTCATTCATATCGGTCAATAACGATATATATTGAGTTTTTTTTTTTTTTACCTAAATAAATATATTTGTTGTGTGGGCTAACCAACCTTAGCAGCCTTGTTTACAGTCACGGGGCGATGAGGCTGGAGGAATATGTTCACACTGTGTCCCTCGTTGTTAGTCCTGGTTTAATCCTGGTTTTTTATTCCTGGTTTAGCTCCTGGTTTAGCTGGTTGAGGGTCTTGTGTCCCCGTGGCCGCTCCGTGCGGCTCTCTGTGCCGCACATGCTTCCCGAGGAAAAAGTGAATCTCTTGCTTTTGCCGAATACATGGTGTCTGTCCACTGCCTCTGGCGCCGCACATGTTATTCCGCGCACGTACGTGCATAACCATTCACACGGCATTGAAACACGAGCTATAGATCCATGGACGCTACGCATGCTGCGGTTGTTGGTGTTTTTGCATTTCCCAGAAAGTTTTGCGGTTCCTGCTTGGCTGTTATTGGTCGAGAAGCCTCTGCCTACATCCCCCACAATGCCATGCGCTTATGAGTCGGCTTTACTTCCGGTGTTTTCTTCCTGTTTTTCCTGACGGAGTTAAGTTAAACTATCGAACATTCTATCGACCCCATTCTCTATTGATATCGAACACATGTCTATCGCGATATATATCGTCATCGTTTTATCGCCCAGCCCTAGCGTGATCTGTCTCTCTTTCTTCCAGCCCATCGATTGGTGATTTTTGTAGCGATTAAATCAATTTCAGTCATTTAGAAGGTAAGGTAAAGATTTTTTCATGTAACAAAAAAGCAATGCATTTTTTGTTCTTGTTGTTTTAGATGTAAACACAACCGACTGACGATAGAGCTACACGCAGATTATGCTACTTACGAGGATAGAATGCTTACACGAGAGCTTTATAAACTTACCCAAAGCTGTACTTTGGACATAGAGCCCTCAGAGCGTTTCATGAACTTATAAATAACATTTCTGATCAGAGCATTCAGAGTGGGGACATTATTAAGAACAAACAGTGAGCGGGTAGTATAGAGGTGTGTGCAGTATAGAGAGTAGAGAGGTGTGCGGTATAGAGAGGTGTGCAGTATAGAGAGGTGTGCGGTATAGAGAGGTGTGCAGTATAGAGAGTAGAGAGGTGTGCAGTATAGAGAGGTGTGCAGTATAGAGAGGTGTGCGGTATAGAGAGGTGTGCAGTATAGAGAGTAGAGAGGTGTGCAGTATAGAGAGGTGTGCAGTATAGAGAGTAGAGAGGTGTGCAGTATAGAGAGGTGTGCAGTATAGAGAGGTGTGCAGTATAGAGAGTAGAGAGGTGTGCAGTATAGAGAGGTGTGCAGTATAGAGAGGTGTGCAGTATAGAGAGGTGTGCAGTATAGAGAGGTGTGCAGTATAGAGAGGTGTGCAGTATAGAGAGGTGTGCGGTATAGAGAGGTGTGCGGTATAGAGAGGTGTGCAGTATAGAGAGGTGTGCAGTATAGAGAGGTGTGCAGTAGGCTTTAAACAAAGTTATTTTCACTTTATCTGTACACATGTGAAATCTCCGTGCTTAAGTGTTAGCCTGTCCATACAGCTTACAGCACTGCCTCTGAATGTCATCGTCTTCACTGAGGTCACTCCTGATGACGTGCTCCAGGTATTTGGCCTTTTCTACATTCAGAAGCTCCACACCAGACAAATATGTCCAAAGTACAGCTTTGGGTAAGTTTATAAAGCTCTCGTGTAAGCATTCAATCCTCGTAAGTAGCATAAGCTGCATGTAGCTCTATAGTCAGTCGGTTGTGTTTAAAACCACAAGAAAAAAATGCATTACTTTTTTGTTACATGAAAAAATCTTTACCTTATCTTCTAATGTCTGAAATTGGTGATTTTTGTAGCAATTAAAACAATTGATGGGCTGGAAACAAGAAACAGATCACGCTCGTAACAGGTAATCTAATAGGAGAGCGTGATTTCATGCCCACTTTTTTGAGAAGACTACCCACAATGCCGTGCGGTCGAGCCAGAAGCTCGGAAGTCTTGATCCCTGTATACTTGTAATGCTTCTTGTCAGTGTTGTTCCAGTTCACAGCTTTTCTGAACTAGTTCAAGTTCAGTTCATACATGCTCAAAGTGAACAGTTCACGTTCAAAGTTCACATTTTTAATTCTGAACTAGTTCAAAGTTCAGTTCATTTTACTTTTTTCGTGAGATACTTAAATACATATTTTTTTCACACTACGAGCTAATATATATATCTCCTGTACACCCACAGGGGGAGAGCCTTTTGACTACAAAACAGACAAGATTTACATGGTTTTCAATGGGAGCCAAACAGAGTGGCTCCATCTCTGCTCATAAACTACAGACAGTAATGCGCTGTAGTGCGTGTGTCTATACTTTATGTCAAATGTAAACCGTGTAAACTTTGTCGCTAACTCACCCTATGTTTTCATCACGACTCGGGCACATGTGAAAAGCACCAGCTCACAGCGCTGCACCGCAACACAGAGTCGGGGTGCGTTCACAGACAGTGTAAACCGTAGGAATTTTTAGATTTAGGCGGAAAAAGTGCGAGAATACAGGAGGGAGGAACTTTCTCTCGTTGCGTTTCAAAAGAGAAAACAGATTCCAACGTTCACAGTGATGTCTGCCGTTCATGACACATGAACTAATTCACGTTCAAGTTCTTTTTTTAAAAATGTGTTGCGTTCAGTTCAACGTTCACAAAAAAATGAGCGTGTTCAATGAACGCGTTCTTTTGAACTCGTTCACGCACAACACTGCTTCTTGTTTGTACATAGAACACGAAACTGGTGAACCGGCGCCTCCTGCTGGACTGGGACATCCCTGCGGTCAACGGCCTCATCCACGTGATCGAGGGTCCGCTCACTGCCCCTCCTCCATCGGTGAGTCTCACACTCAGTGATGGATCACTGTAGAGCTTCGCAGCAGGAGACATACGTGTGATTGTTCCCAACCGTAGAATCTAATTGTTTTTTTGCGCGAGATGATGCAGAGTAGCACAGATTTGAAGATAATTTAGGAAAAGAAATCTGCAGAGGATACAGACTAGAAACATAATAAGTTAATGAGTCCAGAGGGAGAGACAGTCCACAGGTGCAGATCCACTTTTCAGACAGAAAAGTGGAAAAGTAGGGACTGGCTCTTTCCTAAGTATGCAAAAGATAAGAGTTTTGTAATGAGAATAATAAATGATTACAGATGTATTCACTGGTTTCCAGGTCAGTTTTTGAGTAACTCCAGTTCCATTGTCCTTGTGGTTCTGGAACAGTCTCAGTGAAGTGTTGCAGATGAACAGATTCAAACAGAGGCAGATCCACATGAACAAAATTGCTTCCTCTATAGTGCGTCACATATTTACACACAAAACATTTTGGGCCTCATTTATGAAACTTGCGTATGGCCAAATCAGCGTGTAAATGAGGCGTATGCAAAAATGTACACTATTCGGCTTTTATCAATCTGGACGTGAGCGTACGGTACGCACAAAATATACGCCAGGTCAATAGGTGGTGTAAATGTGTACGCTCATTTCAACCTTCATCACAACACACCAAAACACGCATGAAATGCAATATTTGGACAACAATAAACATATTCCCAGTCTGGCAAAATTATAAGCTGCGTTTTCATTGAGCATCATGTCTCAAAGTTTGAATTTGCACATCAGAAAAACACTCTGGAAACACGCAAATTTTGAATAAATCACAGATCATGATGAGAACTTTCTTCCATTTCTTCGTTTTTGTATATTTTGTGCGTACCGTACGCTCACGTCCAGATTGATAAATGCTGAAAAGTGTAATTTCAGAATCAGAATCATTTTTATTGCCACTTAAGTAACAGGAAGTCACAGACTTGGAAATTGCTTTGGCTCAGTGCAACAGTCAGAAAGAGAGGTAAAGAGTAGAGTAGGCATAATAACAATTTTAAAAAAAGAAGCACTTCTAAGGAATACATTTAAAATAGAATTATTACGATTGCAATTACTATATACAATATACAAGTGCACATGGTGCACACGATATAAGGTGACAGCAGTAAAGTGACGTATGTGTAAGGGGACTTCTAGAGGGCGGGGGGACAGGTTAAGAAGTGTTCAAGAGTCCAACAGCAGAGGGGAAGAAACTGTTCTTGTGGCGGGAGGTTCTAGTCCTGATGGACCGCAGCCTCCTGCCTGAGGGGAGTGGTTGGAATAGTCCATGTGCAGGGTGAGAGGGGAGTGGTTGGAATAGTCCATGTGCAGGGTGAGAGGGGAGTGGTTGGAATAGTCCATGTGCAGGGTGAGAGGGGTCGGCTGTGATACGACCAGCCCGGCCTCGAGCTCGGGCGACGTACAGGTCCTGCAGCGATGGAAGGCTGAGATATCTGAGATATTCTTCCCCAGACGCACTCGCTGCTTCCTGTCCGTCAGGAAGTCAGTGATCCACCTGCAGGTGGAATCGGGCACGTTGAGCTGGGAGAGCTTGTCCTGGAGCAGGGATGGCAGGATTGTGTTGAAAGCAGAGCTGAAGTCCACGAGCAGGACCCTGGGGAGTCCAGATGCTGTAGGATGTGGTGAAAGGCCAGGTTAATGGCGTCGTCTACAGATCTGTTGGCTCTGTAGAAGAACTGGGGGGAGGTGAAAGACTTGAGGTGGAACAGGACCAGGCGTTCAAATGACTTCATGACGACAGACGTAAGTGCTACAGGTCTGTAGTCGTTGAGTCCTGTGATCCTGGGCTTCTTCGGGACGGGGACAATGATGGAGGATTTGAAGCAGGCCGGGACATGGCAGGACTGCAGAGAGGAGTTGAAAATGTCAGTGAACACAGGAGTAAGCTCACTGGCGCAGTATCTCAGAGTGGCCGGAGACACGTGGTCTGGGCCGGGGGCTTTGCGGGGGTGCAGCCTCAAGAAGAGTCGTTTGGTGTCTTCTGGAGCAATTTTCAGGGTGGGGGCAGAGCTGATGGGTGGGTCGTTAGAGTAGTGGGGGGTGGGGGAGGTGTCCAGTGCGGCGTCAAAGCGACTGAAAAAAAGGTTCAGGTCGTTAGCCAGCCTGTTGTCATCGGCACAGATGGGGGCTTTGGGCTTGTAGGAAGAGCCGTGTCCACCATACGTCACATATTTACACCTTGATTTGGCCGTAAGCAAGTTTCATAAATGAGGCCCATTGTGTATCGTTTCCCCTGTTTTGACAAAAGTATTTAAAAAAACATTTTAAATACAAAGCAAACAGGCTTATCCGCGGCATATTCGTCATCAGAGTGGTAATCGTCACAGAAATGTACCCGGGCGTTTCACTGCCTCTCGAGGCTGAAGGAGACAGATCTCTCTAACTAAAGATTGACAGAATCAATGAAAAAACTATTCTGGGCATGTGTATGAGGCACTGTAGCACTGTAATCATGTTTAAATCAGAGAAAGTCAAAAAGCGTGACATGTGCCCTTTAAGTTTGTGTAAAACAAAGTCAATGTTGTCAAAAAAAAATTTTTTTTACATAATAATTATGTTTTCTGTGTATTTTGTCCTGAATAAAGACTTGGTTATGGTGATGATCGTGAGTATGAAATATCTGTCCTTCTGTCAGGTCTCTCACTCGTCGCGGCGGTCGCACCACTCCAGCTCGTCCGCGGCGGCCATCTTGGTTTCCGTGTTTGTGGCGTGTGTGGTGGGAACAGTGGGATACTACGTCTTCAAACACAAGACCAACGCTTTCCGCTTCCACTATTTCAGAGTGAGCGTCACAAACATTGTCCGCTCCAACCCCCTTCGCCCTCTTCCACCATTCGACAAGTTTGATGTTTATAGATAATAGTGTCTACAAAACATTTGTGTAGATCTGTGTAATGAATTTAGATGCGGTCACACTTCAGCAGTCAGAGTTTAGGTGGTTAGAAAAGTGTGTGTGAGGTTTTTCAGCCATAAAACCTACAGCTAATACTTCCGGGTTACACTTTTTGAGGCTTATTTTTTTAATGTAATCCCCGCAATCAACGAGGGACCACTGTGTTGGGTTCATATGTTTGTATGGGCTCCACTTCATATCATATCACCTATGTTTCTGTTTGGTATTTACTTCACTGTACTGTTCGCTACTTTACTGTACTGTATGCTACTTCACGCACTACTTTATTGTACGTTACTGTACCCTACTTTACTGTGCGCTAATTTACTAACCACTACTCTACGCTACTCCACTTTCCTTTATATTACTATCTGAATCTGAAAAACTGACTGAGAACATAATCTGTTTTGTCTCAGAATGAGGATGAGGATGGAGCGTCCAACAGGGTCAGGCCTGCTCTTGTGTCCATCCCTAACCCTCTGTACGACGGCTCCACGGCCCTGAGTCCGCCCGCCCCGGTCAGTGCTCAAAGAACTATTCAACACACTCTCCTCATATGTTTCTGATCCACTGCAGATCTGGCAGTACTAGTACAATGTACTAGTCTGAAACAATGAGCCGCCTTCACTGCACTTCTGCACAGTGTTGTAACGATGACCTCAGTCTGGACATAATTGCACTAAAAAGATCTGTTGTGTCTCTGTTCATGTGTGTGAATGTAAACGGATGGATTCGAAACCAGTGGCGGTCTGTGCATTTCAGACCCGCGCCTGCAGTGATGTCCTAACCCAGCGCTCTCCAACTTTTTTAGTGCGCATATTTCACGCCACACACACGCAGATTCTCTCGCCACGAGCGACAAAAGTCTTTCACGCGCGTAGAAGAAATGTCAACAGTTTTCAACGCGCACAGAACAGACCACATGAAGGGAGAATGTAAGTCACGAGCGCTCACACACACGTATTGTTGCTCTTGGTACTGAATCTGCGCGTGGAGAGTAGTTTGTGCGCGTGTGAAAGCTGCGCGTGTTTGTATTAATTGCGCATGTGGACTTTAGTCATGAATCTGGCGCCATACCGGTCTCTGTTTTTCTTGAGAAAGGCATTCTAGCTATTTAGTTACCAAAATGATATATATTCACCTCCTTCAGTCGTAGAGGGTTGAAAAACTAAATCAAGTTGTTGTGCTACTCGTATCAGCATTTGTGTTTGTTTCTGTTTATCACATGAATGTAGATCCATGGTCTGCATTGTCACGTCTCTCTGTATTGTATATCCAATCAAAAGAGGTGCAGGCTCTGTCGCCGCGCAGGACCTGCTAGCTGGCTTTGACGAAGTATACTTGACACTGATTACCAGGGCGGCACGATGGCTGAGTGGATAGCACTCTCGCCTCTCAGCAAGAAGGTCCTGGGTTCGAATCCCGGTCGGACCAGGGCCTTTCTGAGTGGAGTTTGCATGTTCTCCCTGTGTCTGCGTAGGTTTCCTCCGGGTACTCCGGTTTCCCCTACCACTAAAAATATGTCCAATAGTTCTGGCATGCGCCTCCTGTACTGGCCCTGCTCCCATCTCTGTGTGGAGTGAGAGACAAATGCCCAAAAATTAACAATTGTAAACCGCTTTGAGACTCAGATCTGCAGTGAAAAGGCGGTATATAAATAAAAACTTACTTACTTACTTACTTACTATTACCGTGGGCCAATGTTGCCTCTACAGGCCCAGAGGCAGATTCTGGGTCATAGCACGTTGTCCGAGCTGAGTGTCCGCTTTTTTCCTGTTTACATTCTGCTACTGCAGCTAGCAGGCTCGAGCATGCAACGCGTTGTTTGCATCAGAGCAACGTGAACAAGTGAGAGATAGATATGTCTTTATAATCCATGGTCTTTCACCAAAATGCAGCAGTGGGACACATGTGTGTCTGTGTGTGTGGGCGCGCCGCGGACACGGGGCCGCGCCTTTATAGTCACGAGCGTAAAGCGCTGAGAATGAATGACTGAAAACAGAAAAGTGGCTACGGGCGACCGGAGCGTGCGTGCTTGTGTGTCTTCTGGTGTTAAATAAAGACTGATTCTTGAATGTCTGAAGGCGCTTTGTGTTGCCCTGTGCAGGAAAAGCGCCCTATAAATAAAGATTGATTGATTGATTGTTGCATTAGCACCACACTGAGAGCGAGGGTCAGGACAGAAGAGAGCTGTACCTGTAGGATATACCACGGTCCGGGGTTTATATGACAGTTTTAACACAGCGGAGAATACGAAAGTGCAGGAGAGACTGTGTGAAAATGCGTGTCGATCGGATAAAAAAAACTAGTTAGACGCTAGACCTCCCAAATGTCGACCTGAAGCTGGAAGCTAGGCAACCAACGTAGTTTGTGAAAAAATAAACATAGAACAAAAAATAAGAAAGATTATTTTAAATTATTATATATATAGTGTGTGTAAGTGTAATCATGTTTAGGCCAGCAGTGCAGGCCTGCCGCCACCGTTTTAAAACTCTCAATCCAAGTTAAATATGAGTTGTTTTGGCAAAAAGGTTCAGGCCGCTACACAATATACGAGCAGAATCACTGTGCGTTTGTTCAGCATTTCTTATTCCACTCTTTTTAAAAGTCTCTTCTCATTATTGGTCATTTTGGAATCGGATCGCTGCAAAAACAATTGGGTTTTTATTGAGACGGTGCTGAGGGTAAAGGAGGCTGCATCACAGACATAATCCACAAACACAAAGGACATACAGCAGTATTCGGGGAAAGTTCTTCTCTTGTAGTTTCTTCTTCTATTCTTATAATTAAACGTGCTCAAAGTACGTAACGTTCTTGTGCTATTCAAAGATGTCTCCATCTCGGATCCTTTGATTAAGCTGGAAGTTATAAACGTGTTTTGTTGAGCTTTAATAGATTTAATGTGTTAACCATTAAATGATTCTTGATGTTATTTGTTTGTATATTTATTTATGAAACTTTGATTGTTGCAGGAGAGCAGCCAAGAAGAAGAGCCTCCAGCGAAGCCTCCTCAGATTCTAGACCTGGACCAGTAGAAGACTCAAGACCTCCACACGGACTCAATCATGCCGGAAGAAGCCAGTGTTTAAATGTGCGGCCAAATAAAAAGCTAAACGTCCTTTCAAATATTGTGGTTCATTTAGATCCAGTGGTCACTCGTTTATCGCAGGGTTGTGTTCTAAAAATGAGCCACAATCAGGGAAATGTGAAAGTAGCAGCTCTATGTTTGAAGAGGAGCTCAATATGTGGATGTAGAAGCCCGGGCGGCCATTTCTCTAAACGCGTCAACAGTGAATGTTTTTTTGTTTCAGTCTCCGCAGATCACCGCAGCTTTGACAGCACTTTCTGGAGTCAGTGAACTCGTACTGCACACATGCACACAAGGCAGCTTTATTTGTATAGCACAGTTCATACACAACTCAAAGTGCTGAAGAAGAGACATTCAAATCATGAATAATCACATTAAAAAGATACAGGGCTTCAGTTGTTCTGAATCATTTCCCACATTTAATCTGAGCTGAATCTCCGCTCACTGGTTACTGGAAAAGTAGATGTTTGGATAAAGTGTGAGCACCGCCGTTTTACACCCCCTCATGTTCATGAGACTTTGATAAACTTAATTCTGCTGTTAACAGACGACATAAAAAATAATTTATATACTATTTTACTCTTACTTCAGATTCAGATTCAGATTCATTTATTTGCCATTTGCAGTAAAACCACATTGGAAAACTGTGCAAGACTACCCCGGTGTGCACCAGAAGACGACACACACCAGAGCTCTTGCCACGGCGCCATTTTTACGGCGCCATGCGACAAACAGTAGAATAACAGTTATTCAACAGCATAGAGCAAAACAGACATATATTTCAACAAACATGGGGAGAGACACGGTACATGTGGAAAAACATGCGGATCTTTTTAATGGGAAGTCATCACTCTGGCCCGCCTCGTCCAATATAGCGCGTCAGAGGGGAGTGTGGGTGGGGGAGGTGGAGGGGAAGACCACCATAGACTGAAAAAGAGAGAGAGGCAGACATGTAGGGGGGGGGGGGGGGACTGTAACTGGTGTTCTGGGTTGTGAGTCTGAGATAGATAAGAGTCCAGTGTCAGCCTTGAGTGGCCGTGTGTGGTGGTGGAATGTGAAGGACAAAGATAGCGCAGGTGCCTGCAAACATTGGAGACAAAACAACACATGCCCTTGTGGGAAATTTGAATAAGCACTTTTAGCTGATCAATGAAAGGCAGTGTAAACTAAAGCCAATATGTCCAAATTATACTGGAACTGGACCCTCCGTTCACCGTTATCCGGAGTTGACCACGTCAGTACGAGGTTCCACCGTGAGGCCCAAGTCCTTCAATCAATCCTTCCACGCGTTTAAGTCCATCCAAAGATCTCACTCCCAGGTCGTTAAGGGAATGTTCGATCCGACTCACACCCCGTTGTGTCCCCACTGTGCCCTCGACCACGACTCTGACCAACTCGCGGAAACTCTCCTTGTTTTCCGCGGACAGCCGCTCGTAAATCTTCTGAGTGGACAGCCCTCCAACTTTGCGGTAGATCAAGCCAACTCCAAATCCAATCAGGAGGAACCCTGCTACCATAAATCCAAAAATGTATATATCCTCAATGTCCTCGATGGACAGTCCCGACAGACAAACGGGGTGCCACTTTTGCCAGTTGTCAAAAACGTACCCAGCAGCCGCCGTACCATCCGGGCAAACGGCATCTCCAGAACCGCCTTTACGTGATGAAAAAATAGTATCAATTGCGTTGAGGGACCAGTTGATTAATTCCATCATTTTTCAAGTTGTATACAGGCAGAAGTCTAGGAAAAAAGACAGTCAGGGCAAGCAGAGCAGGAGAGACACGTCTGACCTCGAGGAGAGCAGGAAGAGCAAGCTCTGAGCGATGTGTTTCAAATATAAAAAATCATTAAAATAGAGTTTTGTCAAGTCTTCAAAGTCCAGAAGAGACACAGAGGAACCAGGACGCTCCAGACTGAACCCAACAAACAACGGCTCTGAGACGGAGACGCTGACGGAGTGGAAGGGGAGCCAGTATGAATTGGTTATAACCTGAGAGAAATACAGAACTCCAGCCTCAGAGTCCAGGAAAACACCTACTCTTTGTGTCAAGTAGTCCTCGTACACTTGTGTTTTCCTTTTACAATGATAAAAAGAGCTCCCGTCTCCTTCGATCCTCAGACTCCAGGACTGATCATTGTCCCCAAAGCGACACTGGTCCAGGTCTCCTCTGCGTCCGATTCCTCTGTGACTCAGTGCTATAGCTACATCTCCGCTCCACTCCACCTCAAAGTAAGAGCGTCCTGTGAGGGCGGTGGAGCTCAGCAGCTGTGGGCAGGAGCTGAAGCGGTCCTGGTGAGAGGGGTACAGCTGCAGCGCCTCCACTCTGGTCACTGTCCTTCTGTCCTCACTCAGCTGCAGAGTGTTATTGGCCGTGTTTGGATCCAGAGAGACGTCACAGAAGTCTGAGAACACACACACACTAGCTGCGTTTCCATTAAGCATCAAATTTCGAAATTTGAATTTGCGCATCTTAAAATGTCTAATGGAAACGCGCAAATTTCGAATTTATTACAGTTTTTCGATAAAAAGTTAATGCGCTTAAAATCGGTGGTTTTTTGGACGTATCGAAATTAAGTTTTTCGCAAAACGGCAATGGAAACACTTATTTCGATATAGCGGAGGAAGCCGGGTGTTGAGAAACCCAAAAACAGAAGAAGAAAACAGAAAGTAGCAGGTAGCAGCATCTCAAGGAAACAAAACATGACTCGCTACGTTTGGACACACGAGGAAACTAATTACTTTTTCAATTTAATTCGGGAAAAGGGGATTACAAACATATTGGACACAAAGCAGCAAAGGAACGCAAAGATTTATAAAGACCTGGAAAGAGAAATGAATGAGGCAGGGTACGAAAAGCCGTGGCAAATTTTACGCTTGTTATTTTTATACACACATTATTGCCTAAATGTTGTGTTCTAATGTTTTTAGAAAATATAACCCCCTGAGCGTCATCACGTTCCTACGTTGCTTCTAATATAGTCCTGTTTATTGGCTGAACAATTTTGTCCAATAATCTGCATGATCATATCACACAGCGCGAAGCTCGTTCCCGAGAACAACAGTTATTCCTCGTCTTAAAGATTGACAACGCACTCAAAACATTCACAACGGAGCAGCCTTTATCATTTTAGTTTTAAGAAAGTTCAGCGTGAACTTCGTGAGGTAGAGGAGCCAGAGGCCCGGGCCCGTAGGTCCCAGAGGAGGAGAGCGCAGTCAGGCCAGGTTCACCTCGCACTGATGAGGTAAACTCTAGGCCTGTGTGTGAGACACACTGTGGGCCTCATGTATGAAACCTGCGTACGGACAAATCAGGGTAAATGAGGCGTACGCAAAATATTACACTTTTCCGCATTTATCTATCTGGACGTAAGCGTACAATACGCAAAAAATATACGCCAGGTCTGGAGGGGGTGTAAATCTATACGCTGATCTCAACCTTCGGCACAACACGCCAAAACACGCAATGGAATTCAAAATTTTGACAACAATAAACATATTCCCTCTGGCAAAATTATAAGCTGTGTTTTCATTGAGCATCGTGTTTTAAAATTTGAGCATCAGAAAAAGTCTAACACTCTGGAAACACGCAAACTTCGAATAAATCACAGATCATGATGAGGAGCCTCTTCTGTTACTATGATTATAAATCTGACTTCTGTGTGTATTATTTTGATCTGTATGTTTTTAAAATGTGAAGCGCTTTGTGATCCTGGACTGTGAAAGGGTCTATATACACTTTACGCGACAGGGAAGTGTGACCCAGCTATTGCTGTGGCAGGCTCTGCGCTGCGTAATTACGCACGGCTATTTGTATTCCTCACATGGTAAAGCAATGTATGTTTTCATTAGATTTGTGTGAGCCTCACACATACACACACCCCAATAACGCGCTGATGGACTATGGTATTTCTCACTCCAAATGTCTCACTGCCCTGTCCACCCGCTGCGCACTCTTGGCAGTGCATGCAGAGCAGTTGCCATGAGAGGTCGGCCACATAACTCCTCACATGTGCAGAAGTTTTGGCTCCAGAGTTTCTTTGTAAAATCTGGACCGCAAAAAAGACGCTGTAGACGCTTCATTCAGAGCCACCGCTGCATAATAAATATGAATTCATTCATTATTCAATCAATCTATATTTATTCACTTCTACAATTCAAGAGAGATTTTTCTATATGTATCAAAACATGTTTGCATCCTCTCCAAGTATACGGAGATCGCCGCTCCATTACACTAGAAGGAGATGCCACCGACGCTTAATCCGGTTGATGATGAGAACCACCGCACGTATATCAAACTGTTGTTTACTTCTGTTGCCATGTTGACGTACTAGAAACTAGTGAATAAACGTGCGAAAATAGTGTATACTTATTCGAATATGTCTTAATGGAAACGGTCGCTTTTGCGAATTACAGGTTTTTCGAATTTTGCAATGTATCGAAAAAGTTTTTGCGCATTATTAAATGGAAACGCAGCTACTGGTGACCTCACTGTCACTTTAACACACCATGCAGCAAAACACACAATATACAACAGATTTTACATTTGGCAACAGTTCAGACACAGGAAACTAAGGACAATGGATCGTTGTAAATAGTTGTTTTATTGGTTCTTATTCTCTAGATGTATTTATTTCAAAAGTTTCCAAAACATCACAATCTTTTTTGTTCAAATGCGTCACATCAATGACTTTTGAATGCACTGGAAACGACAGCGAGACCTAAGTAGCTCTGAAACAGTTGTTTTACAATTGTTATTTTTCTCCCAGAGCAGAGAGAATGCACGATCTGAACCAAACAGATCAAGAGTAAATCCACTCAGATCCAAATCCATTCAGAGCAGAGAAAATGGTCCAAACCAAGCAGACTCTGCAGACATCACCCAGAGGAGAGGAAGCAGCTCATCACCAGCAGCTCCTCCACCTCTGCTGCTGCTGCACTTTATTACTATTGTAGTCACTTTTAGAATGATGGATTTATTTGTTTGTTTGATGATATTAGAATTAACTTTTATGTCCTAATTAAAGCGTATTTTGAACTTTTTTACCTTCCATCATGGCCGCTGTGTCCTTCCGCTCCGAGTTGTGTAGTCACGTGACGAAGGCATCTTCTTCTTGTGGTTTTTTATGGCGGTTGGCACTCGCACTTACAGTGCATTACCGCCACCTACTGTATATATTTAGACCAGGATGTCGCTAGGCCACTCTTACTAATAACTAAAAAAAAAAATAAAAATAAAAAACAAAGATAAATAAATAACTAAAAATAAAAGTTGAAACCTCAAAATGAGAACAGTGACGTTGCCCGGCATGGCGCAGCCGGGGCCCCACCCTGGAGCCAGGCCTGGGGTCGGGGCTCCTATGAGAGCGCCTGGTGGCCGGGCCCCGTGCCTGAATGGACGACGTGGGCAGTCCCTCCTGTGGGCCCACCACCCGCAGAGGGGTCCGTGGTGGCAAAGCGTTGCAGAGAGGACTGGGCAGCGGGTGAAGGCGGAGACCTCGGCGACCCAGTCCGCACGCGCAACATCTGGCTCTCGGGACGTGGAACGTCACCTCACTGGGGGGGAAGGAGCCCGAGCTCGTGGGGGAGGTTGAGAGATACCGACTAGAGATAGTCGGCCTCACCTCCACACACAGCTTGGGCTCTGGAACCCAACTCCTTGAGAGGGGTTGGACGCTCCACTTTTCTGGTGTTTCTCGCGGGGAGAGGCGGCGAGCGAGGGTGGCCATAATCATTGCCCCCCATCTCAGCCGCCACGTGTTGGAGTTCTCCCCAGTGAATGAGAGGGTCGCGTCCCTCCGCCTTCGGGTGGGGGACAAGTCTCTCACTGTTGTGACGGCCTACGGGCCCAATGGCAGTGCAGAGTACCCGGCCTTCTTGGAGTCCTTGGGAGGGGTACTGGACGGTGCACCGCCCATGTGGGAAATGCCAGTGACACTTGGAGAGGGATGATCGGGAAGAACGGCCCCCCTGATCTGAACCCGAGCGGTGTTCAGTTGTTGGACTTCTGTGCTAGTCACAGTTTGTCCATCACGAACACCGTGTTCGAGCACAAGGGTGTCCACCAGTGCACGTGGCGCCAGGACACCCTAGGCCGGAGGTCGATGATCGACTTTGTTGTCGTATCATCTGACCTTCGGCCGCGTGTCTCGGTTACTCGGGTGAAGAGAGGGGCAGAGCTGTCAACCGATCACCACCTGGTCGTGTGTGTTGGATCCGCTGGCAGGGGAAGAAGCCGGTCAGACCTGGCAGACCCAAGCGTGTAGTGAGGGTCTGCTGGGAACGTCTCGCTGAGCCCCCTGTCAGACGGACTTTCAACTCACACCTCCGGGAGAGCTTCTCCCAGGTCCCGGCGGAGGAGGGGGACATCGAGTCCGAGTGGACCATGTTCTCTTCCTCATTGCCGATGCGGCGGCTCGTAGCTGTGGTCGTAAGGTCTCTGGTGCTGGTCCCGGCGGTAACCCCCGAACCCGGTGGTGGACACTGGCAGTAAGGGATGCCGTCAGGCTGAAGAAGGAGTCCTATCGAGCCATGATGGTTCGGGGGACTCCTGAGGCAGCTGTCCAGTATCGGCTGGCCAAGCGTGCCGCGGCCCGGGCTGATGCAGAGGCAAAAACCCGGGACTGGGAGGAGTTCGGAGAGTCCATGGAGCATGAATATCGGTCGGCCTCGAAGAGATTCTGGCAAACCGTCCGGCGCCTCAGGAAGGGGAAGCAGTTCTTTGCCAACACTGTGTATGGTGCGGGTGGAGAGCTGCTGACCTCGACTGGGGATATTGTCGGACGGTGGAAGGAATACTTTGAGGTTCTCCTCAGTCCCCCAGTCACGTCCTCTGTTACAGAGGCAGAGGCTGAGGATGTTGGGGCGGATACATCCATCTCCCTGGCTGAGGTCACCAAGGTGGTTGGTAGCCTCCATGGTGGCAAGGCTCCGGGTGTGGATGAGATCCGCCCTGATTATCTAAAGTCTCTGGATGTTGTAGGACTGTCTTGGCTGACACGTCTCTGCAACATCGCGTGGCGATCGAGGGCAGTGCCAATGGAGTGGCAGACCGGGGTGGTGGTCCCTCTACAAGAAGGGGGACCGGAGGGTGTGTTCCAATTATCGTGGGATCACACTCCTCAGCCTCCCCGGTAAGGTCTACTCCAAGGTACTGGAGAGGACGTTACGGCCGATGGTCGAATCTCGGATCCACATGCGCTTTGTGGATTTGGAGAAGGCGTTCGACTGTGTTCCCCGGGGTGTCCTTTGGGGGGTTCTCCGGGAGTACGGGGTCGGAGGTCCTCTGCTGAGGGCCATCCGATCCCTGTATGACCGGAGCCAGAGCTGTGTTCGCATTGCCGGCAGTAAGTCAGACCTGTTCCCGGTGAATGTTGGCCTCCGACAGGGCTGCCCTTTGTCACCGGTTCTGTTCACTGTATTTATGGACAGAATATCTAGGCGCAGCCAGGGGTCGGAGGGGGTCCGGTTCGGAGACCACAGGATTTCATCTCTGCTGTTTGCGGACGATGTTGTCCTGTTGGCTCCAACGAACCAGGACCTGCAACATGCACTGGGGCGGTTTGCAGCCGAGTGTGAAGCGGCTGGGATGAGAATCAGCACCTCCAAATCCGAGGCCATGGTGCTCGACCGGAAAAAGGTGCCTTGCCCTCTGCAGGTGGGTGGAGAGGTCTTCCTCAAGTGGAGGAGTTCAAGTATCTCGGGGTCTTGTTCACGAGTGAGGGAAGAAGGGAGCGTGAGATTGACAGGCGGATCGGTGCAGCGTGCGCAGTGATGCGGTCGCTGTATTGGACCGTTGTGGTAAAGAGGGAGCTGAGCCGAAAGGCAAAGCTCTCAATTTACCGGTCAATCTTCGTTCCCTCCCTCACCTATGGTCATGAGCTTTGGGTAATGACCGAAAGAACGAGATCGCGGATACAAGCGGTCGAAATGAGCTTCCTCCGCAGAGTGGCTGGGCGCTCCCTTAGAGATAGGGTGAGGAGCTCAGTCACACGGGAGGAGCTCGGAGTAGAGCCGCTGCTTCTCCACGTCGAGAGGAACCAGTTGAGGTGGCTTGGGCATCTGTTCCGGATGCCTCCTGGACGCCTCCCTGGGGAGGTGTTCTGGGCACGTCCCACCGGGAGGAGGCCCCGCGGAAGACCTAGGACACGCTGGAGGGACTATGTCTCTCAGCTGGCCTGGGAACGCCTTGGGGTTCCCCCGGACGAGCTGGAGGAAGTGTGTGTGGATAGGGAAGTCTGGGCGTCTCTGCTTAGACTGCTGCCCCCGCGACCCGACAACGGATAAAGCGGAAGAAAACGGATGGATGGATGGATTTTTGTTCTCATTTTCAAGATGTATCAACTAAACTTACACATTGAATGTATTACTGTCTACTCATTATTGAATAATGCATGGTACTTGAAGATATAACAAATGAATCCATGAATATAGTACTTACTCAACATTGCTTTGAAAACTTAAAATGTAAGCGGGTAACACCTGACAATCTTAGAGCCTTCAATATACTCTCATTTTCTCTGCTACACTTAAACGTGAGAAGCCTTAATAAGCATCATGATGAGTTATGTAATCTTCTATCCAGCCTTGACCACTCGTTAATATAATAGCATGTAGTGAAACGTGGGTAAATTAACAAACATATGGACACACTGAAACTGAAAGGATATACTCTATACCAGCCATTCCCAAACTCAGTAACACCGAGGCCCCCTTAAAAATCTGACGGGTCTGCGTGGCCCCCCAAAATAATAACCAAGAAGACAACATTAAGAATAGGCTCTTCTGGTTATTTTATTTTGGGGAAATAGCCTCTGCTACAAACATTGTAATACAAAAATGATTACAGTGGATTATTCAAGTCAAATAATGAACACAAATATTTTAATATTACAAACAAAACATTATAAATTTAACATTAAATAATTATATTATTTTTTTATTTTTTTTATGACCTCCCGCGGCCCCCCTGCAGTACCCTCGCGGCCCACCAGGGGGCCGCGGACCCCACTTTGGGAGACACTGCTCTATACAACAAAAACAGAACTGGTCGTACAGGCGGAGGTGTGTGCATATATGTTAATTTACAACATTCTGTGAACGTGCGAGATGATTTGGTCGTCAATGATGAAATGACAGATTCCTTATTTATTGAAATTAACATAAGAAATGGAAAAAACATAGTTGTAGGGGCAATATATTGACCCCCAGATGCAGATCCTTATTGCTTTTTGAACCACCTGGGACAAACGCTAGACAACATCATAAAACAAATAAAAATAGCTTTCTCCTTGGTGACTTTAATATCAATCTAGCTCAAGAAAGCTGTGTCAAATCTACTTTCTTAAATTGTCTTTATTCCAACTCATTCTTTCCCACAATTAATGTTTATACTAGAGAAACGGAATCCAGAAAATCATCACAAATGTCCATAATGCGAGCTCTGATTCTGGAGTTGTTCTGTCTGATATTACAGACCACTTTCCCATTGTGCTTTTCACAGATCTGGAAACAAAATCAAACAAAACAGTCCTTAAGGAGAAAATTAAAGTATTAACTGAAACAAATGTGTGTGCACTTTATAATGACCTTAAATGGAAAGGATGGGATGCTGTGTATCTCAGCACAACTCCAGACGATGCCTACAATGCTTTCATTAAAACAATCAGACAGTATTAACACCACTATTCCAGAAAGAATCATGAAAAGTGCTTCAGGTAAGCAGGAACAGTGGCTTACTAAAGGTTTACGTAAATCCATAAAAAAGAAAGATAAATTATATAAAATGTATATGAGTGATCAAACTCATGAAAACAAAGACATATATATTAAATATAAAAATAAATTGACACATTTAATAAGAATAGCAAGACGTATCAGGAAATTAGGGCTTCCCATGGAAATCCAAAGCAATGCTGGAGGGTTCTAAATAAGGTTCTCTCTCGGGGCCAAATGCAATCAAAACAATGAAGATTTAGCCAACAGTTTCAACAATTATTTTAATTCTATTGGAGAAACTCTCGCTAACACCATACGTCCTCCAGGGGGTGCTACGTATCATCAATACTTAAAAGGTAGTTACTCCAAATCCCTAATCCTGGAACCAACTGACAAATCTGAGGTTCAAAGAATTATTACAGGCAGCAGCATGAAAAGCTCCTGTACAGAAGGAGTGGATTCAATCTGTAATAAAATAGTAAAATATATAGAAAAAGAAATTATCGACCCTCTCGTCCATTGTATAAATCTCTCGCTGCAATTTGGAATAGTGCCAAAGAAAATTAAAACTGCTAAAATCATCCCAATATTTAAGTGTGGGGAAAGGAATACTATGGAAAATTATCGACCCATATCAATACTGCCCTCCTTTTCTAAAGTATTTGAACGGATTGTATACAGCGGCGGCGCCAGACATTTGTCATAGGGGGTGCTTAGGGGGTGCTGACGTCTTGCCTGGGGGTGCTCAACATAACATGTTATGTGCGCAGTCAGTTGTATTGGGCAACATAATCCAATAATAACGTATGTACGCGTGTATTCCACCTCAAGCGCATGGGAAAATATCCTACAGAGTGGATTGCAAAAGCGTCAGCAGCCGCCAGCCGGTGGAACTGTTGCGCGCGGTGGAGGACAGGAGGATGCGCTCCGTCCGGATCCGCGTTTGTTTACCATGAGGCACATCGCACAGAAGAGCCACCGCGGAGTTGTTTTTATGTGACCCGCGTGGGAAGGACATGTGTGTTCCAGTGTGCCATAACAGCATGTCATCTTTACGAATGTCCCCTTTTAAACACACCCTGGCTGCATGCAAGAGTTGCATCAAGCATAATAATATAATCAAAATAATCTCTATTTGTTGATTAATAAATCGAACGATGATGAACAAAAAAATCTTGTAATTTTTATTATTTGTGCCGAGGGAAACACACTTTACCAAAATAAACACATAGGCCTAACAAAAACAGTCCCCTATAAGCTATCAAGTACAACTTCGAAAAACTGTCCATTTAATGAGGGATATAAAGCCTGTATTTTTGTATTCCTTTCAAGGCTGTGCCCATAGCCTACTATTTGGATGTTTCTTGTAGGCGCATTCTTTCCCTCGAGACTGCCAGACAAAGCAAACATTCAAATCAACGCCTTTATCAAAATAACTAGACTTAGCATATGCCATTCAAAACATTTATACTTACAATTTATACGTCTTCATAACAGCACAATACGTCTGTTGTTGTGATTGACAGCGAAGGCGTTAATTATCCTATCACTGTCCATGGCCCTCGCTCTAGCAGAGTTAATGGCCAATAGTCCCAGGTTACTGGTCCGTGTGTCCCCGCTGCTGTTTCTTAAATAATTTTTCAGTCTGCGCAGGCACGAGAAACTTCTCTCACAGCTCACTGATGTAACAGGAAGGGTCAAGGATATGCTGATCAGTTTGAACAAATCCATAAAGGCCTCTTTGTACGGGCGCAAAAGGTGCAGAAAATCCTGTGGGCTTTTTACAGCATGTCCCTGTTGCTTTTTCCCTTTCTAGAAGCCGACGGACTTGATGTAGTTCCGCAGACAGGTTTTCCTCTCGCACTCCATAATGCTGGGCCATGGGCAGAAGTAGTTGCTTGTCCAGAAAACCTGTATGTTTTGGGGAGAGCGCCTGTACACCTTTCATCACGTTGTTTGTTTCTGTAGAAAAACGCCGCTTCATCTCCACTCTCAGTTTGTCTAACACAGGAAAGAATGACGCTACTTTAAGCACATCCATGTCATTGGTACGCGCCCTTTCTATAGGAGCCTCAACAACAAATCCCTCCAGATGTCTTGTTTGAACTTGGCGTTTCTCCTTTTGGGTCTGTCTTATTCCACTGTCGACACACATGCTCTCTGCTTTCTGTCTTAACCTTTCCCATGTCTGGTCAGTGCGTTTTTCTGAAAGCGCAGTGATAACTGATTGAGCCAAGTCATCTGCTGCTACAAGATCAAAATTGGGAGCCTGTAGCTGATCTGACATAAACTTAGTTGTTCTGAGTACATCTTCAAAAAGAACAAGATGCAAGATAAACGACTCATCAATGAGGGAGCTAATAGCTCTCGCCTCTGCCCTCCTATGCGCATTGGATCCTTCCAGGATGCTGCGTAGTGTGGCTTGTAGGGCAGGAATGGTGCTCTTGAGTGCGGCAACTGCATTGTATTGGCATGCCCATCTTGTGTCGCTCAGCCGTTTTAATGCAACGCATTGAGATGGATTAAGTTCTTTTTGTTTCTTCAAAAAAATGTCATGAACAACAGATCCCGAAAAAAACCTGTAGAGCATCCCTACTGTTTCAAAAAACTCAGTAGCTGGTTTCACGTTGCGCACACAGTCTACCAACACTAGATTCAGTCTATGAGCGTAACAGTGTATGTAAATAGCTTGCGGGACGTCTTTTCTGAATTTCTCCTGAACTCCATTGTTTGACCCCGACATAACAGAAGCTCCGTCGTAACACTGCCCAACACAGTGATTGGCATCTATTTTACACATTGGCTCAGAGTGCGTTTGATGGATAAGAGTAACGACTCCGCGTCAAGGCCTTCTGCAGGGGTGAAATGCAGAAATTCTTCACGCACATCTCCCGACTGTGGATGCAGATAACGGACAATAACTGAGATTTGTTCTTTTTTGCTGACGTCCTTGCTTTCATCAACAAGAAGCGCAAAGTGCTCTGCCTCTCTCACTTCATCACTGATTTCGCTTCTTATTATATCAGCCATAACGGATATTATTTCATCCTGGATATCATGGTGAGTGTACTTTGCATTCCCACTTATGTTTGAAAGTTTCTTGGCCACTGTTTTGTCAAATTTAGCAATGATATGTAAGAGCTCCAAAAAATTCCCTTTGTTTGCGGACTCCTCATCTTCTCTGTGGCCTCGCTGCGCTATGCCCTGACAGGCCGTATAGCGAAGGCTCTCAACTACAGCTCCAATGTATTGTCTGTTTTCTTGTACTAACTGCGAGTGTCCTTTGTCTAACAAATTGGCCATTTTTGATCCTCTGGTCCCCTTTAGTTTAAATTCACCCCAATGGTCCATTGCAAATTTGTGACCAGCACTTTCGTTGTGACCCCTCAGAGTTTGTGTTGCCTTTCGCCAATTACAAAATCCATTTGTTGTAAAAGTTGCCTCCAGATGATGAAACCCAGGTCCCCCACGTTGTAAAAAATGACGGCATGCAAAACACCAAACTGAGTCTTTGGTAACGCTGTACTCGAGCCATGAATATAGATCAAACCAGCCTTTATTAAAACTGCGCTGCTGCGCTCCATATTGTCTTGTGGGGTATTTCTGTAGGAGTGGTTGGCTGGGACCATTTTGTGGATGTGCGCTGATATCAGTACAAGACTGAGACTCCTGACCAGCAGTACCCGAAACCACATTAGAACCTGCAGCTTCATTAGCATCGGTCGCCTCATTAGCTTCGGCCCGCGGTGGCACTCTTTTACCTTCCTCCTCCTCCTCCTCCGAGTTCGAAGAGATTTCCTCACAGGTGTTTGGCATAGATTTTGAGTTTGTACAAACGGCATTCCCCGACTCATTTTCCGTAGACTCCACTCGGGGTCGTTTAGGGACCAAAAAACGCTCCATTTTGCTCACATTTATTTACTTGGGCCACTATAGCATTCGGACAGTAAGGACATTAGGACAAACAACACTTCAGGCGCGGGAAATTGCTCTGCGCGAATGTGAGCTTTTTGGATTTTATTTTATTTACAGCTTAACTTAATATTGTCTCATAATGATTGATAAAATCGATGGTAAATGTCATGACTATAATGAACATGGAGTCACGCTCAGTCCGACATGGAGCGTCGCTGACCATGCGTTCTGATGCACGGCCGTATTAACGTAAAAATGGGTCTTAGCCTGGGCGGCCCAGGCACTCTCCTTTAGTTAAAATTATTATTTGTCCCACATACTCCTTTTCACATGAAACAGCCTATAATGCACTATGAATGTCTGTAGAGATAACTAGTTCTCCTATGATTAAGAGGCATAAATCTTTGGGGGTGCTTTGACAATCTCAGGGGGTGCTCAAGCCCCCCCTAGCCCCCCCCTGGCGCCGCCCCTGATTGTATATGATATATACATACATATACATATATACAGTGGGTACTTAAATAAAATGTGTATTTTAACTTCATGTCAGTATGGTTTTAGGAAACAGAGCACAACCTGAGGCTATTTTAGATCTTGTTGAAAAAGTAAATGATGCTATTGACAAAGGCGAGTGTGGAGTTGGTGTTTTCCTTGATTTGTCAAAAGCATTCGATACCATCAATTTTGATATATTGCTGGGGAAACTTGAGCATTATGGTGTCAGGGGTGTTGCCCTTGATTGGTTCAGAAGCGATCTATCTGAGAGAGAGCAATATGTACAAATAAACAGTTACAAATCTCAAAACAAAACTATCAAATGTGGGGCACCACAGGGTTCAATACTAGGACCACTTCTTTTCATTACATACATAAGAATTAACAAATTCAACTGATATTTTACACAAAATAATTTTTGCTGACGACACAAACTTATTTTTCTCTCACAAAAACATGCCTTTTTTTACAAGAAACAATGAATAAAGAAGTGACTAAAGTCGATATCTGGCTAAAATATAATAAATTATAATATAAATATTTAAAAAAATCCTTTTTTTTGAAGAATTTGTATTTTGAGTCATAACATGGTCTGATTACAACGCTCCCTCAAATCCACTTTTTTACAGGTTGAAGCTTCTGAAACTTACTGAGAGTAACATTCTATACAATGCTTGTGTGATGTATAATGTCTCTATCTCTACTTCTACACACACACACATACTAGAAGGAAACACTGGCTGAAGGGCAAACGCCGCAAACTCAAATGTACCAGTTTTAGTATCACCTGCAAAGGTCCAAACATCTGGAATGAGCTGGACAGTCCTATTACTCAATCAAAATCATTGAGAACTTTAAAAAAAGATTGAAACACAGTTTGCTCCAACATTATACAACATTATGAGCCCCGGGCTGAGAACTGTAAACGGGTAAAGAAACTTGTAATGTGTTTATTGTTTTGTTCCTGTATCATGGATGAAGTTAATTATTATGTGGCACGTTTGCTGTGTTAATATCAATGTGTAAAAAGTTACTATACTCTGTCTAAGACCAATCTATTGGAAAATGAACCGAATGACTCAGACTGCAACTGTGGGGACCTATAGATGGGTGGGGTGGGGTGGGGTGGGATGGGATGGGATGGGGTGGGATGGGTTGGGTGGGGTGTTTGTAAGTGGGCTTGGGATTGTGTAGTAGTATGGAATGTTACACTTGTTTCTGCATGTGTTGTGTTATGTGTTATGTGTGTCGTGTTGTTTTGGGGGCCCCGTCTATAAGCTAATGCAGCTTCCTGGGAGTTCCCTTTTACAAAACACCAACCCACACTACATTGTAAAAGTGTATAACCAATATGGCTACCAGTTTTGTAAATAAAAGAATTGAATTGAATTGAAAGTGGCTGGGCGCTCCCTTAGAGATAGAGTGAGGAGCTCAGTCACACGGGAGGAGCTCGGAGTAGAGCCGCTGCTACTCCACGTCGAGAGGAACCAGTTGAGGTTGGGTCGGGCATCTGTTCCGGATGCCTCCCTGGGGAGGTGTTCCGGGCACGTCCCACCGGGAGGAGGCCCGGGGAACAAGGGACTATGTCTCTTAGCTGGCCTGGGAACGCCTTGGGGTCCCCCCGGACGAGCTGGAGGAGGTGTGTGTGGATAGGGAAGTCTGGGCGTCTCTGTTTAGACTGCTGCCCCCGCGACCCGGCAACGGATGAAGCGGAAGAAAATGGATGGATGGATGGACCTCAAATCCGTTGATACAATTTAGTTTCTAAAAAAAAAGGACTTACTTTTGTATCCCTGTTGCAGAATGTCAACCATGTCCAGTCTTTGTTTCAGTTTTCTGAGTTTTTGTTCAAGTGAATGTCTCTGCCTATTATACTGTGCACAGTTCAACACATGTTCAAAAGATTCTCTCTGATTACAATGTTCGCAGTTTCCAGATGCATGTTTACCTATTTTATATATCGTGTCATTAAGTCCTGTATGTCCAATCCTGAGTCTTGTCATTGTAACTTCTTGTTTCCTATTGTTGCTTGTATCAATTCTCACTCCTACCCTTTTCTGAATTTTGTGATACCACCGCCCAGTGTTCCCCTGATCCCAGTCTTTCTGCCATTTCAGCTTCAAGTTTCTTTTAATGATACTCTTTGCTTCTGATTTGCTCACATTTACTGTTATATCCACAATTATATTGTTTACTGCATCTTTGGCTGTTCTGTCTGCAATCTCATTCCCCACCACTCCCATATGAGCCGGCACCCACACAAACCCAACAATAAGCCCCATCATTCGTATTCTATATAACACTTGTCTAATTTCAGTCAGAATATCTTCTCTGCTGTCCGAGTGGCTGTTCTGAAGACTACTTATCGACGAACTCGAATCTGAACAGATCACTGATCTTATCGGCCTTACTTCCTCCACCCACTGAAGGCCCAGGAGAATTGCCACCATTTCTCCAGTATAGACTGATACTTCTTCATTTAATCTTTTGCCTACTTTAACATCAAATTCTGGTACGACATAAGATACTCCCAC
Organism: Knipowitschia caucasica; assembly: GCA_964034765.1. Classification (NCBI taxonomy): domain Eukaryota; kingdom Metazoa; phylum Chordata; class Actinopteri; order Gobiiformes; family Gobiidae; genus Knipowitschia; species Knipowitschia caucasica. The sequence goes on along the minus strand of OZ035830.1, from coordinate 38,733,085 downwards.
TTTACCATTTATACTTTTTGAAGCGTCTGTGTATATTTTAACATATCCATAGTACCCATCAATATGCACTTGAACAGTTTGCTTATTCAAGACACAGTCTCTGTTTCTGTGTTTTTTATTTAGCAACGACTGGTCCACCACAGCATCAGGGAGAATCCACGGAGGTATAGCAGGCCACATCACTATCGGGCTGATCTGTAAATGGTCCACCCAATATTTTTTCACATTCTGCTCTATAGTCCATCCAAAACTTCTATTTTGCCTCTTCCCTGTCTCCCAACACGGCTCCAACGTATTCAAAGTTGGATGTCCTGACCTTTGACCTTTAAGATTAGCCCAGTAGTTCAGAGACAGCTGAATCCTTCTCAACTCTAATGGCATTTGATCCACTTCAACTTGTAATGCTGCAGTAGAAGTCCTAAAAGCACTTGTGCACAGTCTCGGAGCCTGATATTGAATTATATCCAACTTTTTCAAAGTTGTGACTGCAGCAGAGCCATACACAATACAGCCATAGTCTAACACAGATCTAATCAAACCTCTATATATTGATAACATTGCCATTCTATCAGCTCCCCATTCTTTTCCTAATAAACATCTCAACACATTTATTACAACAACAATCTTATTAACATGAATTGCCCATGTTATTTTCTCATCGAACCACACCCCCAAATACTTAAAAACCTTGACTCTTTGCAGGTCTTGACCATACAGTCTTAGTTTAATCTCCTCTCCAATCTTTTTCTTTGTAAAAAACATGATCTTTGTTTTGTCAATAGAGAATTTAAAACCCCATCTGTAAGACCACGTCTCAACTGTTTTACTAGCCTCTTGGAGCTTGTTAAGGCCGTTTTTGTTTCCTATCAAAAAAAAAGAACAAATGCTAAGTTTAAGTTAATATGCTTTATTTTGTGTGTGTTGGGGTGGGGCCAGGTATGATGCAGTTCTTTTTATGTACACCAGGGGGAACCAGTGAGGCAGTGTGGTAGCGTGGAAGCTGGCCTGGGTTGAGGCCCAACAGTTTTTTGACTGTGTAACTTTTTGTGGAAACTTGTATGTGGAATTTGACCTGTTACCTGTCGACTGAAACCTGTGCCTCATTAAAACAACCTCACCGTTATTCTGTAAGTCTGGTCATCGATTTTTTTCTTTTTTTTTTTACTCACCAGAACACAAGTCAAGCTAAAGCCATAGCCCAGGCTGCTTACAGTGGCAAAGACACCATTAAGAATTGCCACAACAATTGGTCAAAAAACTGGTGCACCTTCAAGAATTTCCATAAACCTGCTGGAATACCATGATCACAGCTGTGGATGGCTTTTGTGTGGACTATTTTTCTGCAGTTACAGTGTTTGATAGTACACATTTTGTACAAACCGACTGAAGTCCTTTTTGTTATTCAACGCTGATCATTTGTCCAACCATCTACTGTGAGTTCTGCCGTGAAGAATACAATTACATGATTCCTGGAGGACTCAGGCTGTTGGATTAACCCAAATGTTTAATGGCTGAAAATATGTCAGATCTTCCTATGGCGGAACATGCCCACAAGAGGGAGCCAAAGCTCACTGAAAAGGCCATCGAAGCAAAGTTAAACCAATATCTCAATGGAAGGAGAGTCAAATACCGGCAATTGGAAATAAAGGCCAAGGTTACACAAGAACTGCTGAATGGTAACCCACCTTACGATGAAATACAAGAAAGATTTAAAGACTTTGAAGCAACTCTGGTGATGTTTAAAAACAACTAAACTTGTCTGTTTTGAAGTACTTAAATAAAGACGAGCACGAAGTGGATCAAGAAAATTGGTTTCAACCAAGACTTCAAAATCTTGTGGAGTTTAAGAAACAAATGTGTACATGGCTGATGCAAAATAAAAATAAAGATGTGGATGAAATGAATGAAGACGTGGAACAAAAGCGAATGGACACTTTAAGTGCACAAAAGGATGTTATCACTAAAGAAAGAAATGCAGATACAAAACCGAAATGGGCACCCCAACAAACCGAGCCGATTGTACAGGAAGAGAAAAATGTATTGCTCAGCCATGAGATGTGCCCAGAGGTGCTGGCATTGACTAAGCCATGCCATGCAGCCACCTCGATTTCACTTTCCTCCAAAAGTGGCCGCTCAATTTGCTCTACATCCTCTTCAATACGTCTAAGAGAGGAGGCAAGGAGGGCAGCGTTGGTAGCCCAAGCAGCTTCTATACAACAAAGGAAAACAATTGCATTAAAGGAGGCTGCTCTAACTATAGAAAAAGAGGAACTTCAGATACAAACTGCTCTTGCAATGTCCGACGCAAAACTTAAAGTGTATGAAGGGACTGCACATACAGACACAGAAGATGATTTAGATGACTTGGAATCATGTGTCAGTATGACATCCGTAACAAACTATCAGGACAATGCTGCCGCACCAGTACCAGAGCGTGGTCCTCCGCCCATTACCTTAAGTACTGGGGCCAGACCCAAAGCGCAGTATCCTACAACAACCTCTAGATCAATTGATGAGGATAATGACTACAAAAGAGACATATGTAACATTCTGAGAGAACAAACAAAAATATCAAAGACTCTTGTGTCACAACAACAAACAACACAACTCCCCAGGCGTGAAATACCAGTGTTTACAGGTGACCCGCTCAGTTTCAGAACTTTTATAAAAGCATTCAGACTTGTTGTTGAATCCAAAACAAGCAGCAACACTGATAAACTGTATTTTCTAGGGCAATACACCAAGGGAGAACCACAAACTTTAGTGAAAAGTTGCCAACATATGCCTGAACGCAGTGGTTTTTCACATGCAATGTCTTTACTGGAGGAACATTATGGACATCCATTAACTATTGCTACTGGTTTATTGGAAAGGCTTTACAATTGGCCAACTATTAAAGCTGAGGATGCAAAGGCACTAAACAGTTTCTCATTATTCTTGGTTTCTTGTCAGAACACAATGCAAGACGTGGACTATATGGACGAGCTTGACAGCCCAACCAATATGAGGACAGTCATTTCAAAGCTTCCATATAAAACAAGGGACAAGTGGAGAACAAGTGCGTATGAATTAACAGAAAAACACAAAAGACGTGTGAAATTTGTGGATCTTGTTTCATTTATCAAACGTGAAGCAAAAATTGTAAATGATCCTGTGTTTGGACACTTACAAGTTACCCCATTGGGAAAGCAAGAGAAAAGGCCGGTCCTTTCTGATTATTTGCCAAAAAGAGAAAAATCAAGTGCAAGTAGCTTTGCCACCGCTCTGACAAAGCCAAACAACCAAACAAAAGAGCCTGATCCAGAATCGCAAAATATTGCTCTAACCAAACCATGTTTGTTTTGCAAAAAGGCTCATGCCCTAATCGACTGCTACAGGTTTGCAGGAGAATTACATAAAACAAAGTTGGACTTTTTGAAAAAGGCTGGACTCTGTTTTAGTTGCCTAGTTCAGGGGCATATGGCAAAAGATTGCAAAAAGAAACTGAGCTGCTCAGTGTGTTCTTGGGAGCATCCCAAACTGTTGCACATATATAAAAGTGGAAAGCAAGTAAATGCAGTCTGCCAAACAGACCTTAAAGGTACAGAACAGAGGTCCTCTCAGGCTTCGATAAATGCAAATCATGTTGCTACTGTTTCAAATGGGGCCGGGGACAACTGTGTTCTTTCAATACTTCCTGTCAATGTCAAGTCTCAAAAGGGCAACAAAACAATTCAAACTTATGCATTTCTGGACTCTGGAAGCTCTGCGTCTTTCTGTACTGAAGCTCTGGCAAAGCAGTTAAACATCTGTGGACAAAAAACAAAAGGAATGATCGTGTTGAAAACAATCAACTCAATGACACAAACAAAATGCAGCGTCATAAGGAACTTGGAAATCAGTGGTCTTAATGAAAACAAATACATAACTGTTCCCAAGCTATACATCCAAGAAAGCATACCTGTTGAGAGGGAAAATATACCTTACCAAAGAGACATTGAGAAGTGGCAATACCTCAAAGAAGTTACTTTGCCTCAAATCAACGCAGACATTGGACTACTCATTGGTAACAACGTGTATGAGGCTTTTGAACCATGGAAGGTGGTAAACAGCAAGGATGATGGCCCTTACGCTATAAATACAATGTTGGGTTGGATTGTGAATGGGCCTGTAAAAGAGAATGATGATAAAAAATGTATAACGTCTAACAGAATATCTCTAACAAATGTTGAAAACCTGTTAATGCAGCAATACAAGGCTGACTTTCCTGAACATCATCATGATGAAAAAACTGAAATGTCCACAGAAGATAATAAGTTCTTACAATCTGTCTCAAGTTCAGTTCACCATAAGAATGGACATTATTTCATCAGACTGCCAATAAAGGAAAAACACTTAAGCATGCCAAACAACAGAGAGATGGCAGTTCACCGTGCCCTAGCGTTAAAGAAAAGGCTAAGCAAAAACACTCTATTTCACAAAGAATACACAGAGTACATGGGAGATATGATCAGAAAAGGATATGCTGTTAAAGTCCAAGAGTCACAGCTCTGCAGAGAAGATGGAAAGCTTTGGTATATACCACACCATGGCGTACATCATCCCCAAAAGAAAAAACTCAGAGTTGTATTTGACTGTGGTGCTAGCTTTCAGGGTGTTTCTCTCAACAAAGTACTCATGCAAGGCCCAGACCTCACTAACTCAGTTGTTGGAGTACTTACTCGCTTCAGGGAGGAAAATGTGGCAATAATGGCAGACATTGAAGCAATGTACCATCAAGTCAGGGTTCCTGATGAAGACACTGACTTATTGCGATTCTTTTGGTGGCCAGAAGGGGACCTTACACAGCCACTCACAGAATACAAAATGGTTGTTCATCTTTTTGGGGCCACTTCATCGGCCAGCTGTGCCAATTACGCCCTTCGAAAAACAGCAGAAGATAATAGAACAAATTCATCGCGCGAAATCGTGGACACAGTGATGAGAAATTTTTACGTTGATGATGCTTTAAAATCAGTTAAAAGTGAGGAAGATGCTATCTCGCTCAAAGAAAACCTTACTAAGCTATGTGCATCAGGAGGATTTAATTTCAACAAGTGGACGAGTAACAGTCGGGCTCTATTACAAACAATCCCTGAACAGGAAAGAGCCAAAGAAATAAAGAATCTGGATCTTACGAAAGACGCACTTCCAATTGAGAGAGCCCTTGGAGTGCTCTGGTGTGAAAACACAGACACTTTCACATTCAGTGTCAGCATAAAACAAAGACCAGATACAAGAAGAGGAGTCCTATCAATTGTAAGCTCAATATATGACCCGCTGGGCTTCCTTTCTCCAGTGGTCCTTCCTGCTAAGAACATTTTGCAGAAGCTCTCTAAAGACAAACTGTCCTGGGATGAAGACATGCCATTACACCTCGTTCATTTGTGGTCTGACTGGCTGAGTCAATTGTCTGAGCTATGCAACTTTAAAATACCAAGATGCATAAAACCTACAAACTTTGGACAAATCACATCTGCTCAGCTCAACCACTTTTCAGATGCCAGTGAAAGTGGATATGGATCAGTGTCCTACTTAAAATTAACAAATGAAGAGGGGCATGTTCACTGTGCGTTTATGATGGGAAAGTCCAGAGTCGCTCCACTTAAAGCAACCACAATTCCACGCATGGAAGTAACAGCAGCTGCACTGGCAGTCAATATGGACAAGATTTTGAGAAGAGAACTCACATTAAGTCTTCAACCCTTCGCCTTTTGGACAGATAGCACGGCAGTGTTAAAATATATAGCAAATGATGAACTGAGATTAAAAACTTTTGTCTCTAACAGAATTGCTATCATTAAAGACGCAACAGGTCTTGATCAGTGGAACCATGTGAACACAAAAATCAATCCAGCTGATTTTGCATCACGCGGGTTGACAGTCCGCCAATTCCTGAATAGCTCCACGTGGTTTGAAGGGCCTTCCTTTCTGAAGGACATTAATCGAAAGAGGGACACTGCTGAACGCTTTACACTCGCCGAAGACGACACTGAAGTGCGGAAAGTGAAAGTTAATGCTGTACAGGCGTCTACACACGGCTGCTCTGTGGAAAAGCTTATTTGTCATTACTCAAGTTGGACACGTCTCAGAAGAGCTATTGCCTGGATTCTCAGAGTTAAAGACTACTTGCTTGCTTCTATACAGAAGGACAAAGTAAAGGACTCTGCTTCAAGACAAACCAGAGCTCGAAGGAAACGTGATAAAATACTCCGTGTGCCACTAACTGTGGATGAGCTAAAAAGAGCTGAAAAGGCTGCGGTACGTCATTGTCAGCTTGTTTCCTTCAAAGACGAAAGTCCGGCTTTGCAAAGTGGTAATGCCGAAGTGTCAAGAAAAAGCTCAATTTACAAACTTGACCCTATCTTGCAGGATGACGTACTGAGGGTTGGGGGGCGTCTTAGCCGGTCTGCTTTGCCAGAAGAGGAAAAGCACCCATCTATACTCCCAAAACACCACCATGTCACTTCGCTATTACTGCAAGACATACATGAAAGAACAGGACACTCTGGACGTAATTACATGCTCTCTCGCCTTCGCCAGCGCTATTGGATCCCTGCTGCAAACTCTGCAGTCAGAAGGCTCCTGTCTCATTGTGTTACGTGCAGAAAACATCATGCAAAAGTTCAAGAACAAAAAATGTCTGATCTTCCCTCCGAAAGAGTGCTTCCTGACAAACCACCTTTTACAAGCGTGGGCCTTGACTATTTCGGACCGTATGAAATAAAGAGAGGAAGAAGCCTTGTAAAAAGGTACGGAATGTTGTTTACTTGTTTGACAACCAGAGCTCTGCATATCGAAGTTGCCCATTCTATGGACACTGATTCATGCATAAATGGAATTAGACGTTTCATGTGCAGAAGGGGGCAAGTAGAACTCATCAGGTCTGATAATGGCACGAATATGGTGGGAGCCGAAAGAGAGCTCCGTGAATCACTCCGTGATATAGACAAAGAAAAGATTCAAAACGTCTTGTCAAACAAAGGCATTAAATGGATCTTTAACCCCCCTGCAGGAGCACATTTTGGTGGCGTATGGGAAAGCCAGGTAAAGCTGGTTAAGAAAATCCTGAAGTCTGTCCTTCAACAACAAAGCGTTGATGATGAATGCCTACAGACACTTTTCTGCGAGGTTGAAGCCATAATCAATGACAGACCGATAACCACACCTTCGGATGACCCAAATGACTTGGAGCCCCTCACACCAAATCACCTGCTTCTCTTAAAGAAACAACCAGTGCTGCCTCCAGGTCTGTTCAGCATCAATGACTCCTATTCCCGGCGCAGATGGAAACAGACACAATATATGGCAGACTTGTTTTGGAAGCGGTGGGTAAGAAAGTACCTACCTAGCCTTCAACAAAGACAAAAGTGGACCAAAGCAAAACAAAATCTTGCGCCAGATGATGTTGTGCTGATTCTTGATGAAAACGCACCAAGAAATTCCTGGTTGCTTGGAAGAATACTGAAAACAATTTCAGATGACAAAGGATTGGTACGACGAGTACTGGTGAAGACAAAAACAAATATACTTGAAAGACCAGTGGATAAATTATGCCTTTTGCTGAAGTCACAGGCATGAACTTATGATGACGCATTACAAGAATTGCCATAATGGACGTTGTGAGCATACCAAAAAAAAAAAAAAAATGTACAGTGTTTATGTTGTTATGGTAATTATAAGACCTTATAATTAGGGGCCGGGATTGTTAAGGCCGTTTTTGTTTCCTATCAAAAAAAAAGAACAAATGCTAAGTTTAAGTTAATATGCTTTATTTTGTGTGTGTTGGGGTGGGGCCAGGTATGATGCAGTTCTTTTTATGTACACCAGGGGGAACCAGTGAGGCAGTGTGGTAGCGTGGAAGCTGGCCTGGGTTGAGGCCCAACAGTTTTTTGACTGTGTAACTTTTTGTGGAAACTTGTATGTGGAATTTGACCTGTTACCTGTCGACTGAAACCTGTGCCTCATTAAAACAACCTCACCGTTATTCTGTAAGTCTGGTCATCGATTTTTTTCTTTTTTTTTTTACTCACCAGAACACAAGTCAAGCTAAAGCCATAGCCCAGGCTGCTTACAGTGGCAAAGACACCATTAAGAATTGCCACAACAGAGCTTTTTCACCACAAATGGTACATTCCTCCCTCTACACCATATACCCCCATCATCTGCAAACAGTGAAAACCCAAACTTATTACTTAACTCTTTAAAAATATAATTTATCATGATAGAAAACAGTAGCGGACTTACTATACTTCCTTGAGGCGTTCCATTTTCAACACCGTACTTTCCAGAAAACATACTTCCTATCTTAACTTGTATTTTCCTTCCTTCTAAAAAACTTTTTATCCACTTGTACAATTTCCCATTAACTCCTAATATACGCAATATCATAAGTAAACCCTCAATCCACAGCATGTCATATGCCTTTTCAATATCAAAGAAAACTGCTACCACCACTTCTCTGTTTGTGCTTTCCTTATCTCATGCTCCAAGCAGACAACCGGATCCATAGTGTTTCTCCCTTTCCTGAATCCACTCTGGTAGTTCGCCAAGAATCCTTTGCTTTCCATGTAAAATGTGAATCTGTTGTTTATCATTCTCTCCATAGTTTTACACACGTTTGACGTCAGTGCTATCGGCCTGTACCCGTCAGGTTTTGTACAATCTTTCCCTGGTTTTCTCATAGGTACCACCACTGCCTCTTTCCATGCCTGGGACAGTTCTCCTTCTCTCCATACTTTATTAAATAACTCAAGAATAATCCTTTTACCCTCTTTACTCAGATGGTCAATCATCCTATCATAAATTCCATCTTTCCCAGGAGCCGACGTCTTTGCTTTGCTCAAAGATTTCTCCAATTCTGTTATCGAAAGGACTGTTAATCAAATCCTCCACATCCTCCAGCTGATTTAACAAATATTTATATTCAGGGGCGACAGTAGCTCAGTTGGTAGAGCATTGGCCTTAAGCCCAGAAGGTCGTGGGTTCAATTCCCACCTCTACACCTTCGACTCCCACTGATGACTGCTGCCGTTGTGTCCTTTGGCAAGACACTTAACCCCACTTTGCCCAAAGCCCCCACTGAAAGATCAAGGCTATGCTCACACTCAGAGAGCAGTTGTCCTCCTGTGGACTCACCACCTGCAGAGGGTCAGTGAGGGGCTGGTGCTATGAGACTTGGGTGGCATCTCTGACTGTCACCCCCCTGACCCAGAAATGGATTAAAGGGTAGGAGATGGATGGATGATATTCATTTTTGGTAACTTCTCTTCCCCTTTTCCCAAGTTCCCCAACATTGTCTGAGCTATGAACTTTCACAAAGGATTTAGCAATACACTCTGCTTTATCCTGGTCACTCACTGCAATTACATCCCCACTAGATATTGTGGGAAAGTGAACTTTTAATAAGGACTTTTAACTGCTTTTATTTGTGTGATGTGTTTTGTGTTTTTATATTTTTAATGCATGGATTTTAATCACAGTTCCTTGGACACTTCCCCTAATCACCCGCACCTGCTTTTAATCAAGACCTTTTAATTGGGGGCGGGCACTGCAGGACAGGGGAGAAGAACAGGAAGAGAGCAGAGGAGAGCCAGACGAGAGCCAGGGGAGAGGATGAGGACACGGGACCGGGCCAAGGACGAGCACCGCCAGCCAGAGACCACGGGGCACTGAGGCCAGCGGGCAGAGCGGCACCGGTGAGGGGGCGCGCATTGATAGCGCACTGGCGCGTGCGCGCCCGGGCTATGCCCACCGAAGACCGGGATGTGCCGGCTCTTCCCCGCGGGTGCCCGGTGGCGACCCGTGGTCTGCAAGGGGCTGGCGGGACTGCAGCCCGGTCCCGGGACGGAGAAGGGCCTGGAGGGAACCGAGGCCAGGGAGGACACCGGTGCCCAGCGGACTACGGGTTTTATCATGATTTTAATGGACCTTTTGTAAATATTTTATTAAATTTTATCCCCTTTTTATCCTCTTCCTGTTTTATGATCACACCCCCTCAACAGACACTTTTAAACCTGTGACAATATCACCGGGTATCCATACTCTCTCTTGATACGATTTCATTCTCTTAATCATTGTCCAAACCTTGTCAACCTTAGTTTCCCTTCCAATAGTACAGCAACATTTTTGCCAATACTCCCTCTTTGCCATTTTTATAACTCGTCTTACATTTGCTTGTTTTCTCTGATATTCAATAAGGATCTGAAAGCAATGATTCCTTTTCAGTTTTTTGATCGCTTTATTCCGGGACCTAATTGCAACATTACATTCATTAGACCACCATGGAACTATTTTCTCTGTTCTTCCCCCGCCCCCCGTTCTTGGTATGGAATTCTTAGCAGCCTTCACAATACTATCACAAATAGCTGAATTTAACAAATCAACGCTAACATTTAAATCAATTCCCTGCATCTCATAATCACTAAACTCTCTAAATTTCCCCCAGTCAGCTAAATAAAACACCCACTTCTGCAGCCCTACCACCCCAACCTCTTCTCGATCCGTACCAATCTCAATAAAAATTGGATAATGGTCGCTACCTACTGTTGTCCTTTTATTCACTTCCCATGTGCTTATACCTGCCAGCGTGTCTGACACCACGGCTAGATCAATCGCAGACTCTTTACCAGTCCTCACATCCACTCTTGTCCCGATGCCATCATTAAAGAAGCTATACCCGATTTTTTTTCTAAGTAGTTCATAAAAATGCTTTTTACTACATACAAGTTGTATCATAATACATCATTTAATTGAAAACTTGAGGTAATTGATTCAGCTGTGTAAGAATTACAAGCAGTGAAAAGTGCTGAGTAGAGTCTGAGCGGGCCGCTCTTTCTCCTCCGCTCACAGAACGAGCAGCGAACAGCCTGCGTCCTCTAGCCCCTACAGCGCTGCTTAACACCAGGGCTTCAACTTCAAAATTCGAATATAATTCTAAAATAAAAAAATATGAACAAAATAATTGAATAAAAAAATGTGAACAAATATTAGACAACCCTTGTAATTCGAAATGTATTTAATGACTGCAAATAAAATAGTTAGCTCCCAAAGGTTTCACCGGGACGTGCTAGGCAGGTAACAGCTAAGCTAGCTAGTTGTTTCATGGTAACTTCCGGGTTTTTCGCAATCGCTTTTTGTCACTTTAAAACAGTATTTTTGTCATGAAAACGTTAACAGCAAATTCTGAAATCATCCGTGCATGTGTGTTAAGGATGTATATGTGTACCGTATTGTCCGATTGACCTTTAATGGTGTTGATTGATAGATATGTAGTTGTTTATTGAGCGTGGCTAGCTCCGCTAGCTCCGTTGGCTTCTCTACACAGACGAGTGTGTAGTGACAGGTGCTGATAGCTTGTTGTACTTGCAGAGTAATGGCAGTATTTTACACACCTGAATTACAAACAGAGGTTGCATTGGGGCTTCGGTCATTATTGGTTTGAGAGTTCTGTAATCAAGAAAAAATGATCGGAAGAATTGCTGCTGCTGCTTTGAGGAGCTCTATAACACATTATAATTAAATATTAGAATATATTCTAAGGTTTTAAATTAATACATTCGGACGCGAAACTAGCGGTATTCTTTTACTTATATATTGTGTTAGCAGTGCGTTGCTTTAGTACCATTTCATCAGTGATTGTTGCACAGCTTACAAGTTGTGCTAATGCTAATGTTAGCATACGTATCAGATCGCAAATAAAACTAGGTGGCTCTGTGTTATGAGAGCGCAGGGGAAATGAGAAGCCATTGAGCAAGTTGGGGGGCGGTGCTAAACATTCAAACATTGCAGAAACGGGTATAGCGCCTTTAATACAGACAAGATTTCGTTCCTCCATGATCTCCTCAATGACAGCCCCATTCTCATCAGTACAATGTGCATTAAAATCACCACACCATAACACTTTACCATTTAAATATTCCGTGATCTCTCTTAAGTTTTCCGATGACAACTTTCTACATGGATTATACAAATGTATCACTTTAATACTTCCCAGATGACTCCACACCTCCAATTCAGACCCCTTATGCAGGCATCTATAATTCACTCCTTGCTTTACAAATACAATACACCCACCTCCATTCCCACCATTTCTATCCCGCCGTACACAATCATACCCTTTTATCACAAAATCTAAATTAGGTTTGAGCCAGGATTCCTGCACACATACAACTTCTGGTTTGCGATGAAGACTACTAATAAAACCTTTAAATTCTTGCCCATTTGCAATTAGACTTCTCGCATTCCACTGTAAAACTATCATGCCCTGTAACCACTACATTCTCCCCCTTTGCCATCTTCCCCTAGTATTTTATAGACCCTCTCCCAGGACACATCTCCACACCCAAGAAACCTCTCAGCCCCCTTTATATATGTATCCTGATTCTTTCCGTTTTGCTTTTGGCCTGAGTGGAGCAATTGATGACATACGGCATGAACAAACACCACCCGTGCTTTTGTCACTTGACCCCCACTCTGCCTTTGCACATTCTTCGCAGCTTCTGCATACGTAATATTATTCACGGTCTTCACTTCCTCACCTCACATCGTCCAAACGTCACTGCATGCTCCCCGCCACAGTTAGAGCATTTTTTGACAGCCAAATTTGTACATTCCTCAAATCTGTGTTCACCCCCACACCTAGGACATTTCTGATTTCCCCTACAAACCGCTGCAACATGCCCATACCTTTGACATTTATAACACCGCAGTGGAGGTGGCACATATGGCCTCACTGGGTAACTCATAAATCCAACCATTACTCGCTCTGGAACTCTATCATTCTTAAACTCTATCATCACTCACATGCTTTCAGATCTCTGACCATCTACATTTCTCAATCTTTTCAAAGTTTCTACCTCATCACCAACAATGCTGTTTTTGAGTTTGGCCAAATCCTCACCAACAGGAATCCCCGCAATAACACCCGCACCACTTTAAACTCCCCCACAGTTCTTCTCTCAGCCACTACTGTATTCCCGATCTTTTCAACACGCAATGCTTTCCTTTTCTGATCTTCACTTGTATACACAATAACAAATTCCCATCTCTCAACGTTTTAGCAAACTTTACATCACAATCTTCTTTCTAATCAGAGCGGAAAGAGCTACCGGGCTTGATGTAACACGCTCCGAGCTCGAGGCCGGGCTGGTCGTATCCCAGCCGACCCCTCTCACCCTGCACATGGACTATTCCAACCACTCCCCTCAGGCAGGAGGCTGCGGTCCATCAGGACTAGAACCTCCCGCCCAGTGTTGCCAACTTAGCGACTTTGTCGCTAGATTTAGCGACTTTTCAGACCCCTATAGCGACCTTTTTTCAAAAAAGCGACTAGCGACAAATCTAGCGACTTTTTCTGGTGTTATTGGAGACTTATCTGGTGTTTTGGAGACTCTGGCGTGAAGCACGTATTGTTCTGCAGTTACTGTCCTCAACGCAAGCCCCGGCGATCCAAGATGGCGCCCTATTCAAATGAATGGTTGTGCTCAGTGGCGCTTTGTGACGGCATGGGGGCTGAAAGATTAGCGGAAGTTGCCTGAAACTCGCAAAGATCTATGGGAAACTCGCCTGTATTTGGGCATCGTCTGGTCCTCCCGGTTCTGCGCAGTGGATGATCTCCCATAATGCGTTGCGCCAAACACGCGTGTGTGGGTCTCACGCACGTGCACAGAGGGGCTCGGCTGCGCTCTGACCAATCAGAGCAGTTCATCAGAGCGGGAGTTAGAGCGAGAGCCAGACGAGCAGAGTTTGTGGCACTAAAGTGTGGATTTAAACAAAACCAAAGGATTTAAGAAGAAAAAAAAATTCTGGATGACACGGGACACTAAAATCCCCACAAAATCCGACCTTTATGAAATTTGTAGGTTCTCTGTCAGCTGAGGTCGAGCTGTTTTAATTTGCATTGAGTTCTATGGAGAAAATTTCTGGGTAGCCAACGTGAATTTAGACCCTGTCCACACGAAGTCAAGCTCAGGCCTAAACGCAAAAATACTTTATCAATCCAGTGTATCGTCCATACGAGGCCGGCGTTTTGGGGAGGTGTAAACAAACATTTTTGAAAGTAGGTCCCAGAGTGGAAAGATTTCAAAACTCCGTATATGCCGCTCCGTGGTTACTGCCTCTCCGTAATGTATCTGAGACGCTTGCGTCATCGCCCCGCCTCTTGTTAAAGCACGCATGCGCCGCACTCAGAAAATAATGACAACAACAATGTAGCTTGTTGGTTTTGTAATCCAGTGCGACCCGAAGCAACAGTTCAACCTCATCGTCCGTCCATACTAATGTAGTACCAGCTCGCCCACTCGCCATGTTGTCTGTTTACAAAATTCCGTGCATGTCCACGGAAGTTTGGGCTTGATCCCGTCATTGCGTCACAGCGCCACCAACAGGTCTGGCATAGTTTCACAGCGTTTTCAGGCGTATTGACTACATTCATATGGACGCACACATTTACTGAGCTAACTCCGTGTTTACAGAAAAAGTTTCTGAAATTATAAGCGTTTTGTCTTCGTGTGGATATAGCCTTAGTCTGGTTCAGTCTGCAGTACCGCGAGAATCCCCTGAGCACATGGGTTATTCAGCTACAAGCTAGTAATACCCTATCCAGTTATTATAATAGATCCATGCCTCAACGTGAGCCCCTCCCCCGTCCCAAAGCACTTACAGGCGGCCAGTTTCACAGTAGCCTTGCGCAGCAGTCCCAGGGTCGGCACTAGATCATATATTATACGGAATCGGGACGAAACCGGAAGTAACACTCGTACTTTCGAATTAGTTTTAGACTAATAACTCCTTAAGTGGTGACTGGTTAAGTTTTAGGCGTCTGAGTAAGATGGTTAAGGTTAGGGTTAAGGCTGGGTTGGGGTTATTTTATGGGAATAGCTGGTTAAATTTAGGCATTAATAGGTAATTTGTAATATTTACTTCCGCTTCGTCCCGATTTCGCATATGATCTAGTGCTGACCGCAGTCCCAGCTACAGTCTATGGGCGGAGCAGAGAGAGAGGAGACCCTCACCACTCTGCGTCCGGACTGCAAATGAAATGCGCTTGCGCAAAAGCCACCGCTGGCTTGCAGAGCAGGATTTAAATGTAAACGTTTCTTTGCTGTGACGCTGTCACACAAATAAATAACTGCATTCGACTCACACAACCTCAGCAGCTCAGTCACTTATTCACCTCGTCCACTGTGTGTGTAGCCTACCTCTCTGTGAAAAATAAAAAAAACCATTACAAAAAAAAAAACTTAAAAAATAATACCTAAGTAACTCTGCCAGAGTGTGTCTTTTGGGTCACTTTGCTGGTCCCAAGCCCGGATAAAGGAGGAGGGTTGGTTGTAGAGCTAGCAATTTCACCCTACATAACAATCTTTTGATTATATTTGCTGTTATAACATTTAACAATACAGGACAAAACTGATGTGTGTAATGTGGATCTAGACAAAGCATTAAAATCATTAAATGTTGTTAATGTTGAAATTATTTTTGTACATTTGTAGTTCTAAACATATTTAGGGTGTTTTTTACTCACTTTTGTCTCTCCCACGACGATATTCCTCTCTCCTACAGCGTCGTTACAGTTATTTGCAAATTGCCAATTATGCAAATTAGGCGATGACGTCATTTAGCGACTTCTAGCGACTTTTGGGACAGCCAATAGCTCAGTGGCGGAGCCAGAGGGGTAGCCAGGGTGGCCACTGCCACCTCTAAAAATACCCTTGCCACCCCCAGTGCCCCCCTCGGAAGACGGAAATGTAATAATGTTAATCTTGAGAATCTTCCGCACTTTTTCCGCTAAAAGCTAAAAATTCCCACGGTTTCCCCCGTCTGTGAACGCACCCTGACTCCGTGTGGAGCCGGTGCTGTATGCTAATGTTTTGGGTTGTTGGACATGTGCCTAAGTCGTGATGAAAACAAAGAGGTAAGTTAGCGATGAAGAGCCAACCGTTTACATTTGACACACGTACTGCAGCGCATTACTTGTTCAGTTTGTAGAACTTTTAGTGTGTGTATGTGTGTGTGCGTGTGCGTGCCTGTGTGCGTGCCTGTATGCGTGCCTGTATGCGTGCGTGTGTCAGCGTGCCAGTGTGTGTGCGTGTGTGTGCGTGCCTGTGTGTGCCAGTGTGGGTCTGCGTGCCTGTGTACGTGTGTGCGTGCCTGTGTGCGTGTGCGTGCGGTGTGCATGCGTGTGTATTTTCCAATATTAATTGCCCATCGTATCATCGCCCTCTTCCCTTTAGTGTAAACATGAAAAGAAAAGGAGGAAACATTGCCTACAGGCCTTTTTTTGTTAGGAAAAGTCCTGTAGATCAGGATGATGAAACCTGAAGGTCAGACTGGAGGCAGTATGTTTTGAGATGATGAGGAATTTGTTGTGTTGTATTAAAATATAGCTTATATAATTGAGTTTCAGAGAATGAGAGGGTGTCGCAGACAGGTGCAGGATTGTCTATTGGCAGAAGGCGTTTTTTCACACACAAAAAAAAGAAACAAAATAGCTAAGATTATGGATGATGTGCAGTCGCTTGACCCCAAAACATTTTTGAAAGAAGAGCCCCTGTTTTCATTTGGCAGAACCTTTGAGTCAGATATAGAGGACCTTAAGCATGAAGTACGTCAAACTAGGCGGCTTCTTGGGAGGAAAAAATGGATTAGAGAGTCCCTATTGGACTTCCTTGTCCTTTTGGAACGTTTGGAAAGTGTTTCATGAGCTTTTGAGGCTTGCAAAGATCTTTTTAATACCTGTCAGTACTGCGTCTTGTGAAATAAGTTTCTCTGCCCTAAAACTTATTAAAAACCATCTCAGAACTACCATGGCAGATGATTGAGTCATCTTTGTATCCTCAGTGTAGAGTAAAGGAGGCTCAGGGCTGAATATGGATGAGTTTGTCAACATCTTTGCTGCTTTACACCAGAACCGTAGGAATTTGCTAAATTTGTTAAAATAAAAAATGTAATGCAATGTTTGAATGATGTTATTTTGCACTTTTTTGTTCAGACTACTGTTTAAATACACTTTTTTTTTTTTGCTTTGTAGTTTCCAAGTGCATGGGGTGACAGTAGCTCAGTTGGTAGAGCATTGGCCTTATGGCCAGAAGGTTGTGGGTTCAATTCCCACCTCTGCACCTTCTCCACCGACTCCCACTGATGACTGCTGTCGTTGTGTCCTTGGGCAAGACACTTAACCCCACTTTGCCATAAGCCCCCGCTGAAAGATCAAGGCTATGCTCACACTCAGAGAGCAGCCGTCCTCCTGTGGACTCACCACCTGCAGAGGGTCAGTGAGGGGCTGGTGCTATGAGACTTGGGTGGCATCTCTGACTGCCACCCCCCTGACCCAGAAATGGATTAAAGGGTAGAAAATGGATGGATGGATGGAGTTTCCAAGTGTGCTCTCAGTTCACTTTATATTAAAAATAATGACAAGATTAAGATTAAAATGTATCGTTTAGCCAGTTTTTGTGCGAAATAAAATTTCGGAATAGTATAAATGTGGACCCCTCAAAAAAACCCTTGCCACCCCCTGGCCACCCTCTGTTTAAAAGTCTGGCTCCGCCACTGCAATAGCTACTTTCCTTACTGAGGAGTTGGCAACACTGCTCCCGCCACAAGAACAGTTTCTTCCCCTCTGCTGTTGGACTCTTGAACACTTCTTAACCTGCCCCCCCCGCCCTTTATAAAGTCACTTTACTGCCCATCATACGTCACTTTACTTCACTGTACTGCTGTCACCTCACATTGTGTGCACCATGTGCACTTGTATATTGTAAATAGTAACTGTAACTCTATTTTAAATTTAAATTTATTCCTTAGAAGTGTTTTTTATTCTTTATTTTTATTTTCTCTTTCTGACTGTTGCACTGAGCCAAAGCAATTTCCAAGTCTGTGACCTCCTGTTACTTACGTGGCAATAAAAATGATTCTGATTCCCCTTCCTTAAACTTAAGAATCACTTTATACTCCTGTCTGTCACTTCTCCTCCTAACGGCTCTGTCCTCTTCCTCTGCACTATCTTCCCATCCCCTCTTGTTCTGACTAACACCTGACCTACCACCTCCTTCCCCCAGTCCACCATCCTGATCCCAGTCAATGAAGCTCATGTCCTCCTCTTCATCTACTTGCCGATGCGCCATCCTGGTCTAATATAGACCAGCACCGCCAGTGTCTTCTACCAGTGTACAAGTTATCTGTTTTCTGTTTGATTTCCTCTTGAATCTCCCTCTTCCAGTTCACGCACGTTCCGCCGAATCACACAGCTGCCGTCCGACGACCCAATCAGCCTCCCACGACACACCTCTTCCCGTGACGAAGGCAGAAGGCAGCTGCTGTCCAAATCCACCTCAGGTCTCGCCTCCTACGTTGCCTGTGCCTACGCGGTCTTCCCTCTATGCCTACGTATCCACCCTACGTTGCCTGATACCTACCAATTTGGACACAGCCTGTGTGTCCCTGTGTGTGTCCCTGTGTGCTCCTGTGTGTCCCCATGTGACTGTGTGTGTCCCTGTGAGTGTCCCTGTGTGCTCTGTGTGTCCCCATGTGACTGTGTGTGTCCCTGTGAGTGTCCCTGTGTGCTCTGTGTGTCCCTTTGTGTGTCCCTATGTGACTGTGTGTGTCCCTCTGTGTCCCTGTGAGTCCCTGTGTGTGTCCCTATGTGACTGTGTGTGTCCCTGTGTGTGCTTCTGTGTGTCCCTGTGTGTCCCTCTGTGTCCCTATGTGACTGTGTGTCCCTGTGTGCTCCTGTGTGTCCCTATGTGACTGTGTGTCCCTGTGTGTCCCTGTGTGTCCCTGTGTGCTCCTGTGTGTCCCTATGTGACTGTGTGTGTCCCTGTGTGTCCCTATGTGACTGTGTGTCCCTGTGTGTCCCTATGTGACTGTGTGTGTCCCTGTGTGTCCCTCTGTGTCCCTATGTGACTGTGTGTCCCTGTGTGTCCCTATGTGACTGTGTGTGTCCCTGTGTGTCCCTATGTGACTGTGTGTCCCTGTGTGTCCCTATGTGACTGTGTGTGTCCCTGTGTGTCCCTATGTGACTGTGTGTGTCCCTGTGTGTCCCTATGTGACTGTGTGTGTCCCTGTGTGTGTGTCTGTGTGTCTCTGTGTGTGTCCCTGTGTGCTCTGTGTGTCCCTATGTGACTGTGTGTGTCCCTGTGTGTCCCTATTTGACTGTGTGTGTCCCTGTGTGTCCCTATGTGGCTGTGTGTGTCCCTGTGTGTGTCTGTGTGTCCGTGTGTGTCCCTGTGTGCTCTGTGTGTCCCTATGTGACTGTGTGTGTCCCTGTGAGTCCCTATGTGACTGTGTGTGTCCCTGTGTGTCCCTATTTGACTGTGTGTGTCCCTGTGTGTCCCTATGTGGCTGTGTGTGTCCCTGTGTGTGTCTGTGTGTCCGTGTGTGTCCCTGTGTGCTCTGTGTGTCCCTATGTGACTGTGTGTGTCCCTGTGTGTCCCTGTGAGTCCCTATGTGACTGTGTGTGTCCCTGTGTGTGTCTCTGTGTGTCCGTGAGTCCCTGTGTGTCTCTGTGTCCCTCCCTGTGTGCTCCTGTGTGTCCCTGTGTCTCTGTGTGTCCCTGTGTGCTCTGTGTGTCCCTATGTGACTGTGTGTGTCCCTGTGTGTCCGTCTGTGTCCCTGTGAGTCCCTATGTGACTGTGTGTGTCCCTGTGTGTGCTTCTGTGTGTCCCTGTGTGTCTCTGTGTGTCTCTGTGTGTCCCTGTGTGTCTCTGTGAGTCCCTGTGTGTCTCTGTGTGTCCCTGTGTGCGCTCCTGTGTTATTCCACTCTTTTTAAAAGTCTCTTCTCATTATTGGTCATTTTGGAATCGGATCGCTGCAAAAACAATTGGGTTTTTATTGAGACGGTGCTGAGGGTAAAGGAGGCTGCATCACAGACATAATCCACAAACACAAAGGACATACAGCAGTATTCGGGGAAAGTTCTTCTCTTGTACTTTCTTCCAGACACAAATATTACATTCTCAATATTAACCCTTTTGGCGCCAAAGTAGTAGAAATGTGACACCAGCTCCTAAATCCTGGACACTCTCTATACAGGGACTTGGCCTCCCACAATCATCTCATGTATTTATCTCACATATGTTTCTCAAAAAGGTTTCTATGTATTTCATTATTGATTAAAGTAGTCCACTATCTTCCTGCTGCCAGCTTCATGTGCTCGCACGCCCCCTGTTGGTCAAAGTCTGTATTGACATTTGAACTGTTTGAGGCTCTTGGTTCATAGGAACTATTACTGGAAACAGAAATAAAAAATATTGTTTATAAACAACAGATAAAGTCACAATTGATATCCCACCTGTGTCACGTTCTTTGAAAAGCACTTATACTTCAACTAATACAGTTTCCATTTTCTCCAAGTTCTCATCCAGCTCCAGTTTGGTTTCTTTGTGGTGAAATAAATAATGAATGATTAGTTGTAGTTAGTAAGAAACACCAGCTCTAGATAAAGTGCACGACAATGAAATGTTGAAAAGTGTAATTAGTAATTTACATTTTCCTCCTGTTGAAATATGAACAAAAGTGGAACAGAATAATCTCTAATGATGGATTTTTGGATTGATTCAGTTTATTTGTCTTGTGTCTCATTAAATGTTATTGAATCATTAGAATATAAAACAAATACATTCAAACAGTTCCAACTATTGATTAATCATTGTGTTTGAAATGATCTGTATATTGATTATGGTTAGATTAGTTATATATGTTATTTAGCTTCAGTCATAAAAAGAACGACATAAACTGGACACTTGACATTTTTCGATTCATTTTAAACAAGTTCTTCTTTATACAGAAGAACTTGTATAAAACCTTATGGATCTATGAAGATCATTATTATTTTGAGTTAAAAATGTCAGTTTATTGTCCAAAAAGAGCATTTATAAATAATGTGGTTTTTTCAAATTAGTTTGACGTATTTTGTCTCGTATCAAAATTGAGTTATAAATTCAGTATCGTGACAAGACTAAGATGAACCTGAGCTGACTTCCGGTCATGGCGCAAGCTGCTAGGTCACGTTTTACCCTGCTCCTGAACGAATCCTGATTTAATATTTTTTTAATGGATATACGACGCCTCGAACGGCTAATTGATTATGTAAGGATGCCAGGCAAAGGACGCTCTCGTAATAAAACTCCAAAACAATCGAAACTTACGGATTTCGGACCGCAAAGTACGGGTCAACTATCGCTGGCCAAAGAAGCTACCAGCAAAGAGATGACAGCCAACGTCGATACCAGTGAGACTGAGGAAGCTTGTGGCTCACACTTAACACTATCAGGCGACAATGTGCTGCATGTCGTCAAAGAAGAAATACTGGGAGAACTGCGCAGTCTCAGGTCAGAATTTTCTGGAAGATTTGACGGTGTTATGAAAGCTATCGGCGACACGCAAAAACAAGTGGCTGAGTGTGAAGGCCGTCTGGATGAAGCAGAAGTGCGCATTTCTCACGTGGAGGACGACCAGAACAACCTAAAATCTGAAGTCGAAAAGCTGGGTAAACGAAACAAACACCTTGAGGAGAAAGTTATTGACCTAGAAACAAGATCCCGTCTAAACAATCTCCGACTGGTGAATCTACCCGAGGGTGCGGAGGGTCCTGATACATGCAAGTTTTTGGAAGGCTGGTTGCCCGAAGCGCTTGATATAGCAACGCGTTTCCCTTTGGCATTGGAGAGAGCGCACCGGGTCGGACCCAAACGGGACAGCGATGCAGCACCGAGAACTGTAATCATGAGATTCCTTGACTACAGGCAAAAGGAATTGGTGGCTAAAGCAGCCAAAGCAAAAAAAGACATACTGTACAAAAATCATCGTGTGAGATTCTACAGTGATGTTGCCACAGAGGTGCACAAACAACGCAAACAATTCGACACGAACCGTCAGCAACTGCGCCAACTGGGCCTGAGACACGGCATTATCCCACCAGCTACGCTAGTGCTAACATACCAAGAAACTGTGCATAAGTTCAACTCAGCAGCGGATGCCCAGAGCTTCATAAGAAAGATCCAGGACGTTGCTGATCAACCAAGATAGACGGGTAGCAGACTACCCAAGTACGGTATCTGCTGTAAAAGATCCTTTTGCTTAATTTGCATATTCTTTAAACACAAATGCAAATTTGAGTTCGTATATCAGAGAATTATTTGAATAAATATATATTATAATTATTAAAAAAAAAATCCTCACAATAACACTTTCATAATTGCAGCAGGGTAGGGCTGGATTCAAATATTTCATTTTACTCTCATGGTAACAGATCTGAGTGATCTGAACGTGACTGCGGTTGGAAGCAGGGTTTTTCATGGGGTTGCCCACTTACCTGGGTTGAGGGATAGGGTTTTGTGTGTAGTTCATGGTTTTTTGTTATTGCTTTTTCACCCCCCAGACAAGTTAAGTTGTATTTTCTTCACTGTGATTAAATGACACAAATAGTTGAAATTAAATGTACTTCCTGGAATTGTAGAGGCTTGAATAAGATAAAAAAAATCAAACAGGTCATGAACAGATTGAAAGATATTGGCTCTAAAATCGTATTTTTGCAGGAAACCCATGCCTTAGAGGAAGACAATCTCAAAATAAATATAAGGTGGCCAGGGGCTTTACTGTATATGCAGCCTCTTTTACTTCAAGAGCACGAGGGGTAATCACTTTAATACATAAATCTGTGACCATTTCAGTCTCAAACGTCATTAAAGATAAATATGGCAGATTTCTCATAATTCAAGGATCTATTTTACAGGAAACAATTAATTTGATAAATGTATATGGACCAAATAATGACGATGATGCATTTTTCACAAACCTTTTTATAATCATTTCATCTCTTCCAGGAAAAATCATTATTGGAGGAGACTGGAACTGCGTTCTAAACCCCTTTAAAGATCGATCGACTAGATCTGACCAGACTCACCATAAAAGCAGGGGGGTAATTTGCAACTTCTTAAAAGAATTAAACTTGATCAATATTTGGCGTCACCTAAAACCAAGTGATATAACCTATTAGTGTCACTCCAAAACTTTTAATACATACTCCCGTATAGACTACTTTATAATATCCGCAGATCTATTGGCAAACATAACAGACTGCCAGTATGATAGTATAACTATTTCAGACCATGCTCCGGTTAATATCTTATATTCTCAAAAGAATCTAAAGGTGGACCCTCCAAGATGGTGTCTACATTTAAAATGGCTTGAAGATGATGATTTTTTAAACTATGTAGAAAATAAAATGGATGAATACTTCAGCATAAATACTACTCAAACTTCAGCATGTATTAGATGGGATGCCTTTAAGGCTTTTATAAGAGGGCATATGATTTCCTTTACTGCCTCTAAATCCAAAAAACGTAATAAAAGAATACAATTAGAAGAGAAAATAAAACAACTTGAGAGACAAGTCTTTACAGGCACTGGTAATATTCTATTGGCAGAAAAAAGAATTGATACATGTCAGAGCAGAGTATAATAAGGAATCAGCAAACCGGGCAGCGTCTAACATTATTCGATTGAATCAATCTTTTTATGAACAAGGTGAAAAACCAGGCAGGATTCTAGCATGGCAAATTAAACAACTTGAGACTCAAAAAAGCATAACTAAAATTATAACTAATAACGGGGAGACAATAGTTGACCCAATACAAATAAACGCGGAATTCAAAAACTATTATGAAAAACTGTATGACTCTCTAGATTGTGATAATATGCAACAGAATGCCTTTTTAGACAAGCTAACCATTCCCACAATTTCAGATCATTTTAAACAACAACTAGAAACTGAAATTAATGAGGAAGAAATAAAAAAAGTCATGGACAGAATGTCTATGGGTAAAAAATCTGGACCAGATGGGCTTCCCATTGATTTTTATAAAAAATGTCAAAGCAAGATAATAAAGCCGATGTTAGACATGTTTTTAGAATCATTTAGGATAGGAAGCCTTCCTGACTCGATGACAAAAGCATCAATTATTCTCTTACCCAAACCTGGAAAACCTAATGACAAATGTGAAAATATGCGACCTATAAGTTTGCTCAACTCTGATGTAAAGATAATCAGTAAATTATTGGCTTTGCGTTTACAAGAATTATTACCAACAGTCATTCATAGAGAAAAAAAAAATGGTTTTATTTTAGGCCGACAAGGTCTTCACAATGTCCGCAGGGTCCTTAATATTATCCATGGATTGAAAGAAACCACGGATCGAGCTCTTCTTTCATTAGACGCAGAAAAAGCGTTCGATAAAGTTGAATGGTCTTACCTCTTTGAGGTTTTAAAACGATTTGGTTTTGGGGATATATTCTGCAATTGGATTCATTTACTTTACTCAATCCCTCCTGTGGGCCCACCACCTGCAGAGGGGTCCGTGGTGGCGCGGTGCTGAGAGGACTGGGCAGCAGTCGAAGGCGGAGACCTCGGCGACCCAGTCCGCACACACAACATCTGGCTCTTGGGACGTGGAACGTCACCTCACTGGGGGGGAAGGAGCCCGATCTCGTGGGGGAGGTTGAGCGATACCGACTAGAGATAGTCGGCCTCACCTCCACACACAGCTTGGGCTCTGGAACCCAACTCCTTGAGAGGGGTTGGACGCTCCACTTTTCTGGAGTTTCCCGCGGGGAGAGGCGGCGAGCTGGGGTGGCCATTCTCATTGCCCCCCATCTCAGTCGCCACGTGTTGGAGTTCTTCCCGGTGAATGAGAGGGTCGCGTCCCTCCGCCTCCGGGTGGGGGACAAGTCTCTCACTGTTGTGACGGCCTACGGGCCTAACAGCAGTGCAGAGTACCCGGCCTTCTTGGAGTCCTTGGGAGGGGTACTGGATGGTGCACCGCCCGGGGACTCCGTTATTCTCCTGGGGGACTTCAACGCCCATGTGGGAATTGCCAGTGACACTTGGAGAGGGGTGATCGGGAAGAACGGCCCCCCTGATCTGAACCCGAGCGGTGTTCAGTTGTTGGACTTCTGTGCCAGTCACAGTTTGTCCATCACGAACACCATGTTCGAGCACAAGGGTGTCCACCAGTGCACGTGGCACCAGGACACCCTAGGCCGGAGGTCGATGATCGACTTTGTTGTCGTATCATCTGACCTTCGACCGTGTGTCTCGGACACTCGGGTAAAGAGAGGGGCGGAGCTGTCAACCGATTATCACCTGGTCGTGAGTTGGATCCGCTGGCAGGGGAAGAAGCCGGTCAGACCTGGCAGACCCAAGCTTATAGTGAGGGTCTGCTGGGAACGTCTCGCTGAGCCCCCTGTCAGACGGACTTTCAACTCACACCTCCGGGAGAGTTTCTCCCAGGTCCCGGCGGAGGAGGGGGACATGGAGTCCGAGTGGACCATGTTCTCTGCCTCAATCGCCGATGCGGCGGCTCGTAGCTGTGGTCGCAAGGTCTCTGGTGCTGGTCCCGGCGGCAACCCCCGAACCCGGTGGTGGACACCGGCAGTAAGGGATGCTGTCAGGCTGAAGAAGGAGTCCTATCGAGCCATGATGGTTCGGGGGACTCCTGAGGCAGCTGTCCAGTACCGGCAGGCCAAGCGTGCCGCGGCCCGGGCTGTTGCAGAGGCAAAAACCCGGGACTGGGAGGAGTTTGGAGAGTCCATGGAGCATGACTATCGGTCGGCCTCGAAGAAATTCTGGCAAACCATCCGGCGCCTCAGGAGGGGGAAGCAGTTCTTTGCCAACACCATGTACGGTGCGGGTGGAGAGCTGCTGACCTCGACTGGGGATATTGTCGGGCGGTGGAAGGAATACTTTGAGGTTCTCCTCAATCCCCCCATCACGTCCTGTGTTACAGAGGCAGAGGCTGAGGATGTTGGGGCGGATACATCCATCTCCCTGGCTGAGGTCACCAAGGTGGTTGGCAGCCTCCATGGTGGCAAGGCTCCGGGTGTGGATGAGATCCGCCCTGATTATCTAAAGTCTCTGGATGTTGTAGGACTGTCTTGGCTGACACGTCTCTGCAACATCGCGTGGCGATCGGGGGCGGTGCCAATGGAGTGGCAGACTGGGGTGGTGGTCCCTCTCTACAAGAAGGGGGACCGGAGGGTGTGTTCCAATTATCGTGGGATCACACTCCTCAGCCTCCCCGGTAAGGTCTACTCCAAGGTACTGGAGAGGAGGCTACGGCCGATGGTCGAATCTCGGATCCAGGAGGGGCAGTGTGGTTTTCGTCCCGGTCGCGGAACATTGGACCAGCTCTATACTCTCCATCGGATACTCGAGGGTTCATGGGAGTTCGCCCAACCTGTCCACATGTGCTTTGTGGATTTGGAGAAGGCGTTCGACTGTGTTCCCCGGGGTGTCCTTTGGGGGGTTCTCCGGGAGTACGGGGTAGGGGGTCCTCTGCTGAGGGCCATCCGATCCCTGTATGACCGGAGCCAGAGCTGTGTTCGCATTGCCGGCAGTAAGTCAGACCTGTTCCCGGTGAATGTTGGCCTCCAACTGGGCTGCCCTTTGTCACCGGTTCTGTTCACTGTATTTATGGACAGAATTTCTAGGGGTCGGAGGGGGTCCGGTTTGGAGACCACAGGATTTCATCCCTACTGTTTGCGGACGATGTTGTCCTGTTGGCTCCAACGAACCAGGACCTGCAGCATGCACTGGGACGGTTTGCAGCCGAGTGTGAAGCGGCTGGGATGAGAATCAGCACCTCCAAATCCGAGGCCATGGTGCTCGACCGGAAAAAGGTGCCTTGCCCTCTACAGGTGGGTGGAGAGGTCCTTCCTCAAGTGGAGGAGTTCAAGTATCTCTGGGTCTTGTTCACGAGTGAGGGAAGGATGGAGCGTGAGATTGACAGGCGGATCGGTGCAGCGTGCGCAGTGATGCGGTCTCTGTATCGGACCGTTGTGGTGAAGAGGGAGCTGAGCCGAAAGGCAAAGCTCTCGATTTACCGGTCAATCTTTGTTCCCTCCCTCACCTATGGTCATGAGCTTTGGGTAATGACCGAAAGAACGAGATCGCGGATACAAGCGGTCGAAATGAGCTTCCTCCGCAGAGTGGCTGGGCGCTCCCTTAGAGATAGGGTGAGGAGCTCAGTCACACGGGAGCAGTGTTGGGCACGTTACTTTGAAAAAGTAATTAGTTATAGTTACTAGTTACTTCTCCCAAAAAGTAACTGAGTTACTAACGGAGTTACTCCACTATAAAAGTAACTAGTTACCAGTAAAAGTAACTATTGCGTTACTTTTTCGTTTTGTTCTGGAACATAATGTGCACCCGACGTGCGCATTTTTACCTTTAACAGTGCCAATATTTCCATCTAGAAAAAGCTGTTTTGCTGCTGAAGTCCTGTTCACTCTTCATCTCTCACTGTGCTGTAAGCACTAAACACCAACACCCGCCACTGTGAATGTGGAAACACCGGTGACGAGCGGTGAGGCTGGTGAAGCACTGACTTCAGTCCAATCAGATGAACATATACATCATATAAATCAAGTGGACAATTTGTTTGGCTACAGCAAAATATGTTTTATGCCCGCATTGTTTGTTCATACAAAACGCAAAACTATGAGTTATGGGTCTTACCTTATAGCTATACCTTATAAATGACCTGCACAGTCCACTTCGGTTCAGACCAGTTCCTTGTTTAAATCCAGTTAATGGTTTGAGCGTAGATATGTAATCCTCCATTTGGAAATGAGTCCAATGAGTTTTAAAAAGTAAAACAAAACGCGTGTGTCCTCCATAAACTCCTGTGTTTTGCTAGCGGCAGCCGGGTGCATCCAATTTCTAAAATCAACCGTCTTACACTTCACCTCTCTTTCTTATCATTCCTATAGTAATTGAAAAATTACCCTATGTGCATTTTAGATTATGTAAAAATGTGTTATATGTATGTTAGCCAAACCTGTTGCTGTCCTTAGTAGATAAACCAGGAAGAGCAAGGAGCTTATCGATGGAAGTGTATGCAGCCGACTTCTGCGCTCACATGCGCTCCTCTGAGCCCTCACGGTGATACAAGCCGTGGTTGAGCGCGATTAAGACCCATATTTGTTTCAAAAACACAATTTATGAGCCATCCTCTCAACTGTAGACATGTGGATTGTAAAGGAAATATGTTTTACATCAGCCAATAACATCTGAGAGGTTTTCTCATCCTCCCTTCTCTCATGACAACACGTTCATTGTGCGTCTTTAGTAACGCGCAGTAACGGGATGTTGGAAATGATAACGGCGTTATAGTTACTGTCAAAGTAATTAGTTAGATTACTCGTTACTGAAAAAAGTAACGCCGTTACTAGTAACGCCGTTATTCCCATCACTGCACGGGAGGAGCTCGGAGTAGAGCCGCTGCTTCTCCACGTCGAGAGGAACCAGTTGAGGGGGCTCGGGCATCTGTTCAGGATGCCTCCTGGACGCCTCCCTGGGGAGGTGTTCCGGGCACGTCCCACCGGGAGGAGGCCCCGCAGAAGACCTAGGACACGCTGGAGGGACTATGTCTCTCAGCTGGCCTGGGAACGCCTTGGGGTCCCCCCGGACGAGCTGGAGGAAGTGTGTGTGGATAGGGAAGTCTGGGCGTCTCTGCTTAGACTGCTGCCCCCGCGACCCGGCAACGGATAAAGCGGAAGAAAATGGATGGATGGATACTTTACTCAAATCCCACCGCAGAGATTTTGACAAACAGAAACGTGTCTTCACCAATTAAAATAAAGCGCGGCTGTCGACAGGGCTGCGAACTGTTGCCTTTGTTGTTCACCCTGGCCCTAGAACCACTCGCTATAGCGGTGCGAGCCCACCCAACAATATCTGGAATCTCAATAAACCACACAGAACATAGGCTTGCTTTGTATGCCGATGATATAATTCTGTTCATCTCTCGACTAAACACTTCAATCCCAGCCTTGCTGCAACTTATTGGTGAGTTTGGTCATATCATGGGGTACACCATAAATAGATCCAAATCCTCTATCCTTATGCTAGATAAAAATGAGAGAGAGAAGCCACCTCTGGTAACTTCACCCTTTAATTCAGTTTCCAACTTTACATATTTAGGAATACAAATTCTGTCAAGTTTAGATCTAATAGTTAGGCTTAATTATGAAACAGTCTTAAAAGAAATATCTGACAATATTAAAAGATGGACACTCCTGCCCATGTCCTTGATTGGTCGAATTAACATATATAAAATGAATATACTCCCCAAATTACTATATATATTTCAAAACATTCCCTTACCACCACCCTGTGATTGGTTTAAGACGTTCAAAACTCTAAATCTATCTTTTCTTTGGAACAATCAAAAAGCTAGGATAAGACTCACTTTGTTGTATCTGCCTTATGAGGATGGAGGCTTAAAATGTCCAAACATAGAATGGTACTACTGGTCTGCTCAATTAAGGTCAATGAGGTCTTATTTTCACAAAAAGGATGCCCCACAGTGGGCGGAAATGGAAAGTGAATCGTTGAGCCCACAATTACCTCTGTATATATTTTCCGATACAGAAGTTAACCTAAGTAAGAAAACAAATAATCCAATAGTCAAAAATGTCATAAAAGTGTGGTATGCAATAAAAAAACTGTTAAAAGATTCCAACACTTTATCGCAATTCAGTCCCATTTGGGCCAATCAGGACTTCAAACCAGGCAGAAAAGATGCCGTCTTTAAAAAATGGGCAATAAATGGGCTGGAAAAGATTAAAGATCTATACCCCACAAATTCTAATATTATGTCTTTTGAAGAGCTGCAGCAAAAATATAATATTCACAGGAAGTACTTTTTCAAATATCTGCAACTTAGGAACTATATTGGGACAAAGAAAAACTCTAAGGAAGGCTCAAAAAAGGGGGCAATTTCTGAATTTTTTAATTTTTTGTTGTCAAACTCTTTTGAGGATTCAAATCTGAAGCTCAATGCTTGGAGGAATGATCTAGACACAAATATATCTTTAGAAGATTGGCATACGGTATGCACCAAAGCTCAAAAAAGAACTATTAACTCCAGATTGAGGTTACTCCAATATAAATGGTTCATGCGAGTTGAAGTCAATAATTCCCTTTGACTGACGTATCCAAAGTCGATGCAAGAGCGAGACAAGAGATCTTCACGTTTAACATCTGCATTTAATTATCTTTACAATCAGATACAGAATGTTCAACAAAAGTGCTCCTATTCTAGGCCTGCTCTTCCCCTGTCCGTGCCCTGTCCTGTCTGACCTCAAAAAACACACACAGGGGCTCATGAGGGAGACTTCCGATGACGTCATCCTTATGCGTCCAAGGGGTGGAGTTTCCGGGTGTGCTGACGTCCCTTGTCCACTGGGAGGCGTCAGAATGCAATTGGTGAATCTCCCAGTCTGCCTCAAGATTCAGGTTCTGAACTCTTGTCCTCGTCAAAATGTTTATTATTTAAAGTTAATAATTCGCCCTGTTTAAACAGCATTTTATCTTTATGACTCATGTCTGATTATCCTGTGTCCTTGGGGTTTTTCCTGAGTGCACGGAGGTCTTTCTGGCTATGATGTTCAAATGGTCAAATATTAAAATATACAACAGTTCCCCTCTGTTGACCTATATTAAACCAATTTAGGTCACAATCTTTCAATATTCCTTCTGGGTGCCGAGACTGGGGAGCTCGTCCATCATCGCCTTGGTTCTTGGTTCTGGCTCGTTATCTGTGAAGAGTTAATACAGAAAGAATACACACACAACAACATTCGAAACATTCCTTCACAAAACTCTTTGATGACCACTGCTGTCATTCTGATTCTTCTTCAACCTCGTCTGTAATGTATGCACTAAAACTATTCACTATAGTTTAAACTATTCTAATCTATTTACCAATATGTTTGCATCTTTGCTTTTATTGAGCCATATTCTTAAACATATGTTTTTATCTAATAAATCTATCTATACTGTGGTTTGCTTTCATTATCAGTGGCTCTGTGCCATTTTGTGGGGCTTTGCTCATTTTTCCAAACACATTTTGTTGAACCAGGAAGTGCTGTCACTTCCTTCTCTCAGACCGTTTGGGATAAATGTACATCGTTAATCAAATTGGTATTATCCGTACAGGAGCTAATCTATTTTAGCAGGTTTTTGGGGTCAGTTACTCTACCATGGTATTCGATTTTCTAATCCATATTGACAAGTCGACAGCTCTTAAAATTCTCAAAAAATACCTAAATATCTACTTTTGTGCTATACCCAAATACATTAAAATGCTTTTAAATGTTTTTGAATCTCTGTTGTTTCTAATCTATCTCATTAACTTTTGGCATTGTTAAAGGCGCTATACCCGTTTCTGCAATGTTTGAATGTTTAGCACCGCCCCCCAACTTGCTCAATGGCTTCTCATTTCCCCTGCGCTCTCATAACACAGAGCCACCTAGTTTTATTTGCGATCTGATACGTATGCTAACATTAGCATTAGCACAACTTGTAAGCTGTGCAACAATCACTGATGAAATGGTACTAAAGCAACGCACTGCTAACACAATATATAAGTAAAAGAATACCGCTAGTTTCGCGTCCGAATGTATTAATTTAAAACCTTAGAATATATTCTAATATTTAATTATAATGTGTTATAGAGCTCCTCAAAGCAGCAGCAGATCGACTTGAATGTAATTCTACCCATCATTTTTTCTTGACAACAGAACTCTCAAATCAATAATGACCGAAGCCCATGACAATGCAATCTCTGTTTGTAATTCAGGTGTGTAAAATACTGCAATTACTCTGCAAGTACAACGAGAGAAGCTAGCGGAGCTAGCCACGCTCAATAAGCTACAAAATAAATATCAATCAATCAAATCACCATTAAACTTCAATCGGACAATACAGTACACATTAACATCCTTAACACACATGCACGGACGATTTCAGAATTTGCTGTTAACGTTTTCATGACAAAAATACTGTTTTAAAGTGACAAAAAGCGATCGCGAAAAACCCGGAAGTTACCATGAAACAGCTAGCTAGCTTAGCTGTTACCTGCCTAGCATGTCCTGGTGAAACCTTTGGGAGCTAACTATTTTATTTGCAGTCATTAAATACATTTCGAATTATAAGGGCTGTCTAATATTTGTTCGATTATATATATATTTTTTATTTAATTATATTCGAATTTTGAAGTCGAAGCCCTGGTGTTCAGCAGCGCTGTAGAGACTAGAGGACGCAGGCTGTAGAGACTAGAGGACACAGGCTGTAGAGACTAGAGGACACAGGCTGTAGAGGCTAGAGGACGCAGGCTGTAGAGACTAGAGGACGCAGGCTGTAGAGACTAGAGGACGCAGGCTGTAGAGACTAGAGGACGCAGGCTGTAGAGACTAGAGGACGCAGGCTGTAGAGGCTAGAGGACGCAGGCTGTAGAGGCTAGAGGACGCAGGCTGTAGAGACTAGAGGACACAGGCTGTAGAGACTAGAGGACGCAGGCTGTAGAGACTAGAGGACACAGGCTGTAGAGACTAGAGGACGCAGGCTGTAGAGACTAGAGGACGCAGGCTGTAGAGACTAGAGGACGCAGGCTGTAGAGACTAGAGGACGCAGGCTGTAGAGACTAGAGGACGCAGGCTGTAGAGACTAGAGGACACAGGCTGTAGAGGCTAGAGGACGCAGGCTGTAGAGGCTAGAGGACACAGGCTGTAGAGGCTAGAGGACGCAGGCTGTAGAGGCTAGAGGACACAGGCTGTAGAGACTAGAGGACACAGGCTGTAGAGACTAGAGGACGCAGGCTGTAGAGGCTAGAGGACGCAGGCTGTAGAGGCTAGAGGACACAGGCTGTAGAGACTAGAGGACACAGGCTGTAGAGACTACAGGACGCAGGCTGTAGAAGCTAGAGGACGCAGGCTGTAGAGGCTAGAGGACGCAGGCTGTAGAGGCTAGAGGACACAGGCTGTAGAGACTAGAGGACGCAGGCTGTAGAGACTAGAGGACACAGGCTGTAGAGGCTAGAGGACACAGGCTGTAGAGACTAGAGGACACAGGCTGTAGAGACTAGAGGACGCAGGCTGTTCACTGCTCGTTCTGTGAGTGGAGGAGAACGATGGATTCTGCTCATCCTTTCCTTGGGTCGTTCGTGCGACAACCAATCAGAGAGCAGCAAAGTGGTCACGGGGACATTAGCGGACTGAGCGAGCAGACTGAAAATACTCGTAAACAGCCAAAACAGGACCCACACCAGGCTTCACCAGAACTCAAACCAGGGTTGACAATGTGGGACTCTGTGCTTGTGAAAATATGCGTTGTCATGCTCCCGTGACCTTATGCAACTGCTTCCAGTGTGTTCGCCGATGCGGAAATACCGTTTAATAATATGAATAAACGTATGGCACACCTCCGTGAACACATACTACTGTTATATAAAGCCCGTGGAAAGTCTCTGTTCAAAGACACGCTGCAAAGCTGCATATTGGAGGAGATCTGTGCACAAGAAGCCGCTAGCATAGCTCTGTTAGCATTAGAGCCGGCCGGCTACTTACGGTACTTTTGGCTAGCGTCAGGACGTTCTGGTGTGAAGTCCTCTGCGTCTGAAAACTAGAGAATGCGTGTCTGGTGAGCGGGGCTTCAGCGTTTCAGCGTTGCCGGTCTGAAAGCCCCATCAGACTCCATTCAGCACTTTTCACTGCCTGAATTTCATACACCACTGAATCAATTACCTCAAGTTTTCAATTAAATTATGTATTAAGATACAACTTGTATGTAGTAAAAAGCATTTTTATGAACTACTTAGAAAAAAAATCGGGTATGGCTTCTTTAACGCCTCACCCGATAACCTTAAACATCAGAATCAGAATCATTTTTATTGCCACGTAAGTAACAGGAAGTCACAGACTTGGAAATTGCTTTGGCTCAGTGCAACAGTCAGAAAGAGATCATAAAAATAAAGAATAAAAAACACTTCTAAAGAATACATTTAAATTTAAAATAGAGTTACAGTTACTATTTACAATATACAAGTGCACATGGTGCACACAATGTAAGGTGACAGCAGTACAGTGAAGTAAAGTGACGTATGATGGGCAGTAAAGTGACTTTATAAAGGGCGGGGGGACAGGTTAAAACATCAGACATGGAGTGGCATTAAATTCAATGTCAAAAATAGAATCACTGCATTTCCAAAAAAAATAAAATAAAAAGAAATATATCGATAATATAATGTCCTAATCCTGTAAAAGATGTGTCTGTTTTGTATTACGTAAAGTGGTCCCCGTAAAAAAGATCAGCGCAGAGTAATTCTAAAGTGACCCCAGTATTGGCAAAAATACAGCAAGATTTTGGGAGTTACAACCGTGTGTGTGTGTGTGTCTGTGTGTGTGTGTGTCTGTGTGTGTGTGTGTGTGTGTGTGTGTGTGTGTGTGCGTGTCTGTGTGTGTGCGTGTCTGTGTGTCTGTGTGTGTGCGTGTCTGTGTGTGTGTCTGTGTGTGTGTCTGTGTCTGTGTCTGTGTGCGTGTCTGTGTCTGTGCGTGTCTCTGTCTGTGTGTGTGCGTGTCTGTGTCTGTCTGTGTGCGTGTCTGTGTCTGTCTGTGTGCGTGTCTGTGTCTGTCTGTGTGCGTGTCTGTGTCTGTGTGTCTGTGTGCGTGTCTGTGTGTCTGTGTGTGTGCGTGTCTGTGTGTCTGTGTGTGTGTGTGTCTGTGTGTGTGCGTGTCTGTGTGTGTGTCTGTGTCTGTGTGTGTGTGCGTGTCTGTGTCTGTGCGTGTCTCTGTCTGTGTGTGTGCGTGTCTGTGTCTGTCTGTGTGCGTGTCTGTGTCTGTGTGTGTGTGTGTGTGTGTGTGTGTGTGTGTGTGTGTGTGTGTGTGTGTGTGTGTGTGTGTGTGTGTGTGTGTGTGTGTGTGTGTGTGTGTGTGTGTGTGTGTGTGTGTGTGTGTGTGTGTGTGTGTGTGTGTGTGTGTGTGTGTGTGTGTGTGTGTGTGTGTGTGTGTGTGTGTGTGTGTGTGTGTGTGTGTCTTACTCAGGGTCCTGTGGTTCCTCCTTTATGTCCCTGAGCTCAGAGTCTTCCTCCAGTTTCACTTCTGCCATGTTCCACTGGGTTAGCTCCCGTTAGCTCCCGTTAGCTCCCGTTAGCTCCCGTTAGCCTTTTGTGGCTACACCTCCAGCTGTTATGTAAGCAGTCTCTGTAGTTAGCTTTATTAGCTCTCAGCCCCCCCTATTAGCTCTCTGCTGTTAGCTCCTTTAGCTCCCTTCGTGCTTGTGGCTCGTGAAGAATCGTCTTTTGTTTCTGGAGCTCCTCGTCCGCAGCAACAACAGAAACGAACATGCGCATGCGCACTAACATGAGTCTGGAGGGACTGTCGCCAACATAACTATATAAAGAATAACGCTGCATCTGCCGTGGCGCCGCCATCTTGGACCGGTCACCCACTCCTCTCAGCGCAGTGACGTGTCAGCGCATTTAATCAATCATAACTCACTGAAAATTGTCTTTATTTGCATTTTTTCACGGTCTGACAACTCATGGCAGATGGCAATGACAGTTCAAGACAAGAAACAAAAAAGGGATGCCCCAGCTAAAGCCAAAAAAAGAGAAAAAAAAAATAAAAAATGTTCTCTGCAATCAAAAATAAAAAAAGAGAAAATAATAAAAATAAAAATACAGCCATCAGTAAATAAAAAAAAGTCATGACCAGAGTAGATGTACAAACCAGAGTATCCAAGAGACCAGATATATAGACAGACAAGACACAAACGAGACATATACAGAGACGGACAGATAAGACACAGACGGTTACAAGATACAGACACAGACAGACAGGACACAGACGGACAAGACGACATTCACTCCCAGTCTCATTCAACTCACTCCTGGTGCTCCACTCTTTGAAGAGGTCTGACAAGGTTTGAAATTGCTTTTATTATTATATTTTAAACATGGACAGTGTTGGGCTGATTACAGGGCTTCATAAAGTGTTCCCCATACATACTTCGATACTTGGTTATTTTTTTCCACTGACAGGGTTCTTTCAAGGCTTTAATAAGAACTTCCCTTTATCTAATCCTGGAACGTCTCTGCTTTTCCAGTTCTGTAGAATTATTTCTTTGTAAACCAGTGCGGAAACTATTATTTGCCATCCCATTGGATATTTGTCCATGTTCTGAAGTAGACAAACTTTAGGCGTAAGGACAAATTTCTGCTTACATACATTTGAAAGCCATGTTTCAATGGCTGTCCAGGATCTTCGTATACCAAAAAGCACGGATGAGCGAGTCCCTCTGATCGTATCTCAAACATGTGGGAGCAGAGGAGGAGCCGTAATCCATCTTTCCATTTTATTTCACTCAGTCCTTGCTCCAGTTTTCATATATTTTCTTAAAGAGATCCTTACTGCTCTTAGGTGTGATTAGCAATTGGTAAAGGGTGGAAATAAGTTTCTTCCGTTTATCTCGTTCAAATATTTGTCTTTTTTGTTCTGGGACTACCATCTTAGTGTCGCAATCTTCTTTTATCCGGTTTGTCAGTTGCCTATATTTAAATACCTCAGAGTTTTTAAGTTGGAATTTCACCTGAAGATCATCAAAGGGAGTAACATGATTGGAGGTCATTATATCAGTAAGTAAGTAATGTTTATTTATATAGCGCCTTTCACAGACCAGAGTCACAAAGCGGTTTACAATTGTTATTATTTTTTGGGCATTAGTCTCTCACTCCACACAGAGATGGGAGGGGCCAGTACAGGAGGCACAGACCTATTGTACAGTATTCGGCCCCCTTGACCCTTTCAACATTTTGCCACATTTCAGGCTTCAAACATAAAGATATAACATTTTAATTTGTTGTCATGAATCAACAACAAGTGGGACACAATCGTGAAGTGGAACGAAATTTATTGGATAATTTAAACTTTTTTAACTAATAAAAAACTGAAAAGTGGGGCGTGCAATATTATTCGGCCCCTTTACTTTCAGTGCAGCAAACTCAGTCCAGAAGTTCAGTGAGGATCTTTGAATGATCCAATGTTGTCCTAAATGACTGATGATGATAAATAGAATGCACCTGTGTGTAATCAAGTCTCCGTATAAATGCACCTGCTCTTTGATAGTCTCAGGGTTCTGTTTAAAGCGCAGAGAGAACCAAGAAGACAAAGGAACACACCAGGCAGGTCCGAGATACTGTTGTGGAGAAGTTTAAAGCCGGATTTGGATACAAAAAGATTTCCCAGGCTTTAAACATCTCAAGGAGCACTGTGCAAGCAATTATATTGAAATGGAAGGAGTATCAGACCACTGCAAATCTACCAAGACCCGGCCGTCCCTCCAAACTTTCATCTCAAACAAGGAGAAGACTGATCAGA
The DNA here is from genome assembly GCA_964034765.1 of Knipowitschia caucasica. NCBI lineage: Eukaryota > Metazoa > Chordata > Actinopteri > Gobiiformes > Gobiidae > Knipowitschia > Knipowitschia caucasica. The sequence goes on along the minus strand of OZ035830.1, from coordinate 38,695,849 downwards.
GATGCAGCCAAGAGGCCCATGATCACTCTGGATGAACTGCAGATAACTACAGCTGACGAACTGAGTCTCAAATTGAAGCTAATTTCACTTTTATTACTCTATACTTTTATTCTAATGACAATTGTTTACACTTCACTTATTTCACTTTATTATTTTCACTTTTTAATCTTAGACTGTGTACTTTCTTTCATTTACAAATATGTTTGCATATTTGCTTTTACTGAGCCATATTCTTAATCTAATAAATCTCTCTGTGGTTTACTTTCATTATCAGTGGATTATTGTCAGTGGGATTTTGCTCTATGTCTATTCTACATTCTCAGGAATAAAACTGAACACAGAAAGACAAATGGTTAATATGAACATTATTATGAAGGTCAGTTTTCCAAATACATTTGTTGAACCAGGAAGTGCTGTCACTTCCTCCTCTCAGGCAGTTTGGGATGAATGTACATCAATAATCAAATTGTTATTATCCTTACAAGAGCTAATCTATTTTAGCAGGTTTGGGGTCAGTTATTCTACAATGGTATTTGATTCTCTAATCTGTGCTGGAAACTTCTCAATATCTAAATATCTACTATTTGTTTTTGTGCTATACACAAATACATCAAAATGCTTTTAAATGCTTTTGAATCTCTGTTGGTTGTAATCTATCTCATTAATCTAGGCTACACTCATATGAACTTTTTGCATTGTCAACATTCACCAATGTTTGAACACAAGTGAATTTGACAAGTATCTAATAAAACTGTACATAAAACTGTAAGTAACTTTACTTTTGAAGTAAAGGTTTGTGAAATGGTCCCTTTACCATTTGATATTAGCACTGACTAGAAATAATCTCTATTTTTGAAAGCATCTATGGTTGATGCTTTTATCTATTTCTATGTTTTCTCTATTGTGACTCTAAAGCTCGGTTGCAGCTTGAGCAAAGGCATATTTCTAATTATTATAATTATATTTATTTATTTTTTTTATTTCTATTTTTTATTTTATTTTTTGTACGCATTTATTCTCCCTATAATCAATTTCCCTCATAAACACCACTAATATTATATAGGATTGTCCTTTTGTTGTTTTTTTTTTAATACTATTTTCACTATAATTTCAGTAGGAAAAAAAAAAAAAAAAAAAAAAAGGGGAGGAAAGAAAAAGAGGGGAAGGAAGGGAAGGAAGAGAGGAAAAGGAGGGAGAGGGAAAGGAAAGGAAAAGGGAAACAAAAAAGAAAAATCTCTTTTATATGTACGTACACCTATGCATGTGTGTGTATATGTATGTGTGTATGTATATGTATATATGTGTATTGTGTGTATATATATATATATATACATATATATAAAGTAAGCTAGATAGATAAGGAGTGGAAAGGGATGGAGGAAAGAAAAGGAGGGAAGGAGAAGGGGAAGGGAAGGAAAGGGGGAAGAAGGAAAAGGGAAAGGAAAGAGAAAAGAAAATTAAAAAACAAAAAAAGCATCCCTCCTCGATCTCTTACCAAGTATGTCTGAGTTTTTTTTTAATGCACCACATTCCACAAATGTTTTTAATGCACTACACATTAAGGCACGGTGGGAGATGGAGGGATCAGACATAGGGAAAGTGGAAGGGGATTGTATCTCTAAATATGGTGTGCGTAGATAATTTGGGATAACCCTATATAATAAAATCTCTATATTTCATATATGTAATCCACATATATGATTTTTTTTTTTTTTTAATGTGTGTATATAAATGTATAGGTGCGTGTGTATATCCGTGGGTACATATATGTATGTATTTATGGGTATATATCTGTATGCAGACTTTATTTTATTTGTATTTTTTTTTTTTTTCCTCTCCTTCTGCCACTATTACTGCCTTCAACAATCCTTATAGGTTAAACACTTCAACCATGGGTACAAACATATGCTTGCGTCTGGGTATATCGGTTGGACCATTTTCTATTTTTTTTATTTTTTAATTAATATTATTATTTGTTTTATTTTTATTATTCTATTTATTCTTATAACTTGTATTACTGTTTGTCTCATTATACATTTACTACCACACCATTTCTTTCTTTATGTAGCTCCCAATATATCCCATGTCTTCTCTAGCCATAGGTTAAAACTTATCATCCAGTGTTATGCTTATTGTCTGTCCATTATTTTTCTTTTTTTGTTCTTTTATAGTTCATAAATTAATAATAATGTTGCTTGCACAATGTACTGTTCCGCACACACACACACACACACGCACGCACGCACACACACACACACCCTCACACGCGCACAATTTGCTGTATTCCTTAAAATATGTGTCTCTACACATATTCTTGTTTGTTTGTTTGTTGAATGTATGTTACCTTGAAAATCAAATAAAGGAAGAAAAAAAAAAAAAAAAATTTTATAACGGTGTTTTTAACAGTTCTTTCTCTCGGTTATACAAACCGTATACCACACTAAAATACTGCATTGGATCGATGAAAGTCAGCAAGGTAGAGACTGTCGGAAAGGCAGCTTTGTTCTTATTTTGGCATTTTCCATAGAAATCGACTCATGTTAGTGAAATATATTTTAGCAAAATAGAGACTCATAAGTTCTCCACTTGATATGAGCAGTTTGCTTATAGCTTGCACACAACACAGAAAAAGGACCTTTTGACTCGGATTCAGTTAAATGTGTACGTTTACTTCTAAATGGGGTGATTGATGACGTCACGTGCAACCAGTGGCAATATGAATAAAAAGATTAATTACTTATACTTACACTTTCCTCTCGCAGACTCCACTGCAGCAAGCAGTGCAGAGCTGGCTGAGCTGGTATCTGCATGCATTGTTTAAGAATGGCTCTTAATCGCTTAAGTATTTTATCTTATCCTCAATAATTGATGGGTCTGGTGATCTCCGCTCGGGAATAAAGATACTCTGCTGTTGATGTTTGATTATTGGAGCTCCACATGGCTGTAATGTAAGCTATAACCATGTGCACTACACTTGGTCCTGGAGCTTCACTGCAAATAGTGAATGAAAGAAAAAAGCCAAAATTTTATCTTAATTTTTCGCCACAATCAATTTGAGGCCTATGGGACAATATATATCTACAATATGTGTTCATAATATTTGGGTTCTTTTTGGACATGTTCAGATGAATTATGTTGAAAAAAGGCTTTGAGAGTCGCAGGCTTTTCACAAACGCAGCGGACACATGGTTCTATGGGGACAGCAGTTTGGCTGGAATCTGTTGGAGCAGCGAATCAGAGGTTTCACTGTCATCAGAACAATGGTTATAACCATATTTCATCAGTTTGGTACATTATAGAGTGCAACTCTTAACCTTTTTAGCCTTTTTTGTGGTGATAGATTCAAGCTAAATGCAGCCAGCGTAAGTTCAAGTTGGTAGAACGTCAGCCATAGGGTAACCCCTCCAGGCCGGTTCTAATCCCAGCTATCGCACGGCAAACGCCCCCTTCCATCACCGGGTCCAGCAGGCAAGCTGCTTAAAAGCGGTGGAATCCATCTCGGCTCTCTTGAAGCTGCTTGCAAAGAGCGAAGCCTTGCAAAGTGAGTCGTTCTGGAGGAATCGCTTTTGTTATTCTCTCAATTTTTTTTTAAACCTTTTTTTCGTGCGTGCTCCCTGCTGTCCTATGTCCTGCTGCGTGTGGTCTGCTTTCCTCCGCGGTCGCTTGCACCTGCAGCGGGTCTCGTGCTGTGTGTCCGTGGGTCTTTGCCGCTCTCCTCCGTTGCGGCTCTTTCTGCTGGGTTCGGCCCGTGCTCGTCTCGTCGCGGCCCCGCTGCTGCATACGGCCGGTTTGGGACCGGGTGCGGTGGGTGCCGTTGCGCATTCCCTGCCACCTCGTGCCATACGGTGTGGGTTCTCGTCGTGTTGTCCCGTATCTTCTGGCGTTGCGGGTAAGATGAGATCTGCGGGACGGTTTATTCCCTCGCATTGTCCTAAGGCCTTCAGTTCGGCCCTGCGCTTTGTATTTGCAGGCTCAGTTGGCCCCGTTGCATTGGTGGGCACAAGCATCAGTTTAAAGCACCTCACATTTGGTCTGCAGGCTACTCTTAACCAAGCTCCGTTTAATATCCTTCACTATGATGCATGCTCAGTTTTATCCTCAAATTGGGTCTGCGAGCTCTCAGGTTTAATCCCTCACGGAACTGCTTTTATTGGAATGCTTAAGTTTATGGAAACTGTTACGTATTATGGAAACTGCTTACGTATTGTGGAAACTGTTACGTATTGATGGAACATGCTTCTGTATTTAGGAACTGCTTTTGTATTACGGAACTGCTTAATGTTATTATGGAACTGCTTTTATGGAACTGACTCATATTGGGATGCTCCATACCTGGAACGGATTAATGGTACTGCTTATACCTGGAACAGCTTATACAGATGCATGAACTGCATATATTGGTTCTGCTTACATCTGGACCTGGCTTAATATGGAATTATGCTTATTTACGGATGCTTATACTTGGATTTGCTTTGAAGGGAAATGCCAATATATGGAACTGCTAATATTGGAACTGTCTAATATATGGATCTGCTAATATATGGAACTGACCTAATATATGGATTGCTAATATATGGATCTGCTAATATATGGATCTGCTAATATATGGATCTGCTATATATGGATCTGCTAATATATGGATCTGACTAATATATGGAACTGCTCAATATTATGGAACTGCTATATATGGAACTGCTAAATATTATGGAACTGCTAATATTTGGAAAACTGTAATAATGGAACTGCTAATATAGGGAATGCTAATATATGGAAAATGCTAATATTTGGAACTGATAATATATGGAACTGCCTAATATATGGAACTGCTAATATATGGAACTGCTAATAATGGAATGCTCATAGGGAATTTCATATTGGAATGCTCATATTGGGAAATGCTCATATTGGTAAGTCATATTGGAACTGCTATATTGGATCTGCTCATATTCGGAAAGCTCTTATTGGGAACTGATCATATGGAACGGCTCATATTGGAATGTCTTATTGGAAAGCTGCTAGATATATGGGAACTGCTCATATATGGAATGCCTCAATATAGGAATGTATATATGGAACTGTATATATATGGAACTGTATATATATGGTACTGTATATATATGGAACTGTTATATATATGGAACTGTATGTATATGGAACTGTATGTATATGGAACTGTATGTATAGGGAACTGTATGTATTTGGAACTGTATGTATACGGAACGGTATGTATTTGGACTGTTGTATTGGAACTGTATGTATATGGAACTGTATTGTATATGGAACTGATTGTATATGGAAGCTGTTTGTATATGGAAACTGCTTGTATTTGGAATGCTTGTATATGGAACTGCGTGTATATGGAACTGCTTGTATATGGAACTGCTTGTATTTGGAAATGCTTGTTTATGGAAATGCTTGTATATGGAACTGCTTATATCTGGCTCCGTTCTCCTCCCTCAACGAGCTGTATGGCCCGGACGCGGGGGGTTGCCGCTCCGGACTGGCATTAGGGTCCAGTCTGCAGAGCCGCGGGGGACGGTGTATCTTTTTTTTACAAGTGGACGTCATCCCGTTCCTCAGATGCCCTGCGGTTTTTTTTTTTTCTTCACGGTACGCAGCCCCGTCCGTGGGTTTTTTGGGGGGTCTCTTACAGGTACCAGTGGATCGCCGGGCCCTGGCCGACGCTTCCCTCAAAGATCTCCTCGCGCTCCGATAACCTTCCAATGTCATCCGTCTGTTTCAGAGCCCAACTCAAGGTCGTACTGATGCTTGTTTTACATGTCTCCCATCTCTCACAGCCCACTCCTTCGGATAGGGCGTCCGCCTCGGCGCGCCGCGTCCTTGAGGCTCCTATTCGCCCCTCAGCAGTCTGGGGCTGGTCATCATCGGCCTCTCCTCATACTATCAGGACTGGACATTCGACCATCCTGGCAGCCCCTGCGCTCTTTGCATTCAATAAAACCAACTTGGCAACTTCATGAGCCTGGACTGGACGAGCAAAGACAACGTCAAGTCACCAACTCTCTGGTGGCAGAGAGCTGCTCGGCAAGAGATGCTCGGCAGAGACCCTTCCAAAGAACCTCCAATTACATGACATACTAACTGGAATGCCTAAATATTGAAAGTAACGCCTGTATGAATATATGTCTTATAATCTAAAAAATGTACATTGTAAAATCAGAATTTACTGAGATAAGTCTGTAGCCCGCTGACTTCATTTATACTCTATGACAGCGACCGCCAAACCATTTAGTAGCAATGGGCAGATGAAGCCCCGTAAGTTGCGGGGCTTCATCCGTGGTGTGTTACGGCCCGTAACACACCACGGCTATTTGCCAGTTTTTTTCAAATGAGTCGATGACTCTTAGCTTAGACAAGCTTGTAACTCTGACATCTAGTGGACAAGCTTCTGAATTGAGAGCACAGCACGCACCACACCACATTTTAATATTGACTATTTCACCATGAAACAAAAATGGTAGATTACCATCCATCCATCCATTTTCTTCCCCTTAATCCATTTCTGGGTCGGGGGCAGTCAGAGCTACACCCAGTAAACAGAGCACCAGCCCCTCTCTGATCCTCCTGCAGGTGGTGAGTCCACAGGAGCCTTGATCTTTCAGCAGGGGCTTTGGGCAAAGTGGGGTTAAGTGTCTTGCCCAAGGACACAACGACAGCAGTCAACAGTGGGAGTCGTGAAGTAGGTCTCATGGTAGGCTCGAACCCACGACCTTCAGGCTCTAAGGTCTATGCTCTACCAACTGAGCCACTGTCGCTATAATTTAAAGTAGTACTAGAATTTAATATGCTGCTATCCAGAATATATAACTACAATATGTGTTTATAATATTTCGGGTGTTCATTTTGACATGTTCAGATGAGTTATGTTAAAAAAACGGCTTTGAAGTGGCACCTTTTCACTTCCGCATAGAAACGCTAGGGGGAGCCAAAATGGCGGCGATGACGTAGGAGAATAACCTCTCACAGCAGCAGCAGCAGTCTGGGCTGAATCTGTAGGAGGTTTCACTGTCATCTGAACAAGGTATAAACATATTTTCATCCGTTTTGTACATAATAGTGTGCAACTCTTTTAACCTTTTAGCCTTATTTGTGAGATTCAAGCAAACTAGTGTTGGGCAAGTTAGCTAACTCTACTTGATATCATAAAACATGCTAACAAGGCTAATATTCGTTTTTACATTATGCCAGTCTCACTTTGGTTGCCTTAGATTTATTTACCACAATGTACATTGTAATATCCATAAATGCTATTAACGGTTTAATTAGCATTTTTATCAATGATTGCATCACATGTAGTCTATGTTTTCAACTTCTGCAGCTTTTTGTTCATAAAAGTAAAATATTTATTTAATTCAAGTTATTTTGATTAGCAAACCTCCTACAGTTTCCAGCTAAGACTGCTGTGAGATACCCTTCTCCTACGTCATCGCCGCCATTTTGGCGCCCCCTAGCGTTTGTGAAAAGGTCAGACTTCAAAGCTGTTTTTTTAACATAATTCATCTGAACATATCAAAATGAACACCCGAAATATTATAAACACATATTGTAGTTATATATTCTGGATAGCAGCATATTAAATTCTAGTACTACTTTAATGGTAGTGTCAGGATTTAAGCAGACAGAGACGGATCGTGGTGTGCCAAACTCTGGAAGTTTATTTAAGTTTCTCTCAAGTTCCAATGGTTTACTCTGTTTCTTTCTCTCAGACAGAATAAAGGCAGTACACAGTTTATATAGTCATTGTCACGTCACACATCGAAAGACATACGTGTCACAAAGAGACAGTCAAATCATAGTCATAACATGGAGTCCTTGTACAGTCCTTGTACAGTCCTGCACGTAGGCCATATTGCTATCTAATACTAACACCCTCCCCTTTGATCACATAATCACATGTGATCATTCAATTTGATCAATCAATAAAGTGAGAAAAGAAAAAAAAAAAAATCTTAAAAAAAAAACTTTACCAAATTATTAAAAACAAAGAAAATGTATGCATTAAACTCATAATCATCAAATCAATATCAGTGGATTTTATCCTCTATCCTGGGAAAAAACAAACAAAAACAAATCAAAAAATGAAAACAAACAAAAACTATTGGACACACAAGAACTCAGCAAATTCAGTCAAAACACAGACAAAAACGAGCTGAGTCTCAAATTTGAAGCTAATTTAACTTTTCTTACTCTATACTTTTATTCTAATGCTGATTGTTTACACTTCACTCAATCTTATTTCACTGTATTATTATCACTAATTCTAATCTTAGACTGTGTACTTTACTCTCTATTCACTATAGTTTAAAACTATTCTAATCTATTTACAAATATGTGTTGCATATTTGCTTCTATTGAGCCATATTCTTAAACTAATACATCTCTCTGTGGTATTACACTCTCATTATCAGTGGCTTATTATCAGTGGGATTTTGCTCTATGTCTACTCTCATTCTCAGGAATAAAACTGAACACAGTAAGACAAATGGTCAACATTTACACTTCTATAGTGGTCAATGATTTATTACTTTTTATTAAGCTGCCTGCACAGATGTTGGTGCAGTTCTACACGGCCATCATCGAGTCCATCCTCACCTCCTCCATCACCGTGTGGTTTGCTGGAGCCACAGTCAGGGACAAACAGAGACTACAGCGCATTGTGCGCTCTGCAGAGGAAGTGATCGGCCGCAGCCTTCCATCGCTGCAGGACCTCTACGTCGCCCGAGCTCGAGGCCGGGCTGGTCGTATCACAGCCGACCCCTCTCACCCTGCACATGGACTATTCCAACCACTCCCCTCAGGCAGGAGGCTGCGGTCCATCAGGACTAGAACCTCCCGCCACAAGAACAGTTTCTTCCCCTCTGCTGTTGGACTCTTGAACACTTCTTAACCTGTCCCCCCGCCCTTTATAAAGTCACTTTACTGCCCATCATACGTCACTTTACTTCACTGTACTGCTGTCACCTTACATTGTGTGCACCATGTGCACTTGTATATTGTAAATAGTAACTGTATCTCTATTTTAAATTTAAATTTATTCTTTAGAAGTGTTTTTTATTCTTATTTTTATTATCTCTTTTTGACTGTTGCACTGAGCCAAAGCAATTTCCAAGTCTGTGACCTCCCGTTACTTACGTTGGCAATAAAAATGATTCTGATTCTGATTCTGATTCTGATTCTGATTATTATCTAAAGATATTATTGTCAGGCAGTTTGGGATGAATGTACATCATTAATCAAATTAGTATTATCCTTACAAGAGCTAATCTATTTTAGCAGGTTTGGGGTTGGGGTCAGTTATTCCACAATGGTGTTTGTGCTGGAAACTTCTCAATATCTAAATATCTACTATACTGTTTTTGTGCTATACCCAAATGCATCAAAATGCTTTTAAATGCTTTTGAATCTCTGTTGGTTCTAATCTATCTCATTAATCTAGGCATTAATCTAGGCTACACTCATATGAACTTTTTGTATTGTCAACATTCACTCATGTGTGAACACAAGTGAATTTGGCAAGTATCTAATAAAACTGTACATAAACTGTAATTAACTTTATCTACTTCTGAAGTAAATGTTTTTGAAATGGTCCCTTTACCATTTGATATTAGCACTGGCTGGAAATATTCTCTATTTTTGAAAGCATCTATGGTTGATGCATTTATCTAATTCTATTTCTACACTATTGTGACTCTAAAGCTCGGCTGCAGCTTGAGCAAAGGCATATTCCTAGTTTGTGACTTCACTTTTAATGGCTGTAACATAACTCTGATTCTAATATTCCAGCTGATCTATCAGAAGGATAACATTGTAGGGTACTATTTTAACTCTTATGTGGAAATGTGTTTATGAAAAACAAAGGAAGGACAATTCTATTCTATTTTACTACTATTTAACATCTACTAAAACGCTACAATACTCATACTTTATCATTTTCAAAGTTTTTGTCTGTCAGATGTCTGAATACTTAACATTTATTGCATTTGGTCACAGGTTCTGGTTGTAGCAATAGCATCGGCAATAGACGTTTTCATTGGCTGGTTCTTGTTCTGCAAAACGCTGTGTCCAATAGATCATCAGATGTCCAGAAGCTAGGGACAAACAAAAACAAAAGAAAGAATCATGAGTATCTCTCTCATTTAGCACTCATCAATGTATGATTTCAAAAATATAAACATCACTCCCCAGTTTTTCCTCTCTCAGGTCCTCAGATCCTCAGGTCCTCAGGGTCCCCTGAGGGTGAGTCTCAGTCGTCATCAGGTCAGGTCATATTTCGAGAGATGTCATCTTGGACATCAGTAGGGTCCAAGCCATGGTTCTGGTCTCTCCAGATGCACATCAGGATCTCCAGATACAGTCTTTTCACTTGAAGCACATCAGGTCATTTGCGATACACTTCTGGTCAATGGTGCAGTGTCTCAGTTCCTGTACACAGCTTGTTATGCAGTAGTTACTCTCTATGGTTAGTCACTTTGATTCTACTTTAACACAATTTCTATTCATGCTGTTGCTTCTGTCCCTCAGACAAAAGCAAGCGCAGTGATTCAGTTTACTTCTCTAATTTGTGTTTTTATCAGATCTAATTCTAATCAATTACTTCACACAGTACAAAAACAACAAATAAAAAGTGTCAGGACAGAGGTCAATTATGTCCATGACAATATAGAATTCAAATGAACATTTCTGGTCTCAAAAAATACTGATTCAAATAAAGATTCAAGTGATAGACAATTAAAAATATGTTTACATTGGAGTAAACTTTTAAAATGCTTTTTTCTCATGTTCTGCTTTTTCATGTATCTATGTGTAAATGTGAATGTGTGAGTGTATGTGTGTGTGTGTGTATGTGAATTTGGGGTTGTGTCTCCAGACTCCTCGAACCACCTGCAGGTGTCAAAGGTCACACTGTGGTGATGTAAACAAGCAAAGTGGGCACACTTCCAGATTGCAAAACAACTCACCCACCACTGCCTACAGAAAACCCCACTTTGTGGCCCCGGTCTCACTGCCACCTACGACCATCGGTCTGTAGTGGGGGAGGGGCACACGGAGGTAGCTATGTCGCCTTTACGATCTGCGGCTGGTTGGATGGTGTCTACTCTGGGCCACTGTTCTGATCCCTCAGTGTCCAGTCCAGCAGTCCAGTGACCCTGTACAGTGTGGCAGAGTCTGAAAAACAATCCTTGAGACGGCCAATTTAAAAAAACAACAGATATCAGTATGCGAATGAGATTGTTTTTCTCCCTAAAGTCAAAACAATTTTGGAGCGCTCTGGGTTTTCCCACATGCGCTATGTAAATAAAAGATTACTTATTATCTTACTAATGATGACATTTTTAACACCAGAAACTCTCTTAATAAAAAACAAGACTCAAATCTCTTAAAACCTTTAAACTTTAAAATATGTATTATGTACTTTGTACTGTGTGTTTAATTATCTATGCATTTATCTCAGCATATATTTTACTAATTTAAAATAATTGCAGCATTTTTCAAATGAAGTCAGTATGAATTGGAGCACATTTTAGACCAGGCTCCTGTGCTGTGGCATCAGCAGCAGTAAGGTCAGGCGTGTAGTCAAAACAAAAACATCACCGCTTGCAATGGGTGAATTGGGTAGTTTAACTTAATAATATAATACTTTTACAGCTAATCTAATTCCCTCTTTCTTTTTAGACGAAGTCTATAATCAATAATCACTTTTAACACAGATTCTAATTTAAATGTTTGAAAAACGGCTTTTGTAACTAAAATAAAAACATAAAAAAATTCTCACTAACAGCTATGAAATATATCAGAGATACAATAATGGACTCACAAAATAAGCAGCAGATTTAAAAAGAAAAGCAAAGCTTTTTGTACTAATCTTTGGGTTTCAAAAACATACTAATTCAAAACTTATTCACTAATGGTGTTTAAAAACGTTTAACTGTGTCTAACACAATGTTCAAATGGCAAATTTCGCAAATTTAACGGAATAACTACTATGAAAAGCCAAAAATCCTAAAGCAGTAGCTTTGCTTCAGAGCCAGAGCAGCGAAGGAGGGGGCCGTTTCCCTGACAACGGCAGCAAGATAGTGCGACGCACACACACAGACAGAAAGTAGTGTTTTAGCAAAAATGCAAAAACAGAAAGAAGAAGAACTTTCAAGATTACTTTTTAAAGCGAATATAACTGATGTTGTTCTTTAAACTTTTGTCATCCAAGTCTAGAAGTGATCACTTTCCACATTTGTAACAAAAGGCACTCTTTAGTGTTTAACATTTCCCTTTTTATAATTACTTTTAATTTTACACCATGGTTTCACTAACTATTTTCTATTCTCTATTCTCTGCCCCGGCTACTCCAAAGGCAGGGACCCCGATACGTCAGGGGTTCCTTTTTCTCTCTGTCCTGACTACTTCAAAGGACAGGGACCCCGATACGTCAGGGGTTCCTTTTTCTCTCTGTCCTGACTACTTCAAAGGACAGGGACCCCGATACGTCAGGGGTTCCTTTTTCCTATAGGGACTGGTTACCCACACAGCTAACCTGTTTTCTACAACATAAGACATGACAAAGACGTGACAAAGACATAACAAAGAAAATTTGATTTAGAGAGATTTGGACAGACCTCCGGGACAGCTCAAAATTTTGCTAGTATCCAATTATGCAGACTTTACATATTAAAAAAGGTGTCTGCTTACCTTAATTCTTTGTCCGGACTGTTCGTTTTAAACACAAAACAGAGAAAGTGAGGGAGCAAGAGCAAGCCCATCCAAAAGCGAGCCCTTTCAGCGTCCACTGGGATTTCTCCCTTTCCAGATAAAGTGCTGTTGCTCCCACACGCCAAAAAAAAGAAACAGAGGAAATTCCCTCAAAACAATCCAGAGAATGGCACACACTGAGCCGCACATTCTCCACCAAATCTGTCCGGATTCAGCAGAGAGAGACGGATCGTGGCGTGCCAAACTCTGGAAGTTTATTTAAGTTTCTCTCAAGTTCCACTGGTTTACTCTGTTTCTTTCTCCCAGACAGAATAAAGGCAGTACACAGTTTATATAGTCATTGTCACGTCACACATGGAAAGACATACGTGTCACAAAGAGACAGTCAAATCATAGTCATAACATGGAGTCCTTGTAGAGTCCTTGTACAGTCCTGCACGTAGGCCATATTGCTATCTAATACTAACAGTAGATTACATTAAATTAAAATTTGATGAGACAATTGCTTGTTTGGTTGTTGAATAAAAACGAACCCAAACCAGGCATCTCCGTTTTTCACTTGCAAGTTCACCACTCTGTCTCCTCATTACCCAACTTTGTAAAGAAATATTGATTCATCATTTATACTGAAAGCGGTCACACCAAGGAAGCGCCATATAATGCTCTGAACCAATGCGAAGCTGGGAAACATATTGAGCCAATGAAACGCTTCGACACACCGAAGCAGTTGATCCATGCATGTCTGACCTTATGTCGTTCAGCTCAGTTTTTTCAGGTTGATCATTTGGTTCCTCCTCTTCCCCCTGTAGCGTTGCCTCCTTCTCTTCAGCATCCTCACTCAGAGCAGCGGTGAGGAGCAAGGAAAGCTGAGAAATGAAGTCTTTGTTTGTGCCGAGAGCGAGGAACTGAGAGGGCAGTAGTGGACAGTAGGGGGCGCTGCAGAAGAAGCAGGAGGGCTGTGTGTGGGGGGCGGGGGGAGAGCAGATGCAGCTGGGAGAGAAAATGTCCATCAGTACAAATGAGCAGCTCTTGTGAGATATTTTGCAGAACTCAGACTGACCAGACAGGAGCAGGGGGAGCTCCACAGTGTTCCATGTGTGTTTGGCTCTGAAAACATGAGGATAATCCATCTTTAACATGAAAGACAGAGACAGAGGCAAAGACTGATACAGAGAGACAGACAGAGAGACAGATACAGAGAAAGACAGAGACAGAGAAAGACAGAGACAGACAGACAGAAATAGAGAGACTGATACAGAGACAGACAGAGACAGATACAGAGAAAGACACAGAGACAGAGACAGACAGACACAGAGACAGAGAAATAGAGAGACTGATAGAGAGACAGACAGATACAGAGAAAGACAGAGACAGACAGACAGAAATAGAGAGACTGATACAGAGACAGATACAGAGAAAGAGACAGAGACAGACAGACACAGAGAGACGAGACAGATACAGAGAAAGACACAGAGACAGACAGAAACAGCGAGACAGAGAAAGAGACAGACCGAAACAGAGGAACACAAAGACAGAGCCAGAGACACAGAGAGACAGAGACAGACAGACACAGAGACACAGAGAGACAGACAGAGAGAGAGACACACAATTTAGTAAGACTTTAGGAGAGTAGACCTGGTCCACAGGAGCAGAGCTGGGGTGAGGGACTTGGGATTTGTTCGATGAAGGCGTGACGTCCATTTTGTATAGAACACTGGGAGCTACCGCTGTCTCCTCTCTGCTGCTCGTTACCGCTACAAAAAAACAGGAAACAACCAGTCACGACGGTCTGAGGAGGTCAAACTGTCTGCACATAACAGTAATCAGGATAACCAAACGTGATGATAAACTATTCATTACAATGAGAGAACATGGAATACAGTATGTTTTCTGAATGCAGCAGCCAGATGTTCAGATGATAGTGAGAAATTATTACCATTAAATATGCACCTAACCCAGAGCATGCTTTTCACACTCAAACACAATCAAACGCAAAGTGGGTGTGCTTTTAGGTTGCAGATATTGATTCATTTATTATGGAAATAGTAGTCAATTAATTTAGTAAATGAATGAATCACCTGTTTCACCTCCTATAGCCAATTGTATGATCTATTCCCTATTCTGTTAAATTGTTGCTTATTCTATGTGCATATGTAGTTTGATTGGTCTGCCTGTGTGTCCCATTTCTGCACTATTTTCTATTATTTATATAATAATTATTTAATGAAAACACAATTTAGCCAAAAAAATGACACTCGACCTATTTTCACTGTTTACTCGGAACGTGCTAGCGCGACATCCGACGGGTTTTCCCAGATCGCATCACATATAGACTAAACCAGTCTAAACCAGACTAAAACAGACTAGAACAGACTAGAACAGACTAAACCAGACTAAACCAGTCTAAACCAGCCTAAACCAGACTAGACTAAACTAGACTAAACTAGACTAAACCAGACTATACCAGACTATACCAGACTATATACATTATACATCCTTTAAATTTAAATCCTCTAGAATTGAAATGGAAGAGTTGGAAAGAGGAGATAAATAAAAAATCATCGCCTTCCCTTTTTTCAGAATTAAACAAACTTAGGGCTAAATACAATGTATTATCAGTAAATAAGGCCATGAGAAGTTTACTGAGGATAAAACAGTCATACTACGAACAAGGTGAGAAGGCCAGTAAAATTCTGGCTCGGCGTATTAAACAAAATCAGACAGATTTTCAATTGGAGTAGAGGGTGATGAGATTACAATGGACCCTAAAAAGATAAAAGTTTTCTAGTTTTTACCAAACTCTTTATAAATCAGAATATTCTGATAGTGCCTAAACAGAACCACTTTTTGGACCAGTTGAACTTCCCCACTCTTGAGGATAACAGTGCAGAGGAGCTAGAACTCAGCATTACGAAAGAGGAGATTATTAAGGCCATGTTGTGCATGAAGGGAGGTAAAAGTCCAGGACCGGACTCAATACCAATGGAAATATTCAAAGCTTTTAAAGATAAACTTGCACAACCCTTGCTAGATATGTATCAGGAATCCTTTAAGATTCCTGATCCCTGCACTCATCATTAAATATTGCCACAATTACTTTGTAGGGTCCAAACAGTGAAGCCATGTAGTTGACACTCTCATAATCCATATAGTGTGTAAAGTGAGTGAATAAATCCAGGGAACAGTAAAATGCAATTAAAAAACTCTTTACTGAGTATTCACAAAACAAAAACACATACTGTACAAAAAGAAAAGAACTAGAGGAGAGAGTATATCGAGAGAGTATTGTTATAGAAATATATACCCCATGAAGGAGAAAACTCAAAGGTCCTTTGTCTGATCAAAAGCGTAAGTTTATTGTTAACGCACAGTGCGGAGAGTCAGCATATGCACACAAAGGCAGCATGCTCAGCTCTGGGGGCCAGAGCCCCCAGCTTCCTGTATACCAGACACACACCAAAGATAGTCACGCCCACAACGGAGCGGAGGGGGCCACCGGTGAGGAGGCGCACAGGAAGCGCCGGCGCCATCCCCTGTGGTGGCAGTGGCATGGGGTGTGAACAGACAGACAATGGTGGAAATGCAGGTCATACAGATGCAAGACGGAAAGACACAAGGGTGTGACAGACAGCAGGGACCTTCACAAAGCTCAGCATGGCGTCAGAAGGTCGTCTGCATTGATAAAAGGCCTTTGACGTCCGTGTATTTGCTGCGGCTGGTTTTATGTAATTACTCCAAAAACTGTCACCACACTCCCCTCTTTTGATAATTCAAAACCATTTTTGCATTAATCAGTTAAATACCAGAGGCATCGTAATCACACCACCTTCAAGCTTGAAACACTTAAATTATTGCTGTCCAAAGTGGACAAGAAAAGACACATGCTTGTCAATAAAAGAAAGAGCACATTATAACTAGAAACTTGCAATGGCTGAAGCCATTGCGATTGACTGCGGAACAGATCTAATGTGGAATTTAGCAGAAAAATCCTTGAAATCCTTGAAACTGTTAAAATACTTTAAACATCTTTGAAACTCCTGAAGTATTTGAAGCTCCTGATATCCTTTAAACTGTTATCCTTTATACTGGTTTTCATGTAAAAACCCCTATTAAGTTCCATTATACTGGTTTACATGTAAAAACCCCTATTAAGTTGCATTATACTGGTTTACATGTAAAAAACCCTATTAAGTTGCATTATACTGGTTTACATGGAAAAATCCCTATTAAGTTGCATTATACTGGTTTACATGTAAAAAACCCTATTAAGTTGCATTATACTGGTTTACATGGAAAAATCCCTATTAAGTTGCATTATACTGGTTTACATGTAAAAATCCCTATTAAGTTGCATTATACTGGTTTACATGTAAAAACCCCTATTAAGTTCCATTATACTGGTTTACATGTAAAAACCCCTATTAAGTTGCATAATACTGGTTTACATGGAAAAATCCCCATTAAGTTGCATTATACTGGTTTACATGGAAAAATCCCTATTAAGTTGCATTATACTGGTTTACATGGAAAAATCCCTATTAAGTTGCATAATACTGGTTTACATGGAAAAATCCCCATTAAGTTGCATTATACTGGTTTACATGGAAAAATCCCCATTAAGTTGCATTATACTGGTTTACATGGAAAAATCCCTATTAAGTTGCATTGTACTGGTTTACATGGAAAAAACCCTATTAAGTTGCATTATACTGGTTTACATGGAAAAAACCCTATTAAGTTGCATTATACTGGTTTACATGTAAAAACCCCTATTAAGTTGCATTATACTGGTTTACATGGAAAAAACCCCTATTAAGTTGCATTATACTGGTTTACATGAAAAAACCCTATTAAGTTGCATTATACTGGTTTACATGGAAAAATCCCTATTAAGTTGCATTATACTGGTTTACATGGAAAAATCCCTATTAGGTTGCATGATTACACTGAAGTCCTTGAAACTGCTGAAGTCCTTGAAACTGCTGAAGTCCTTGAAACTGCTGAAGTCCTTGAAACTGTTGAAGTCCTTGAAACTCTTGAAATCTTGAAACTGCTGAAATCCTTGAAACTGTTGAATCCTTGAAACTGTTGAATCATTGAAACTGTAGAAATGTCTGAAAGAGCTGAAGTCCTATTAAAATGCATGGGCCTATTAAAATGCATTGCAGAATTCTCAATGCAGATTTTTGTCCGATTGCGGAAAAACCGGAAATCGCTGAAGTCCCAAAAGTAATAGCAATAATCTCCCAAACATGTGGAACGTTTTGATGTATAACTTGTGGAAATTGTTGAAAATGTGAAAGCTGTGAAACGTGTCAAAAAAAATGACGGAATAAAGAAATACAAAACCAATGGTTGACTGCGGAAGGTTCCGCAGTCAATCAATAACACAATGGATCCGGACAGCGATAAGAGAAGGCAATATTAACATAATAAACACGGTCAGCACGGAAAGTAGTGTCAGTGTGGCCAGCATAACAGTCCAAGGGCCCATGCCGGTCTACGTTCGGTAGTCTTTTCCGCGGGAATACTCACGAGCAGTGCCGTCTCGCAGTCAGTGGCACCGCTCCCTATGAGCGTGTGTGGAGCGTTAGTGGTCATGGCGATGTTTGGTCTTGGAGCGGCAAGACTCTAATTGCGTTGAAGCCTTGGCCTCAGCACTCGGTTGGGCAGAGTGCTCGGGGTTTGGGGTGTGGCGACCATGGCTTGAGCACGCTCCAGATCGGCCAGGCCCAAAGCTCGTTTGATGGGAGACCTCATGACAGCACGCTTCACCATGTGCCTCATCAGGAACTGTAGAGCAGCCCTCATCTCCACCTCCTCCGGACACACGGGAGACGAGACACCAGGGGGGCACTCCAGCAGAGCTCAAATCTGCATTATGGCCAGAGGGAACAAGCTCTGGAGAAATCTTTGGAATGGGCAGCAGCTCTGCATACTTGCTGCAGCTGAGCAGAGCGCTCAGGGCCTTCATGGCTCCCAAGCCTTGGGATCCGGGGGCTGGGGAGTTGGGCAAAAGGGGGGTCGCCTCGGGAACGCTGGGATTCTCTGGGTGTTGTTGTTGGCCTGCTTCACCGACGGTGGCCGCACGCCAGCCGACTTCTTCATCGTAGGGAGCCGCGGATGGGCCTGGTCCGTCCGCGCCCTCGGTGTCCTCGTCTATGGCCCTCAGTGGCAGCACCGCACGACAGTGGTTGGCGTGGATCCAAGTTGTCCTCTCCGCGACCTTAACGGCAGTGTCCGTCACCAGGAGGGCGAGGAATGGGCCGAGCCAGCGCTTGGACCGCCAATGCTTTCGTCTCGTTTCCTTCATCAGGACCCAGTCGCCTGCGCAGCCTGTGGCAGGGCGCTCCTGACCTGGGCAGAAATAGAGGACAAAAGTGCATTAATTTCCTTACAATAGGACAGCATGTCGTCATCACACAAAGAGGTGCTTGGCAGATCTCTGTTCGGGGGTCCCGCGCCCAACGTGGGGCTAGCG
The DNA here is from genome assembly GCA_964034765.1 of Knipowitschia caucasica. Taxonomy (NCBI): domain Eukaryota; kingdom Metazoa; phylum Chordata; class Actinopteri; order Gobiiformes; family Gobiidae; genus Knipowitschia; species Knipowitschia caucasica. Next base: position 38,676,642 of record OZ035830.1, on the reverse strand, counting down.
GCAGAGCTTTGAGTGCCATTCTCTCGCTCGCACGTGCCTCCGGACCAGGGGGCGTAACTGCAGTGTTTCCGTATATCAATGCCCAGAAATTCACCCACTTCCTCAATGACTTTTGCTTTGACTTCCTGTATCCGGTGAGCGTATTTCTTGACTGCTATCACTCTGCTCTCTGTTTGCACTAACAAACACATTACAAATCCACGTATTGTACACCAAGCTAACTGTGTAAGCACTCCGAGTCAGCTGTACTGTAGCTGAGGTTTAGGTAGCGGTTGTTTGTCTGGTCTCGGAGTCTGTTGTGCGGGCCCGGATCCGTACTAGCTTAGCCTAGCCTAGCTTAGCCTAGCCGCTAACTCGCTACTATGGCGGCTGCTGTCTCTCCCTCAATCCTTTACTGCTCGAGTTGCCATATGGCGAGTCTAAACCCTGGATCCTTCTCTGAGGGTAGTGATAGATGTGTGAAGTGTAGTGTAGTCGTAGCTCTGGAATCCAGGGTCAGTGAGTTAGAGCTGCGTCTCCGAGCACTGGAGTCTCGAGCTAGCGCTAGCATTAGCTACAGCCAGGCCGTATCCTCAGGGACAGCGGAGCGCAGCTTTAGGGAAAGGCAGAGGAGAACTAGCGAGCCTAGCCTCCCAGCCCGTCCTCCGCAGCTGGGACAAGACCAGGATAGTGATGGCTTTGTGACTGTTCGGAGAGGGCCACGTGTTGTTGGTAGTTTCCCCATTGGCCCTCCTCCTGTTAGCATTTACAATCGCTGGGACGCTCTGTCCGGCTGCGCCCCCGCGCGGCCGGGCGGGGAAGAAGGCCCCACTGAGAGAGCCGCTGAGAGAGCTGCTGAGAGAGCCGATGGAGTCGCTGATGCGCTGGTAATTGGCTCCTCTATTGTTAGAGGTGTTAAGATCCCAGGAGCCACTGTTCGGTGCTTCCCTGGGGCCAGGCTTGGTGATATTGAAGGGAATCTGAGGCTCATGATGACCCACAAGCAGCGTTTCCGTCGAATTGTTATTCACGCGGGTGGTAATGACGTTCGGCGGAAACAGTCCGAGGTGTTGAAGCTGCAAGTCGCCGCCGTGTGCAAGCTGGCTAGCACAATGGCCGACACTGTCATCTTCTCTGGGCCCCTACCTAGCACTAGCAGTGCAGAAGCATTCAGCAGACACTCGGCTTTCAACCGCTGGCTGTCTGGCTGGTGCCCTCGAAGTGGTGTTGTTCATGTTGACAATTGGAGTGCCTTTTGGGGAAAGCCCGGTCTCATCCGCTCGGATGATACCCACCCAACGTTGGCGGGTACATCCCTTTTGGCTAAGAATTTGGCCCTGGCTCTAAACTGTTCTGGTCGGCTCAAATGACGATGCAGAACTGAGGCCCGGGTGCAGAGCTGCTCTGCCACAACCTCTGAGCCCCCATCTGTTCAGTTACTAGCCTCAGAAGCTAGTCAGATTGAAACTGTGTGTGCATGTGTGTGTGTGCCTGTGTGTGCTCAGTTACTAGCCTCAGAACCTAGTCAGATTGAAACTGTGTGTGTTCCCCGCTTGAAGTCTAAAGCACTATATGCGAGGAAATCTGACCTAGGTGTCAGACACAGTAACTTAATAAAAGTTCAGACAGACAGAAATAGTTCTAGCGGTAGGGTTGTTAAATGTGGTTTAATGAACGTCAGATCAATCTCGTCTAAATCGCTTCTCATAAACGAACTTATTATAGACAAGGGCTTGGATCTGTTTGCGCTCTCGGAGACTTGGCTCCAACAGGACGACTACGTTAGATTGAATGAGTGCACTCCTCCGACGCATGTTAACTACCAGAAAGCCAGAGCTACAGGTCGCGGCGGTGGTGTTGCGATTATATCACACACCAACTTGGTTCTTAGTCCCAAAACCAACAACGCTTTTCACTCGTTTGAAAACTTAACACTTTCAATCACCTGTCCTGGGTGGAGAAAACAAAAAGCAGTACTATTTATAGTTTTATACCGACCTCCTGGTCCTTACAGCGAGTTCCTAACAGAATTCTCTGACTTCATTTCAAACCTAGTTTTGGAATGGGAAAACATAGTTATAGCTGGAGACTTCAATATACATGTGGACGACAGCACTGACAGCTTAAACAAAGCTTTCAGCGCCGTACTAGATGGTGTTGGTTTTACTCAGAATGTCGAGGAACCTACTCACATTCATAACCACACCTTGGACCTTGTCCTGACCTACGGCTGTGATGTCTCCAATGTTGACATCCAGCGTCAAAGCTCGTTGCTGTCTGACCATTTCTTGATCACGTTTGATCTCGCTTTGGAGGACTTTCCTGTCCCGCAAGATAAAACCATAATGAAAAGAACCTTAAATGATAAATCTATCACAAGGTTCAAAGAACTAATACAGCCTATGTTGAATACTGCTGCAGGTGAACCTGTTCACAGCAGCTGCAGTCCCTCAGTCATTGACCAAACGGTGGGCAACACTATGGAGTCTTTAAAATCTGCATTAAATGCAGCAGCTCCTTTAAAACAGAAAACCATTAGGATTAGATCATCGTCGCCCTGGTACAGTGTTCAACTCCACACTTTAAAACAGGACGTCAGAAAATTGGAGAGGCTATATCGCCACTCCCACTCGGAGCCTGTCCACAGGGAGTGGAAAACAGGTCTCCGAAACTACAAGAAGGCCCTTCGCGGGGCTCGAACTCAATACTATTCAACTTTAATAGAAGCGAATAAAAACAACAGTAGATTTTTGTTTGGTACCGTCGCTAAACTCACAAACTGCCATAGCGCAATCGAGCCTAAAATTCCAAGCTCACTGAGCAGTGTCGACTTTCTCCACTTCTTTAATAATAAAATTACATCCATCCGTGACAAGCTGGAGGAGGTTGCTCCTGCTGTTAGTGGTGGACAGGTTGAAGCGGCATACGTGACTTCCCACTTAGACTCTTCAGTGGGCCTTAATAAATTCATGGCTGTGAGCCAAGCAGAGGTGATCTCTGTGGTCACATCCTCAAAAGCCTCAACTTGCATGTTAGACGCAGTCCCGACATGGCTCTTCAAAGACATACTTCCTTTGATAATTGAGCCTATCGTAAATATAATAAACGCATCCATACAATGTGGCTATGTCCCACAAGCTTTTAAAACCGCGGTAATCAAACCCCTTCTGAAGAAAACAAACCTGGACCCAGAAATACTTACAAACTACAGACCGATCTCGAACCTCACTTTTATATCTAAAATCCTGGAAAAACTTATAGCTGAGCAGCTCCGCTGCCACCTGCAGGAAAATGATATGTTTGAAGTCTTTCAATCTGGATTCAGAGCTCATCATAGCACTGAAACGGCACTAGTCAAAGTCACAAATGACTTACTACTAGCTGCCGATAATGGACAAGTGTCAGTGCTGGTCCTACTGGACCTTAGTGCTGCATTTGACACAATAGACCACAGCATTCTACTGCAGAGGCTAGAATGTGATATAGGTCTTAGAGGAACAGCCCTTGGCTGGTTTAAATCCTATTTATCAGATCGGTATCACTTCGTCAATGTGAATCAGGACTCGTCGCCTTATTCTGGAGTGGAATTCGGTGTGCCGCAGGGTTCGGTACTCGGACCGATTCTTTTTACTCTCTACATGCTGCCACTGGGAAACATTATTAAAAAGCATGGAATTAATTTCCACTGCTATGCAGATGACACACAGCTTTATCTGTCGATGAAGCCTAATCAGACAGATCAGCTAGAAAAGCTCAGTGCCTGCATAAAGGACCTTAAAATGTGGATGACTCTTAACTTCCTACTTCTCAACCCGGAGAAGACAGAAGTGATCCTACTCGGTCCGAAGCGCCTGCGTGACTCCCTCACTAACCAGATGGTTACTCTCGATAATGTCAGTATAATACCCAGTAACACTGTGAGGAATCTTGGAGTCATTTTTGACCAAGAACTCTCCTTCAAGGCTTATATAAGCCAAGCAACTAAAACGGCGTACTTCCACTTACGGAACATCGCTAAAATTAGGAATTTCCTTCCTAAAAGTGACGCGGAAAAACTCAGATTCACGCGTTTGTCGCCTCAAGGCTCAACTACTGTAACGCTTTACTGGCAGCGTGCCCTAAAGCCTCTTTGAAGAGCTTCCAGCTCGTTCAGAATACAGCAGCTAGGATCTTAACAGGTACCAAAAGGAGGGAGCACATAACTCCGGTGTTAAAATCACTCCACTGGCTCCCTGTGGAGTACAGAATAAAGTTTAAAATCCTACTCTTAACATATAAAGCCATAAATGGCTTGGCTCCTTCTTATCTCCAAGACACGTTAGTGTCGTATCAACCAAGTCGAGCGTTGCGCTCACAAAACGCCAGACGTCTGGTGGTCCCTAAGGTCTCAAAGGTCACTGTTGGTGGCAGAGCATTTAGCTACCAAGCTCCTTTACTGTGGAATCAGCTTCCCATTTATGTTAAGGAAGCAGATACGGTCTCCACATTCAAGGCCAGGCTTAAAGCACTTTACTTTAATTTAGCATATACATTTAGAGGCGCCGATGTGTTCATGTCTCTGAGTTTTCACAATGTAAAGGAGGAGAGGATGTATAGAGAAGTTTGATTTTAGTGGGGTTGCAAAAACAAATGCATTCCTTATCACTTCAGTTCATTTTTCTTTCCAATAACAGAATACATTTTACAGAAAACTTAGTAACACAGGCAACAAGGAATCGTTTAAGGATTTTACAATTGACAAGCAAAAACCACAGAAAATGTGCACAAAAAATAAAAGCAATTATCTACATATTCATGCTTTTTTGTCATAGATTCAAAAATATAACTTGCTTTTCATCCAATTTTTTCTGTTTGTAGTCGTAGGTTTAATCAATTTATTGGAGAAATAGCTTGTTGGCTCTGGCTCAATCTGGTTCAAACCGGTTTTCTCCAGTTCTCTCCAGTGCACACAGGCAGAGTGGGGAGAGCGAGTGAGAGAGAGAGAGAGCTGAAGACTGCACGCACACACACACACACACACACACTTACATACGCACACACCCACACACCCACACACACACACTTACATACGCACACACACATACACACTTACATACGCGCACACACACATACACACACGCACACACTTACATACGCACACACACAGCTCATTGGTTTATTCCCAGATGTGGGGGGTGTGGCTGCACAAGTTAGGAGTTCTGTGGCAGATTTCAATTGCAATTAGATTCATGATTTCAATGTAATTCACATAAAAACACTAAATGTGTCCAGAGAAGAACATTGAACTATAGTTTGTGGAATAGTGCGTTTGTTTGGCCCCAGGACATAGTTACTCGATTCCGGAACTAGATGGTAATCTGTAGCTCACATTCAATCAATCAACTTATATTCATAGAGCCCTTTACATCACTCGAGGCGACCAAAGCGCTTTACAATAAAATCACATCAAAAATTCAAACAATAAAACAGTTAATAATAATAATAATAATAATAGTAATGCATTGGTTTTATATAGCGCTCTTCTGGACACTCAAAGACACTTCACATGTCATTATTCTTTGACTCCAGACACGGTGATGATAAACTACTACTGTAGCCACAGCTGCCCTGGGGCACACTGACAGAAGCGAGGCAAACAGTCTGTGCCATCGGCCCTTCCGATCACCACCAACCATTCACACACACACCAGACTGATTCTATGGAATGTGAGTGAAGTGTCTTGCCTAAGGACACAATAACAGGTTGGCACTTTACAGCCGCAGCCGCTCCACTGTGGCACCTGGTGTTCCCTTAGGTCTCCCATCACAGAACTAACCATGCCCGGCAATGCACAGCTTCAGAGGTCTGACGGGATCTGGCTTCCGCATACAAGTTTGGCCACACAGTAAAACAATGTTCAAAAGTGTCATTGTGTAATGTGTGTTAAAAGTGTTAAAAGCCAGTCTGTAAAAATAAGTTTTGAGCCTCGATTTAAAAAGCCCAAAACCAGTGACTCTCGTAGATCAGGAGGGAGCTGGTTCCAGAGTCCGGGTCCAGAGACTTAGATCAGGACTGTCAGAACTGAAACATCTACCCCCATGTTTCGCTCATTAATTGAACATGCAGCTTCTCTTTCCCTGGAAGAGGTCTCACACATTCTTGCAGTTTTAAAATCAACTCATCAGAGGGAAAAACTTCAACTGCTGCTAACCACCGACCAGATAACTATTAGAAAAACTAAACATATTTTCATCAATATTGAATTCATATTGAAACGACTACATTGTTGTGTTTGTAGGTGATGGGGATCAGTAATCCTGACAAATATCAGTCGTCTTATCGATCCATGCATGGATCAGTCATCAACTATGCCTGTGACAGGAGCCTCGTGGTAAGAAGAATTTATGTTTGGTTTTCCGTCAGTGGCAGATTTCAGTTTTTCCAAGATATTAGGGAGAAACGTAATTAAATACTGTATTATCTTTGTCAAAATCCACATGAGAGTTTTCACCTCTGCTATGTTCTCTGATGTCCCGTAGAGCACAGACCACCACTAAGAGGTGCAGTTTCATTCTTGTAAAAAGTGGACAAATCTGGTGCTCTGGGTCACATCCAGGTATTAATCATACTTTTTCCACATAAGTCATGGATTCATCTATGGGCTTCTGGAAAAGCATCAGCAGTTTTGGTTTTGGCTTTGATGTGTAATAAACTAGGTATTACGTTTTTATTTGTTTGCTTTCAAACATTCTGGTTATTCTGGCGGTGGTTGGCGCTAGTGCTTCACAGCGAGAAGGTCCTGGGTTCAATTCCACCTCAGGACCCTTCTGCATGTTATCCCAGTACCTGTGAAGGTTTCCTGTGGGTGCTCCGGTTTCTCCAACCACTAAAAAGATGGATAATACCAACATATACTGTAGTCTTTGTCATACTAGCTCTTTTGTTTTGATTTAAGTCCAATACAAATATAAAAAGAACTGTTTTCTTAGACTTAGCCTTAATTGTAAACAAGAATTCTTTACTTGGGAATGACTGCTCGGGCACATACAGACATTTAGATAAATTCATTTATTGATTCATCCAGCAGCAGAAACGCATCCATCCACACAAACAAATAAATACGTCATTCTAAAAGTTACAAACATCAGTAATAAAGTGCAACAGAAGCAGAGATGGAGTAGCCACATCTTCCTCTCTTCCAGGTTTCTATCCTCAGGTCGATGTCTGCAGAGTCTGCTTGATTCGGACCATTTTCTCCACTGAATACTTAAAGATGCAGTCAGGGATTTTTTTTCAGGGATTTTTTTTCAGACACATTTTTTTAAATATTGTGGGAAAATGTCCCTAAACCCTAAAAGTAGTCAATTTATCATGTGTTTTCAAAGTAATGGTAATGGAATTGACCAGATGCCATAGTCTCCAGAAATTAATAAATAATATTTTGGTGCGGACCGATAAAAATAAACCAATGGGATTTGTTCACCCCCAACGAACCAATGGGATGCGTTTACCCCCTTCACCCTCTTCCTCTCGCGAGTGCACCTGAGTTATTGAATTTTCTAAAACCTTAAATGGCTGATCAGAAAATCCCAATTTCACATTTGCTGCTCACTCTCCATGTGTGTGACAAAGAAAATAAAATGCTGGATGTTTGGTGGAGAGGGGAGTGGTTTCCAGTTGGTGCTACGGCTAAGCTAACAAAATCGCTTACTGCATCTTTAATTAACATTTAAAAAAATAGTATTCTTCCAGTGGATTTACGATTCATCTGAACAACTTGAATAAATCAATAAAAATGGCGTTTATATTGCCCAATTGTGATTTCTTGTTTTAATAGAGAGCTGGAATAGTGGGCAGCCCTGATGGACAGTGATTTGTTTTCCAGGGGAACATTTTGCTGAACGGAAATGCAGCCCGGGTCATTGAGCGGTACTTGATGTTCACTGATGGCATGGCCTACGGTATCGACCAGATCCTGGAACCTCCAGGCCTGGGCGCTCACTGTGATGACATTACCAACAAGACCACATATGTGAGCATTGGACACACCTGGTTTTTTTTTCCAATGAAATAATTTGTATTGATAATTCATTGTTATAATGTGCCGTCCTGTACAGGGGTGTCTCTGTTTGCCAGTCGTCTCAGTTAACTGCTTTTCTAATTGCAGCAGTGTAGTTCAGTCCTGTTTAGTGTTTGATAATGCATTACTACTCCACACATGGTGTTTGGAAGCTATGACACTTGCCACAGATGCCCAGGGGCAGCCTAGTGGAAGCAAGGCTGCCAATCAGTCCCTCCAACCACCAACAATCATTCATTCACACGTCATAGAGGGACATGTGGGTGGAGTGTTTTGCACTTACACTGTAAAAAGACAATCTTAGATAATTTGTCTTAATTAAAGTAGCAATATGTAATTTTTTTATGTCAAGTCATCATTAAATTGCTAATGCCTAATCTGTGAAAAGGCATTAATAAACCATGTTATTTTAACTGATAGCAGTTGAACCTGTCAGCTAACCCATTAAAAGCCTAATTATTTTGGCTTTCTCCACTGGTTTCTGCTGTGTGTTAATGTGTTAATTTTAAGGACTTTTCAGTGATTTCATTTGTTTATATTTGTTGACCTGCCTTCAATGGTTTATGTTTTCAGGGCCAGTGTGGACGCTGCCTGAATCCTCCTTCCTGCCGTCGCCTGAGACACACAGACACGGTCAGAGATCCTTAACCTTTACCCAGGGATATTTACTTTCTCATGCTGCTCGTATCAATAATGCTCAATTAGTGATAATCTTGTGAGCATGTATGCCTATAAATAATATTTTCAGGTATATAGGCCAATAAAGCCTTGTCAGATTGAGGAAATTCCCCTGGAGTGCAAACCAACATGTGGTCAGTTATGTTGCTGAAATCCGCGGGCAAGAGCAAGACTCATACAGAGGGATTCTTTAGAACTTCTTTAGATTCAGAACCAGGCGACACGCAAACGGCACAGAATCTGGACCCCAACTCCAGAGCACACATGACAAGTCACAATATTCATGTCAGCGTGTCAAGCCCATATTCTGACTGCATTATGAACACCCCTTGAATAGGCGTAAAAGCTAATTCGGGACTCACCAACAGACAAAGAGCAGAAGCGAGAAACTGCTGCCACCACAGGCACGGCTCCTGTAGACCCGTGGGAGGCTGAAAAGCATCCCCTCACGGGAGTTGCAGAGTACCCAAAACCCTGCAATCAGAGCCAGGTGCACAAGGAGAGACGCTGGAGGAAAGGCAGGGGGAGGGGAATTCTAACCACCACATCCATGATTTAGATTCTGTTCATTTCCTTGAGTGTGGTGAAATTGAATCAAAGCTTGTACAAATTTGTGTCAAAACGGAAAACATGTAATTGTGACGCCGTGAAGCATTCATCCTCTTACAAGATATTTTTCAATTCAAACCATTCTCATAATGTATCTGCTGATGGGTTGTTTTATATTCAGGCTGTGAGTTTAAAAACCCCACTGTCTCATTCTTACTTTCATTAGAATCATTCAATTAAATGTGTTCTTGTATAGCCCTAAATCTCCACAGGACTTATCTCAGAGGATCAGAGAATCAAACACAAGAAATGCAACGATTAAAAAAAACACATAGAGCAGATGACTAATGTCCATAAATGCTGTTGAATGTCAAATGTCCTGGACCCTCCTGCATCTGCAAGGAATCTTTCAATCTCTTTTCAAATCTGTTTTCCTTTTTTTCATAGCAGGTCTGTAACAAAAGTTATCATTATCTGAAAAATCAGCAAATTCACATGGTTTTATGAAACAGAATTCTGATAAAAACAGGTTTAAAGTTAGACATTCTAAATAGAATCACCACAATCAAATATAACATGTTAACTTTGAATTACTCTGTTATGGCACACACTTATTTTAGTCACTATGTTGTAAAAGATAAACAAATGTTACTTTGGCACCAATTAAACACACAAACCTCATGAATTAGATGGAAATCAAGAATGATTTCAAAATTCAATGAATTGAATTTGTTTTACAAAACTTTTCTAACTCTTCTTTTTTAGTTTCTTTCTCTTCATAAGTTACTGAACATTATATATGTATTAGACCAGTGGTTCTCAAACTTTTCACACCAAGTACCCCCTCAGAAAATACTTGCCTCTCCAAGTACCACCACAAATGACCACACCACACAGTAGCGTAGTAAGCCGAAGTATTCATCAATAACAAGGCAGAGGTTTCATTCCTAAAGAAGTATATTTAATGTAATATTTTACAGTTTCAACAGTATGACTGCGCTTAAATATAGGAAAAAAAATTGTTTTACATTTTTTATTCATTGCGAACTGCAAAGCTTCACTGTGAATGATATTCTGGAGTGGGATCTTTTGTCCACAGAAGGTTTGGACACTGGTGCACTTTAGTTTCTAAGGCTTGCTCTGCTGCCCTCTTACATCAGTCGTTTACTCCAAGAGACATGTTCATATGGTTTGGATCAAACAATCGTTTGTTGCTCTCTGTTCCTTTTGCACAGAACTGGGAAAAAAACTGCTCCTTCTACATGGAACGTGTTGCAAAAAGACTAGAAATGATCTGATCTTATTTCCTTGAATGCTTTTAGATCCAGATTGAGACATCTTCAGTGAAATGTAACTGTTTTTATAATCCGTAATTTTATGAAATTGTGTGTTACTGTTGTATAATCTGTATGTGACTGTTTTATCATCCGTAATTTTATGTAATTTTTGAACACGAAAAAGAGGTTCTCATTGACTGCCAGCCATTTTTTGATGACTTCACTGATTTTTAAGACTCACAGAATATTGTGTGCTATGAAAAATATGAAACCAGAGTCAAAGACAGGACTGTCTACTTTCAGCAGCAAAAAGAAGTTTGTTCTTTGTTTGTTTCGTTCTCCTGTGATCTCCAGTCGAAAAGAGGAGAGTGTGACAAAAAGCACCAGTCTTAGACAAAAAAATTAGAAAATTAGGTTTTTGTGAAAACAGACGAACCTGCAGAAAAGTGATTGTAAAACTATTTAGTTTAACTTTAGCATCTCCTCAAACATGTCCAGGATCTTACATGTTAGAAAACAGCAACACGTTTTGAGAAAGTGTTTTTAATGTAAAATAATAAGTTTTATGGCACACACACCCACATCCACAAAGTGTTGCTCAAAAATTTCCAAATGTACTCATCCAAAAAATTTCAAAATTATATATTATAGTATAAGTGCAATAGAATACTGCTGTGTGTCTTTGTGTGTTTGGGCGCGCATATGCACGCGTTTGTGTGTTTTTGTGTGGTTACATCTACAGAGAGTCTGTTTAGTCCGGCGTGCGCTGTGACCATATCTGGACTTTGCTGCTGGCTCCTGGTGTGGACTCAGTGATAATTTTAGCAATAGTCCACTTTTCTGTGGCTTTTTTGAGGTGCTCCGCTGGTCTGCTGCTCTGACCCTCCACATGGTCTGCTGCTAGGACCCTCCACATGGTCTCTGTCAGCTCTGGAGACACATTTACTGCTCAAAATGCCTCCAAATGTAGCCTGACCCTGACTATATTACTCCATGTCTGCTTCACCTCTGTCTCTCCTGCTCAGAGTGCTCAGAGTGATCTTTGACCAAACCAGGGAGTTCTGCTGCCACCTGCTGGCTTAATAAAATACTGTCTACAGCCAAACCCCAGACTGTATGATACAGGGGACACAGACTGACAGGAAAAGATTGAAAAACAATGTTGTCCTCAAATGACATCCATGGCTGTCAATGAGTTAATCTCAATGGGAAAATTCCTGGTAAAATAAAAAACAAAACAAAAACACCATTTTTTTTTTTTTCACAGATTCTTTGGCGTACCCCTAGAGGGCGCCCGCGTACCACTAGGGGTACGCGTACCACTAGGGGTACGCGTACCCCAGTTTGAGAAACACTGTATTAGACAATGCCAGTATTATTCTATCCAATCACGCAGTATAAATATCCACAACCATCAAGCTTGTCTAATGCAAGGAGTAAATTAGGTACCCCAGCTTTAATTTCGTGAGCGCATAGGAGACACAGGGGAGACCTGCACTTGCAACAAGCTGGGGATGGTCTGAACGCGTTTCAATGGTTCTGTCCGCGTATGGTCCTGTCAGAAGAGTGTCTATGATCCTCTCCAACTGTCTATGATCCGCGTGTCTCACGTGTCTATGATCCGCGTATGGTCCTGATCGCGTGTCTATGGTCCTGTTCGCGTGTTTATGGTCCTGTCCGCCTGTCTATGGTCCTGTTCGCGTGTCTATGGTCCTGTCCGCGTGTCTATGGTCCTGTTCGCGTGTCTATGGTCCTGTTCGCGTGTCTATGGTCCTGTTTGTGTGTCTATGGTCCTGTCCGCGTGTCTATGGTCCTGTTCGCGTGTCTATGGTCCTGTTCGCGTGTCTATGGTCCTGTTCGCGTGTCTATGGTCCTGTTCGTGTGTCTATTGTCCTGTTTGCGTGTCTATGGTCCTGTTCGCGTGTTTATGGTCCTGTCTATGGTCCTGTCCGCCTGTCTATGGTCCTGTTCACGTGTTTATGGTCCTGTTCACGTGTTTATGGTCCTGTCTATGGTCCTGTTTGCGTGTCTATGGTCCTGTTCACGTGTCTATGGTCCTGTTCGCGTGTCTATGGTCCTGTTCACGTGTCTATGGTCCTGTCCGCGTGTTTATGGTCCTTTCCGCCTGTCTATGGTCCTGTTCACGTGTTTATGGTCCTGTCTATGGTCCGCGCTCGGAGCCCCGTTACAGCAGTGCTCTCACTGAGCTGTCTCAAAGCAGCTGTTTCCGGGGTCAGAGCGGAGGATGTAATGTAACGTTCGGTTTATCAACACATATCACAATTTTTAATTTATAAAACTAGTGAATTTCACCTAGATATTTTCAGAAATTAAAGAAAAGACGTTATATAATAATTATTTAATGAAAACACAATTTAGCCAAAAAAATGACACTCGACCTATTTTCACTGTTTACTCGGAACGTGCTAGCGCGACATCCGACGGGTTTTCCCAGATTGCATCACATATAGACTAAACCAGACTAAACCAGTCTAAACCAGACTAAACCAGACTAAACCAGACTAAACTAGACTAAACTAGACTAAACCAGACTAAACCAGACTAAATCAAACTAAACTAGACTAAACCAGACTAAACCAGACTAAACCAGTCGAAACCAGACTAAACCAGAATAAAACAGACTAAACCAGACTAAAACAGACTAAACCAGACTAAACTAGACTAAACCAGTCCAAACCAGTCTAAACCAAATAAAACAGTAAAACAAATGTCACTGTGAAATCGATCGACTAAAACAGTTTCAAAACAAGTGCTAATCATTAAAGTGCTCTGTTCACACTGATAACAGCTTGCGGAGGGAAGAAGCTGGAACATGGCTTTCCCAGGGTGGCCAGAAGAGTCATTAACAATCCTAAGAGCTTTGTTTAAAAGTCTGGATTTATAAAGAACCTCCAGAACAGGAAGCTCACAGCCCACGGTCCTCTTTGCAGAGCGGAGCACCTTGTTTAAAGCTCTCTTTTCTTTATCTGTGATGTTTCCAAACCACACAGACACAGAACCAACAAGTAAACTCTCAATGGTGCAGCGATAAAAGTTAAGCACAATCTTAGAGTTAGTGGTAAATTCTCTAAGTTTACGCAGAAAGTAGAGACGCTGACGAGCTTTCTTAACGACTCGGTCAGTGTTTTTAACCCATTTCAGGTTAGACGTTAGAGTTAAACCCAGAAACTTGCACTCCTCTACGATCTGCACCTGGGAGTTGTCGATTACGACAGGCAAATGAGAACTATTGCGACTGAAGTCGTAGACCAGTTCACATGTTTTGGATGCGTTCAACTGGAGGTTGTTAGTTTGACTCCACTGAACCACATTTTGTATCTCTGCTCTATAAGAGGATTCATCATTGTCACTGATGAGACCGATGATGGTGGTGTCATCAGCATATTTGATGATCAAGTTTGAGTCAGAGGAGGACACACAATCGTGAGTGTACAAAGTAAAAAGCAAAGGACTCAAAATACATCCCTGAGGAGAACCAGTGCTCACAGAAACAACATCAGAAAAACAGTCATTGATTTTCACTCTCTGAGATCTGTCAGTTAACACTAGGACCGCCGCGCTCTAAACATACCTTGCACCGCCCCCTGCGGTCGCTATGTATTTTGCGCTGATACAGCCTTTTGCCAAATTGATTGTTCACTAAACCAGAACTTGATGTTGCAAAGGAATCGTGATCATAATGAAACTGTGTAAATTATTTGTCTAAATATATATAATATATATATATAATTATAAATGTGATTTTGGGGGGTCTGTGGGGAGGAGGGTTTAGGGCTGGGCATGTTGGATTGTTTTTAACTAAACTGTAAAGCACTTTGTGTTACACTTTTTGTATGAAAAGCGCTTTATAAATAAAATTTGATTGATTGATTGATTGATAAATATGCTAAGTAATTGTAATTCTAGCCGAAATAAAAGACTAAGACGACACATTGTGCGTGTACTGATCCATCAAAATTACGATGACTTTTCAGGCTAGATTTATTTTGTAACTTTGCAAACACCTAAAAGGTCGGTCACTATATGTTATATTTGACTCAGTAACAATATGTAAATTCAAACAATATAAATTATAGTTTAGAAAAGCACGGGACCATAACGTCTTCGCGCTGCTATATGCGTCTACTTCTTACGTCATCTCCAGACTGTTTTCTCTTTAGAGGCCGAAATCACCGTGGGAAATATTATCTAGATAATAATAATAGTATTCGTATTGACACAAGATCATCAGCTAGGCTACCATCGTCAATGTAAAATCTTCAATTTTACACGGGACGCGTTAGAAAGACAAATATATGTATATGTATATTTGTATTTATTTGAGACAAGCAGTGCTCTTTATGCTCAGAACAAAATTATAATCATTGCCTTGCAGTGCGCGCTGTGCAGAATAACACACAGTGTTATCTGGATGAAATAAGAATTATATCCTTATTGATATATGAGGGCCGCCTCTGCCCCACAGTCCCTCTCCTCCTGCAGTGTCCGCGGGTGACGAGCACTCTGATCTGCACTCAGCCTTGATAGTTCATCTAATTGTTCTATTTTATTGCGATATTGTATTCTGCTTTATTGCCTTCTTGTATGTATAAATATAATAATGTAATTGATGATGAATGAAAAGGCAGAATGGAGCGACAGCGCGCACACAGACACCTGCGTATGGCTGGCATTACGCGGGTCATGTGCGTTATTGCTTCTGGACTTGTTACAACACTGCTGCCCGTGCCGTGAATGCACTATGGGTTTACGTTCAGATTTAGAATATTATAGGTGTTCTCCCCGCTGTCACTTTCTACCTCAAAATGTGACATCTCTCACCTCCGTCATACTGTTCTCATTCAATGTCTTGAAGCACTGTCAGGGCTTCATACCGTGTACTTGCAGCTCTATTCATTTTGTACTCCTCTCTCTCTCCCAAATAATAATAAAAAAGTCCCTTTAGAGTCTAATGACAACATATTGATACATTTTTATAAGGCGCAAAAAACCCCCGGGAAAGGTTACTATGACAACAGTCGCCCCTGCGCCATGTATCCCTATGGGGCAGCAGAAAGGGCTGTGGTTTAGAAAAGTTAAAATACGTGTAAATCTTGTTTTCTTTACTTTTTCCAAAACCAAAACACACCAAAATATAAACAACAAGTACCTAGTAAAAGTCATAAAATTTCAACTTCTGGCGTTTTGTTTTGAATACACTAATTAGCATAATAAAGTGAGTGACGGTCAGTTGACCGCTAGGGGCGTTCCTAGTGTTAAAAAGCTAAAAATCCATTTACACATGGCAACACTTAAACCGAGAGACATGAGCTTTTCAATCAGTTTACCTGGGACAAGGCAGTTAAAAGCAGAGCTATAATCGATGAAAAGCATTCTCGCCACAGATTTACTAGTGTCTAAGTGACTGTAGACAGAGTTCAGAGCAAAGGAGATGGCATCCTCCACACTCCTGTTCTGTCTGTAAGCAAACTGGAGCAGGACAACACTCACAGGGATCTGGCTCTTAATGAAGTCCAGCACAAGCCGCTCAAAAGTTTTCATAAGAACAGACGTGAGGGCCGCAGGACGATAGTCATTAAGGCATGTCACAGGAGTTTTCTTAGGAACTGGAATGATGGTCGACTCTTTAAAGCAGTTCGGTACAGTACAGTTCCTTAGCGACAGGTTGAAAATGTCTGTTAGCACAGGGGCAAGTTGCTCAGAGCACAGTTTCAGGACACGAGGAGGGATGCCGTCCGGGCCTGGGGCTTTCCGGACTGTGGTCCTGGACATGACACGCCTGACTTCCTCCTGAGTCACGGTGAAGGTACCTTGATTGAAACACTCAGGGAATACAGTAGGACAGGCATCAGCGGATTCAAAGCGACAGTAGAACGTGTTCAGCTCGTTTGGCAAAGCTTGGCCGACAGATGTGATTTTCCCAGCGCTAGGTTTCCACGATGTGATGGCTTTAATACCGTTCCACATGCGCCGAGGGTCATCTTCCTCAAAATATCTCTTTAACCTGCCCCCGTAACTGCGCTTTGCAGATTTAATAGAACGTTTCAATGAGTAACAGGATAGCTTATAAGCAACTGTATCATTTGATTGAAACGCCAACGCACGCTCATGAAGTTTCTGTTTCACTTCCGCGTTCATCCAAGGGTTTTGACTAAAATGTTCTTTAATGACCTTCTGTGGGACACAACAGTCAATACAGAAGCGTATGTATCCAGACACAGCGTCACAGAATTCATTGACGTCCTCTGACTGAAACACAGACCAGTCCGTAGCATCAAAACAACCTTGTAGCTTCATGCTAGCCTCCTCAGACCAACACTGCACAGTGCGAGAGGTTGGTTTATGTTCCCTGCTCCTCTGAGTATACGAAGGAAGAAGGAGAACAGAGGAGTGGTCAGACTTTCCAAAAGGAGGTCTGACTTAATGTATTCATCATTATTTAATGGTTTACTAAAAATCCATGTGAAAAAAAAATGACTTCTCACTGTTCTCAGGTCAAATATTTATATGTGATTAAAATGTGATTAATTGCGATTAATTAATTACAAATTTTGTAATTTTTGAATTTTTTTTTCCGCCCTAGTTTTTGGGGAATAAGGGTTTGTAGTTTTTAGTTTTATAAATTCTCCACCACTGCTCCTGACGTAAGCCTCAGCAGCATCTGGGTCAAATGCAGAGTTTGAATTGTCCTACGAGGATTAATAAAGTTTACCTTTAACTGACACAAAATATTATCAACCTCAAACCGATGATGAACCTTTGATTTCTTAAACCATGAGTTCATTTAAACTTGGTTCAAAAGTCACTTTGTAATTAAGTCACAAACACTGACCTCAGTTTGTTCTGAAGAAACATTAAAAACTGAGTCTTTCTATAGATTTGTTTTCAGTCACTTTTCTTTTCATGTTTTTATCGTTTCTCTTTCGTGCTCATTACATCATGTTTTCTTTATTCAGGTTGGAGGACTGTGGTTTGTCAGAGATCAGCTGTTCCTCTGTGGCCTCAGCTCTGGAGTCCAACCCCTCACATCTCACACTCCTGGACCTGAGTGATAACAATCTGTCTGATTCAGCAGTGTCTGATCTGTGTGGTTTTCTACAGAGTCCAGACTGTCGACTGGAGACACTCAGGTCAGTTCACTGCACAGAAACACTACACACTAAAGTGTTTCATATGAAACTGCAAACACACTTTAAATGATTATAAATGATTCACACAAACATCTGTTACTGTCAATGTCTTTAACTCATGTTTATATTATGTTCAAATAGTTTCTCACATTTATGTACCACTTACATGGAACTTCAAAGCTACAACTGTGTTTAAGGCTGAGAAAAGTCTCATGTTTTTGGTCGGGCCGGGACTTTAACGAGTTCATTAAGATTAATTAATTACACAAAAATTAGTGCGTTAAAAAAATGTACGCATTTTAATCATATTTATTTTTGCATCGCGGAACATTTCTCACTGGATGAGTTTCAGACGGACCGATTATACTGACGCACCAACTGACAACAAACCACAGGCTGTATCCAAAACGCTAGGCATCGGGCCGCGTAGGGTGGATATGTAGGCTCGTGACGTCACTTCCTCAAGCAACGGCTATTGCAGGGGTGTCCAAAACCACTTGGCGAGCTCGCCAGCGTAGGCATCGTGACTTCGTCTCTATGGAAACGGCCACTTTTGGAGCAGATATGAAGGATGCATCTGATGTATGCTTCGTTACCTTCTTTTTGCCGAGTCACGGCTGCGCATGCGCAGAACTCCGTTTGGCATTAACATGTAAACAACACACTCAGCTTCGACCTGCTGGAGCTAACATTATGGTAAGCACTGCTATACTTTACTGTGAAGTTGTGTCTATAGTAAGTACTGCTATACTTTACTGTTGAGTTATGAACACGACTGTTATGATAAAACACAGACATAAGTTAGATCTGCCACAGATGTGTGTATTTAACCTTGTTATCTGCTGTAAATAAGCTCAGTCCCGAAAAGCTAATGCTACGAGGCTAGCTAGTTCATTCAGATTCGGTTTTTATTTTTTTTTATTTTTTTTTTTTATAATTTTATTTATGCATTTTCAATATGACAATTCACATATTATGTGTGTACCAGACACAGAATGACATGCCTTTTCTTTCAAACATATAAACAAAACAGAAAAACAGATGCAATAGATTGACTGAAAAAAATTACAAAACAAACAAAACTAAAAAATATGAGAAATGTACACGAGATTTCCATACTGTAATAAAAGGTAGATTTAGAGTTGCAGGTCTTATTATAACTATATCAAGGTATGCCAACCATTTTCAAATCTTCAATGTATTTTAGGAATGGGCGCCATGTTCGTTCGAATTTGACAATTGAGCCAGAAAGTGTATACCAAATTTTTTTATATGTAGAAAGTGCATAAGATCAGTGATCCAGTGGGAATGTGTAGGAGAGGACTCATCGTTCCATTTAAAAAGAATAAGACGTCGTGCCATCAAAGAGGCAAAGGCCACAGCACGCAAGGAGTAATTTGGGATAGTTACTCCAGGAGGCATCACCCCAAAGAGCGCAGTCAGAGCATTGGGTACAACTCTGATGCTGTAAGCCTCTGAAAAGTTTTAAAAATAGATGTCCAATAATTATAAATGTTAGGGCATGACCAAAAGGTATGTATGAGTGAACCAACATCAGACTTGCAACGATTACACAAAGGATCTGTGCCCGGATAAAATGTAGCTGTTTTCTCCTTAGAAAGGTGTAATCGGTGGAGGACCTTAAATTGAAGAAGTCCATGCCTGGCACAAATAGAAGAGGAGTGCACCCCTCGAAGCATGGCCCCCCAGAGCTCATCTGTTACGTTTAGTGCTAGATCCTTTTCCCAATGTGATTTAATAATAGTCAAAGATGGAGACTGTATATCAAACAAAATATTATACATTTTTCGAATGCTTCCCTTTTTAGAAACATTTACATCTAGTATTTTGTCTATAGCTGAAGCTACTGGTAGATTAGGAAAGGAGGGGTATTTGTTTTTCATAAAATGACGTAACTGCAGATAACAAAAAAAATGTGTTTTAGGTATATTAAAATTTTCGGTTAGTTGCAAGAATGAGGCAAAAACATTATCAATAAAAAGATCTTTAAAGGTGTGTAACCCTTTGTTGTTCCAAATCTTAAAAGCCGAGTCCACCATGGACGGTGGAACTGCATGGTTTGAAAACAAAGGCGCCTTTATTGACATAGTATGCAGGCCAAATTTTTTCCTACACTGTACCAATATTCTCAGCAAATCATAAAGCAGGGGGTTACGTTTGAAATGGTGAATTTCTAACGGGAGTGATGTTGTTAACAATGCTGGCAGAGAGGTATTTCCACAATAATTTTTCTCAATATTAACCCAAGAGGGAGCCACATCCTTAGTCCAATACAGCATATTTCGTGTATTTGCTGCCCAGTACTAGTACTGAAAATTTGGCAGGGCTAAACCACCTAATGATCTCGGTCTTTGCATAAATTCTTTGCGGATTCGTGGAGGCTTACCATTCCATATGTAAGTTGAGATAAGTTTATCAAGAGAAACAAAAAACTTTTTTGGTAGGTAAAGTGGGATACATTGAAAAAGGTACAAACATTTTGGCAGAATAGTCATTTTAACAGAGTTGACACGCCCTATCAATGATAATGGTAAGTTATTCCATCTTTGTATGTCAGTTTTCATTTTCTCAACAAGTGACATGAAATTAGTTTCATATAATAATTTAAAATCTTGAGTTACTTTAACACCTAGGTATGTTATAAAGTCTGTTTTAACTTTGAAGTTGAAATTAGAAAATGAAATTTCTTTAGCCTTTAAGTTAATTCCAAGTGATTCACTTTTATGCATATTCAATTTATAACCAGAAATGCGGCCAAAATCATCAAAAATGGTAAAAGCATGGGGGAGAGAGCTCAAGGGATCTGATATGTACAATAACAAGTCGTCTGCATATAAAGACAGTTTATGTTCTTGTCCTGCCCTACTAACCCCCTTAACTTTTTTATCCGCCCGCAGTTTAATCGCCAGGGGTTCTATTGATAAAGCAAACAAAAGTGGGGATAAAGGACAACCCTGTCTTGTACCACGGTGGAGTGGGAAATACGGAGAACATAAGGAGTTTGTTCGTACTCGAGCCATAGGTGAAGAATAAAGCAAGCGCATCCAGGATATGAATTAGGGGCCAAAGCCAAATTGGTCAAGAATATAAAACAAATAGTCCCACTCCACCCGGTCAAACGCTTTCTCAGCATCAAGTGACAGGGCTACCTCCGGAGTTGTGTTTGAATGTGTACATAAAATTTGAAAAACCTACGCAAATTAAAGAAACCTTGCCTTCCTTTGACAAATCCTGTCTGATCCGACGATATCAGGGAAGGTAAGTAATTATCAAGGCGAAGAGCAAGTAATTTGGATAAAATCTTGAAGTCTACATTTAACAATGATATAGGTCTAAAGGAAGAACATTCCAGTGGGTCCTTATTTGGTTTCAGCAGTAGTGAGATGCTGGCTTGTCGGAGAGTGGGCGGAAGGGTTGATTTATCGAGGGACTCTATGTACATATTCCTCAATAAGGGAGAAAGAATGTCTTTAAAAGTTTTAAAAAATTCAACAGGATAACCATCCGGCCCCGGTGATTTTGAACTTTGCATAGCACTGATTGATAATTTAACCTCCTCAATTGATATTGACTCCTCTAATTTATCTTTAAAAACTGGCTCTAAGGTAGGAATTGCTAAGTTTTCAAAAAAATTATCGAATAGCTCTTGTGATTTTAAGGATTCAGACTGATATAGAGTATCATAAAATGTTTGGAAGGTATCATTGATTACCTTTGGATTTATAGTAACCTGTCCATTTTGGGTTCTGATTTCGGATATTAGATGTGTGGATTCTGACTTCCGCAGCTGATGCGCTAGAAGTTTTGAAGCCTCTCCCCATGCTCGTACCATCGACCTCTAGATTTCTGAATCAAACGTTCAGCCTGTTGAGTTGTTATCAAATTGAATTCAGTTTGTAAAACCATACGTTGTTTGTACAACTCTGGGGTAGGTGTCAAGGAATGTTGAGAATCTAATTTAGCAATTTGTCCCGTCAACTCTGAAATACGATTTTGTTTCTGCTTTTTATTATATGAACAGAAAGAAATGATCTGTCCTCGCAGAAATGCTTTTAAACTTTCCCAAACAGTACTATATGCCATACCGGGGGTTAAATTTGACTCTAGAAAAATATTGATTTGTTCACCAACATATTCCACAAATGTTTTATCGGATAATAGCAATGGATCAAGTCTCCATGAATACATAGAAGCTTCATTTGGAAAGTTAAGTTCTAGAACCAAAGGGCTATGATCAGACACAACTATACTTTCATATCTGCAAGATTTAACATTTGAGATCATTTTCTTATCCATAAAACAATAGTCAATGCGTGAATATGTTTGGTGCACTGGTGAGAAAAATGAGTAGTGTTTTAAAGAGGGGTTAAAATGACGCCACACATCGACCACTCCATACATATTCAGATATGATTGTAAAATTCGAGCTGATTTTGAGACTGAAAGAGGTTTTGTAGATGATCTGTCGAGAATTGGGTCCATCACCGTGTTCATATCACCACAGAGTAACAAGTAATGTGTATTGATTTGAGGTAAAGAGTGAAGAAAGTTCTTGAAAAAATTTTGATCATCCCAGTTAGGGGCATATACATTGGCCAGAACTAAAGGAATATTAAACAAAGATCCAGTTACTATTATGAAACGACCATTAGGGTCAGATATTGTGTCGGAAGCCCTAAAAGGAGTGTTTTTATGAATGAGAATGGCAGTGCCTCTCGCTTTTGCGTTGAAATTTGAGTGGAAAACTTGTCCCACCCAATTTCTTTTTAGTTTTGGTTGTGATAACTTTTTGAGGTGTGTTTCCTGTAGAAATGCTATGTTTACTTTGAGGTGTAACAGATGAGAAAGTATCTTATTGCATTTAATTGGATGGTTCAGTCCTTTTACATTCCAACTTATGAAGTTAACATGACGGCCATTACCTCCAGCTTGAGAATTATCTGATAGAATAACCATGGTTGTCTTCAAGTGAATGAGTATTCCAGTTGGCATGCGACATTTCTGCTACTACGGATACAAAGAAAGAATTAACTACAGTAAAAAAAAGTGCAAGGCGGAAACAAAACAGAAAAAAAACACACATAGCCCCCCACCCCCCTCCCTAATATCCCTGGTGTTGTCCCCAATCGACAAACACAACATGCCCCAAGTGTCCTCACTTCTATTGAGAGTCCTCTTCTTCTCAACCACAGCCCCTTCTTTAAAAGGCAAATAAAATAACCTGCACAATTAAGAGTGCGCACAAAAAATGAGGTAAAATATACAAAATATCAGGAGATCCATTTATGATTCACCCTAGTAGGAGTGAAATAAAAATAAATAAAAATAAAGGTTAAAAAAACTGAAATAATAATAATGACAAACGGTAGCTGTGAATAAAATTAAATTAGTGGAGAAATATAGGGGATAAAACGAATAGATAAATAAAATAATCATATATAGACCTGATAATTGCTGTGAATTAAAAAATAAATAATAAAAAAAAAATGTTACAGAATTCTTCACAGCTAAAATATCTTAAAAAATAGTAAAATATGGTCTAGTGATCAATCTGTCAATAACGTGATTTAAACTAAAAATAAATAGAATTGGAAAAAAAACTAGTAATAGAAAAAATAATAGAAAATATATCAAAAATAATGTATTAAAACAATAAACAAAAAACCCAAATACTCATGGATTGCACATCAAAATCAGTATTATTTTACTAATGTAATTAAGAGAAAAAATGTAATCAGACAAATAACTTATTAACTTGTAACCCTTCAGATAACACAAAAGTAACTTAACTGTAATTGGATTGTCTTTAAACATTCATGCCATCAGCAGAGTAGTCGTTTTTTTTTTTTTTCTTTTTCCCCTCTAAACTTTTGAGTCAATGTAATCTTTCACACTCTTGGGGTTGTCAAATACTTTCGTTTCCCCGTCCCAGGACACTCGCCAGCCGAGCTGGATAGAGCAGACCATAACGAACTCGATCCTTCCCCCGGAGCAGCGCTTTCACCTCGTTAAAAGCTGAACGGCGTCTGTTCAGTTCAGCACTGAAATCCGGGAAGATGAGGAGCGGATTTCCACGGAACTCCAGTCGGCCTTTCTCTCTTGCAAGACGCTGAATGCGCTCCTTCTCTTGGTAGTAGTGAAAGCGGACGATGAGTGGTCGTGGTCTTCCTCCAGCCGCGGAGGGTTGAGCTGATGTCCTGTGGGCTCTATCCAAAATTGGAGGTTTCTCCAGGCCATTAGGACCACCGAGAACTTCGTGTAATAAGTCCGCAACAAACTTCGTTGGATCTCCTTGTTCAAGCCCCTCGTTGATGTTTAAAAGGCGTAGATTGCACCGCCTGCCCCTATTTTCGATGTCATCCAACTTTTGAACAAGTTTGTCATACTTGTTGCTCAGCTCAGTGTAGTTAGCCTCTGTAGCTGTCACCCGAGTATCAAGCTCAAAGAGTTCTTGGCCGTGGTCACGGAGCTTATCTGTACAGTCATCAAGCACTTTATGAATTGGCGCAATTGCTCGGCTTATTTCTTCCCTTAAACCATCGTTTTCTTCTCTAATTACTTCTTTTACGATGTCCCGGAAAGCCTGAAGCATGTTAGCATCGATGGTAGCAGTGTTAGCCTCTGGTGCGGGGCTATTAGCCTTAGGTGTGCCTGACTTGCTAGCTTCTGGGTTGCTAACCTGCGATTTTCCCGATTTTGGAGGCATTTCGTTGAAGTTTGTGTCCACAGGACGATGCTGACGACGAAAAGTATTATCCACTCACCAGAGGAGTACTTTGTATGAAAAGTTATGCAGATTTTTATCAATTTTGAAGAGGATTTCGGGACCTCGTGGTTTGCACGTCTACCTCATAGCGCGCCCCTAGTGGTCTCTCCTCCAGATTCGGTTTTTGAACAAGAAAAATCATGTTGTGTTTTATCTTTTAGGGAGAAACAAACCCACTGATTAAATATTAAAGCTACACTGAGGAAATAGTCACGTTTTCATGGAAAATCACTCTGCAGCACTGCAGCTATAGTATAGTATGCTAACACATGTTTTCTGTATTCATATAAAATAGATTGTGCATATCGTTTTTAATCCCATACTGAGACTGGGAAAACTATATATTAGACATATGAAATTATAGAATAGGCCAAGAATAATTATAAAGCCCTTTTCATACAATAGTCTAATAAATAGTAAATACACATTATACAGAGGTTTCGTTTGTCATTAATAAGACATTTGCAGAGGACAAAGTCCCACTTCCACAAACACAGGTTTAAAGTGGTTAGCCATGCTCATAATTTGATTATTTGTGTATATTTCTATCATATCATTCTTCTGTTTCCCCTGCTGTGAAGCTTGTATCTCTAATATTAAATACTGTAAGGATTTCTGTATTTTATTTTTAACCAGTTTTTTGCAAAGCCCCAAATAAATAGTATTAATTGAATATGAAGTGTAAAAAGAATCCTAAATGTGGGCTGTGTTTTAATGCATGATGTTTGTGTTCTTCTTTTTCAGAGACTTGTGGTGAAATTAAGGTCATAATTTCTCCAGCTTCACGTCCTGCTTCACCTCCTGCTTCACCTCCATCACCTCCTGCTTCACTGCTGAAAACATTATGAACTACAACAAACTTGTATATAATATTTTCCTTTAATCACCAGTCATGAATAGTTAGAACAGTGGGCTCTGCATCTCTGAAGACATGTAGCAGAAGGAGCAGCAGCAGAAGGAGCAACAGGAGGAGTAACAGCAGCAGCAGCAGGAGCAGCAGCAGCAGTAGCAACAGCAGAGTCCTGGGCGTCTGCCTCTGACACAGGTCTCATCGACAGCACTTCAGAGAACCTGGAAATAAAGAAAACAAAAATCAAACTTGTTGGTTTTATTATGATTTTGTTGTTTGTGTGAAAGGTAAAGAGTCATCAAAGTGAGGTATTATTTACACAACTACATATTTGTCAGCAGTACTTATATTTATACTTATACTTATAATTGAATACATTAAACTCAAATGTGATTAGTAACGGTCTGTTAGCTTTTCAAGAAACATAAAAGTGAATAAGAGCAGTGTCAAACATCTGTGTTCAACTCCATTTTACAGATGTCTGTTAATGTTTCCATGGATGTGTCAGTTATTATTATAGATAAATGGATGTTCCAGTTATTATTATAGATAAATGGATGTTCCAGTTATTATTATAGATAAATGGATGTGTCAGTTGTTATTATAGATAAATGGATGTTTCTCTCTCATCAGCAAACACACGTTAATACATTTAGGTCTGATAAAATTACTTTTAAGTGATGCACAAACGAGGGCCATAGCAAATATATAATCCATATCTAATAATCATTTATTGCATATATGTGCATTGTTTACATAAAATATAACTTTGTAAAAACTAATGATTACTGCCAATACAATCGTTATAACAGAAAGTGTAACAGCAAAAGCATCCTCTGTTTTTTCAGAATACGATTGTAAACATCCAGGGGGCTCTCATTACCTGAACCCGTGTTTAGACAGCCTGTTCTGGGCTTCAGCACTGCAGCTAACTGGGCTGTTAGCTTATAGCACCGGAGCTTCAGGCTGGAGGTAAAGTCCGAAAATTTTCGAATTTATCTCCAAACAGACTTCTGATATGACAATAAAGGGGGATATTTCTCGCCTCAAATATTGAGTATTGATATTAGAATTAACTTTTATGTCCTAATTAAAGCGTATTTAGAACTTTTTACCGTCCATCATGGCCGCCGTGTCCTTCCGCTTCGCTCTGAGTTGTGTAGTCACGTGACAAAGGCAGAAGGCAGCTGCTGTCCAAATCCACATCACGTCTCGCCTCCTACCTCGCCTGTGGCTACGCGGCCTTCCCTCGATGCCTAGCGTTTTGGACACAGCCACAGTGAACATGAACCATCACTGCATGAAAAGTTAGATTTTCGTCACCCTAAACGGCAGGAAATCACGCTCTTTTTCGGGTATCTCAGGCAGTTTTCAAAAGGCGCAGTTAGGGTGCCCTGTCCTCCAAACTGCCGCATCCGTACCATGCTAATGTCCCTACTTTGCATATGAATGCAGTGAAACACTGCGGCCGGCCGAGTGCTAATGGCCCTAATTAGCATATGAATGCTGGCCAGGCTGCTATTCAGCATTGGCGGATACCACTACTTTCAAACTCGTGATTGGCTGAAAAATCACACGTGGCCAGCCCACGTGGGATTACTCCCCATTGGATGAAATCACTACTTTCAAATAAGTATAATCTCTCGGGATTGGCTAGCAGATCTGTCACTATTGGTCACCCTGCCTCAATTCATTAAATAATATTCATATAAATATATATTTATTCATATTATTTATAGAGGAAATGAAAATGTTCCAGGAATATGTTCATACAAAGAAATCTTTATTAAAAACACACACACACAGCTTTATGCTCACACATAGGTAATTAAAAAATTACAACTCTGAACTGTCCAATAGCCTCCTCTGGGGTGTAATTTGACAGGGTTCTAGATAGACGCTTAATGTGCGTGGCTCTGTACTTCCGCGCTGCCTCTAACCGGGACTGCAGCTTGACACAGAGTTCAGAAAACTCCGGCTTTCGAAAAGACGGCGACCGCACAATCCACCCAGAGACACCGTCCACAACGCCTTCTTCTTCATTGGACATTAGGTCTACCGTGGCACACTTTCATATTTCCACTTTGTCACTTTCTAGCACACTCAGTCTCGATTCCACCAGCTGAAAGAATCAGTAAATATTAATAGCCAAATCAAATCCTTTTTCCCATCTAAACATTGCCTGGATCAAAAACATAGTGTCTAAAGCAGACCTGGAGATTCTTATCCATGCATTTGTCTCCAGTAGGTTAGACTACTGCCACAACAGCTGCAGTACATTCAAAATGCAGCAGCTCAAGTCCTGACCAGAACCAGGAAGTACGATGGCAAGGCAAGTTTATTTGTCTAGCACAATTCATACACAAGGCAACTCAAAGTGCTGAGCAAAATAAGAAAGCATTAAAATAAATAATCACAGTACATTAAAAAAGATAAATATAAAATCCCTCAGTTGTAGCACAGCTAAACAAAACTGTTTTTAACCTGGTTTTAAACCTTGTCAGAGAAGAGGCCTGTCTCACTTTAGCTGTGCTACAACTGAGGGATTTCATATTTATCTTTGTTGATGTACTGTGATTATTTAATGCTTTCTTTTGTTCAGCACTTTGAGTTTCCTTGTGTATTGTGAATTGTGCTACACAAATAAACCTCCCTTGCCTTACTGTGCGATGCAGTTTAGTCTTACCCTCTTTCTTCTCGCTCGACTCTGAGTTGAACTCTTCGCCACATCCGCCCTCAATGAGTTTTCTGGCTTGGCATTTTGATGGCTCCTGCGAACCGTCTCATAATAAGTCTTACAGGCCGCTAGAAAACAATCAAAAGAATGATATGAATAAAAATCAAACGCAAGTCACAGTAACGTCACACAAGGAAGGACAAACAGTAAAACACTTACACACAATGTCGTCTTTATCAACATGGTGGAAATGTGGACTTATTGTTCACATTGTATTGCAGATATTGTGTTAAGCAAATAGGAGGTCACCATCTCATTACGAGGCTAGATTAGTCTGAAAACAAAGTGTACAGTTATGATTGGTATCTATACATATCCATTACCGACACAAAACGTGTAGATAAACCAAATTCAATTTCCATGGATACATTAACAATACTTACATAACCTTTTTGAGAAAATGGATCCTTCAATGAAGAAAAAAGTGTGATAATTCTAAGAGCATAGCTTTCTTTTTGTTTTCGGGAAGGCATTTGTCTAAGGAAAGAAAAACACTCATGGTCAAGGGACTTCATGGTTACATAAAAAGGCTAAATTAATAGTATCTACAAGTATATATTTTCACGGGGACCTAACCAAGAGATAATCTACAGGAGAACATCTACCTAGGTCATTTATAAAAGAGATAAGTACTATTTATCTTACAATGGGGAATCAATAACAGTGCTGAGAGAAACTGAATTGTTACGTGATTATTGTGAAAGGTCTTTCAAGTGATTTTCATTTTATTTTGAGTAAATATCCTTCCACTTGTAAGAAGGAACTTTTGAGTAATAACTGAGGGATACAACATACCCATGTGTTTCACTCATGTCACTGACGAGAAGGTCGACAAGTTGTCTTCGAGAGCGGTGACTTAGTGATCTCACAGAATCATAATCTTTAAGGATCTCTCGGTCACCAGGGTTTTCCTGCAGTTCCACCATCTACAAACACGTGGAAAATGTAAAATGACAATCTACAATTGTACCAAAAATCTTATGATACAAAATGCAGCAGTACCTCTTTTGCTGTGTCCTTCTCACACATGTCCTGATTGGATCTCCTTGTGACTGCCACAGAGGATTCTCCTTTAGGAGGAGACTATGGGTTCAGGTCAATTGAAAGTCATGGTGTCCATTTCCATTTGAGAAATATCTGTAAAAAAAAATAAAACATCTAAATATGATGCTTACTTGCATCTTATAATACTTTGTCATTTCATGATTTTGAATGTGAAATAAATGTGTCTCTCCCGTCTCTCCTCCTGAAGCAAAACTCCTGAATTTACAAAACAAAACGAGTTAAATACAAGTAAAATGACATTTCACCAGGCAGAGCATTAACTCCTTAGCATCAATATAGAAATGGGTTCAAAGAATGGACAAATTAAAGCAAAAGAATAAAAGAAAGTTCTCACCACACACACAATGATGGTAGGAGTCATGGGAACTTGCTCCATTGGCACTTCTCCTGCCAGGCATGACATCGTCTCTCTCCTCGAAGTAGGACAGCAGAAGCACCCTGTCTTTTGTGTCCTCAGAGCATCCACTCAGCTGTCCTCTCAAGACTTTATACTTTGTCAGATCCTCAAGGAACCTTTTACATTTGTATTTGCACACGGTGTTCATGTAGTGCAGGAGCCTTTTCCCTTTCTGATCAATACAAAATACAAAACCGACAAGTAATCATCTTGGCAAACACATTCCCTTCAAACAATGCCTGTTTAGTGCAGATCTTAAACGAATCAAATGAATATCTTACCTGTATTCCAAACAGTCACCGGGAATGCAGCCACAGAGCCTCTCCTCAGCCCGCACGTGCTCAAGTTGCGCTCTTCTGGTTAGCACGTTTGGCTAAACACGTGCCAAACGTATGGTTCTGAAAATAACCGGATATCAGCTTAGTTGTTTTATGAGGTGTTTATGCCAGAATGGCAAGATTTTGTCTACGTGTGAAATGCAACACCGTAAATGCAGTTCAGTTTCATGTCACCAGCATCACACAATGGTGAAATGCTCGATGCTAACTAGCGTTAGCTCTTCTAGCTAGCCACGGCTAGGCAGCACGATACTGAAACTAGCTGCCGGACAACGGACACATTTCAGAAAAACTAAATGTCCTTCTTCTGCTCTGTATCAAGATAAATTATCTTACCCGTGTTATCGGCTTCTCGAACGAATGCTTCTCTTCTTCACCAACGCACACTCACGCTCTCTGTCCAGTGTCGTGTGAAAGTTGCACACGGCACTGATCCGGGGACTGACGTACACAGCGTTGACTCAGCATGTGTCTAAACTCTCACGATATCAGCTGATTATCGGAAAATAAAACGTCTTCTACAAATCAAGGAGTCCAGTCTGAAAATAATATACAGATTTATATTTTGCATGGAAAATTATTGTTGTTGCACGCGTAAATACACTATTAATTAATTACTCCCCTTCCCAAAGTTACAAAAGCTTGATTTGGTTAAAAGGTGAACCATTACTATACAGATTATTTAAATGTATTTATTTTAGTCATTTAAACTCAGAAAAGAAACACAAGAAGCACTCTACACACATGGAGAAATGTATTTAAAAAACAAACGTTGTTCTTGTTGGTGTTAATGTAGTGATTAATAATAATGAACATTTTAATTGCAGTTTCAGTCTTCTTCTTCTTCACTATATCACACATTTACTCATACATTGAGTTTGTACCAATTTTTCGTGGAATGGGTTATGATTAATGACAAACAGGAGTAATGGTTAACTAATAAGTTAATTACTTGTAAACAGGCCAGAAGGTCGTGGGTTCATTTCCCACCTCTGCACCTTCTCCACCGACTCCCACTGATGACTGCTGTCGTTGTGTCCTTGGGCAAGACACTTAACCCCACTTTGCCCAAAGCCCCCACTGAAAGATCAAGGCTATGCTCACACTCAGAGAGCAGCCGTCCTCCTGTGGACTCACCACCTGCAGAGGGTCAGTGAGGGGCTGGTGCTATGAGACTTGGGTGGCATCTCTGACTGCCACCCCCCTGACCCAGAAATGGATTAAAGGGTAGAAAATGGATGGCTGGATGGACTTTTAAACATTAGTTTCAAGTATTTTAATTTCTTTAGTAATAGACTCTTGATGTACATTTGACTGTATTTGCTTGTTTTTTGTTTTGCAGTTTTTCTGTGTTGAAACTACAAAGAAATGTTATAATTTTAACATAAATTTTCTCTAAAAGTAACTATCTTGGATAGTAAAACTTCCAACTAGAACATTAGTAAGTAAGTAGACAGACTTTTCTTCCTTTCAGTTGTGAATCTACAATGTCCATATTCATGAAAAAAATAAAAAAATTTAAGTTTCGCTGCTGTCAATTAAGTGTATTACGCAACACCGCATGTGCTCAGTACACGTGCTTGGCAGACAGCACGGCACCGCAGCATCAATCTGAATCTCATCCACATCAGTAGGCTATTGGCGCAAGTTATTTTGTTTAAAAATGTCTAGAAAGTCCAAGTCTTTCGTTTGGCAACATTATGTTAAAACAGACGACAAAACTGTCGAATGTAATTTATGTAAGCAAAAGTTCACTTACCACAGCTCGACGACAAACATGGCCTACCATTTGAAACAGGTATGCTAGATTTATTAAAGCTTGTTAAAGGCATCTGTGGACACTTGCGTTTAATGTGAATTATGTAAACTTTATAGGCACATCCCCAAGTCATACAACCACAAGATGCTGCAACAGGCACGCAAACTAAGCTCGACATGGCCTATCCTCTGTCTGCAAAGAAGAAAGGCGAAATAACCAAATCCATTGTAAATTTCATTGCCAAAGATATGAGGCCATTGAATATTGTGGAAGGAGATGGCTTTAGAGAAATGATTAAAACACTGGAGCCAAGGTTCACAATCCCAGCGAGGAAGACATTGAAGGGCGAAATAACCGTGCGCTTTGAGGAAGTAAAAGAGAAAATCCATCAGTCTTTGCAACGTGCCCGAGCAGTTAGTTTTACTACAGATTTGTGGTCATCTCTGCGGATGGAAGCATAAATAACGGTGACCGCTCATTACATAAATGCAGATTGGAAGATGCAAAGTATTGTGCTTGAAACAAGGCAAATGGAAGAGGCGCATACGGGGGCGAATATCGCGGCACAACTGACTGAAGTTGCAGACGCGTTTCGCATCCCTGAAGAAATGCGAGTTTCAGTTGTCACTGATAATGCTGCAAATATGGTCCTGTCTGTGGATTATTTAAAGCAATCGGGTCAGTGGCCTGAAGTGCAGCTGGTTTGGTGCGCAGGGCACACATTGCAACTATGCGTAAACAGCGCACTAAAGCAAGACCCCGTGTCTCGCATGGTGGGTGCTGCACGTCACCTTGTTGGACATTTTTAAAAGGGGAGCAAAGCAAAAACGGGGCTAAAAGAAAAACAGGAGCAGCAAAGAGTCCCTCAGCATGAATTAATACAGAACGTGGCCACTCGGTGGAACTCCACCTGTTACATGCTGGAGCGACTCATTGAGCAGCGCTGGCCAATTACTGCAGTTTTATCAGACCCAAACTTCACAAAGCGGGCAGACAGCAGCACATTGGATTTGACCACAGAGCAGTGGAATATGGCACAAGACGTTACGGCTGTTCTTAAGCCATTCATAACGCTGACAGAGCTGCTGTCACACGAGAACAACGCATCGCTATCAGCAACGATTCCTATGCTTGTTAATCTGAAAAAACGCCACCTCGTCGTCTCACAAGGCGACAGTCCCACAAAACGTAAAATGAAGCTTAAACTTGTGGAGGAAATAGACAGCAGATGGAAGCTATATGAACGACTGGTTATGACAAGCAGCGTTTATATTACAGCTGCTGTACTCGACCCCCGTTTTAAACTGCTCCCATTTCTCGAAGATGAGAAGCGCGATGAAGCTTATGTCACTGTGTCAGACCTGGCTGACAGGATGAGCGCGAGGAAACACGCGCACTGTGCAGGTGAGCCACAAGAGATCGACGGTGATGATGCGCCCGTGTCCAAAAGACAGAGAACAGACAAAGAGAAGAACACTGCGATGTTACTGTGTGGACAAGTTCCAGAAGATGATGATCCTGCTGTACAAAGAGGATCCAGTTCCGACGAAATGAAGGATTACCTTCAAGACCGAAGCAAATGTGACTCTACAGGGCCACTGGTGTGGTGGAAAGAAAACCAGGACAGATACCCCATGCTCGCTCTGGCTGCGAAGCGACTCCTCTGCATACCTGCCACCTCCACGCCCGCGGAACGCATATTTTCCAAAGCGGGATTTATTGTAAATAAAACCAGGAGCTGTCTGCTTCCCAACAATGTGGATATGTTACTTTTCCTTGCCCACAACTCGTCAAAGGTGGATTAAACCCCTAGCGGTGTAGTACACTTTTGGTTACAATTATTAGGTTAATAATTCTGTTGTTTGATTTCATTCAAATCGGAGGTAGGTGAGATGTAATATCTTTATTCAGGCTTTTTTTCGTTTTAGAACTTAATGGCAAGTTGAAATAATATACCTTAAAAAAAAATCAACGTTTAGTAAAAGAGTCAAATATAGGCCTTTTTTAAGGCCGTATATGGAGCGACGGCAGGCCCGCGCACTCAGCTGTTTTGAAAGAAAGTTGATTATTTATAGCTATAATCCAAATTTTATTTAAATACGTATTTTTCTTTTTTATAGAAGTTATTGAAATATTGCTGTTAATTTCTATACTTTACACGTACTTCACACAAGTCATTGTGTGTGTGTTTTTATTGTATACCTGTAAATGTTTGGATCTTTGCTCGTTAATAAATGCTAAAAATGTTTAAAAAAAATAAAGTCTTTTGTAATTTTATAATTGAAATATTTTATTTTCTCTTCTTTTTTTTTTTTGGTCGACTAATCGCTACATGTGCTATAGTCTTGGTCGACCAAGCATTTCCTTGGTTGATTACAGCCCTAGATATATATTAAATCTAAATAAATCAATGATTAACTTAGCAACAATGACTAACTAAATTAGATGCAAAATATCCAAATTAAATTAATTGCCAATTAATCATAAATCTAATCACAAAAATAATGTATTTCAATCAAATAATAATACAAACAAATAGATATGTATCAAAATAAAATAAAAACAACTAAACCTCTATTTAGGCTCCTACATTACCGGCCCCTAATTGTTAGCATGTTTACAATAACAATTATTAAAATGGATTAATTCATTAAAGGGAGCCTACAGTAAGTAGATATCTAAAATGTAAAGTTCATGTTGTGTCAGCTTCCAGGAGAAGACACAATTTGGTGATAGGGCGACAGAGCTCCGAGGTTTTGGTCCGGACCTTCACTTGACGGACGAGACCTTTTTTGTCTGGGAAAGTCTCTACCACTTTTCCTAGGGGCCATGAGGAGATGTTTCGTCCACGATCAACACCACGTCACCAACTTGAAGATCACAGAATTAATTGATAGCGCAACTTCAAACAAAACTATCTTATTATGTGGTGATTTTAACATAGATCTACTTCATTCACATGGGTCGAAGAAAACTCGCGATTTTCTTAATGAAATGTATAGTAGATGTTTGTTTCCAACCATTTCCCAGCCCACTAGAGTGACAAGTACAAGTGCGACGTTAATTGATAACATTTTTTCGAATGATATGAATAATACTCTATACAACGGTTTACTGGCTTGCGACATAACTGATCACTTGCCTGCATTTACTGTTATTGGAGCCAAACCTATCAATAATAGGAACATGCAGGATTGACTTGTTTAGAAATGATTTGATTAAACAAGACTGGGAAGAAGTGTATGTGGCAGAAGTAAATGCTGCCTATGAGAAATTCTTAAACACTTATGTAAACCTCTACAATGCAAATTGTCCTGTAAAAATATGTAAGAAGAACACGTTTGCAAAAAAGCCATGGATAATAAGTGGGCTACAGAAAGCATGCAAAAAGAAAAACAAACTATATAGGGAAGGAAGGTTTCTCACCCATCATCTGTACTTCTTAGCAAGTTTTCCCGACGTTTCGTCCTCAACCTGGGGACTTCTTCAGGGAAAGAAGTCCCCAGGTTGAGGACGAAACGTCGGGAAAACTTGCTAAGAAGTACAGATGATGGGTGAGAAACCTTCCTTTGCTTTGACTAATCCCTGTACGACTGAGGGCTTACACAAACAAACTATATAGGGATTACATGAAATATCGAACAAAAAGGCACGAGACTAAATATAAAGAATATAAGAATAAATTGACGATGATAATGAGGAAAGCAAAAAAAGATTATTTTCAAAATAAATTAAATGACAACAAAAATAATATGAAGGAAACGTGGAAAACCCTAAATAAGGTAATTAAGCCAAATGCCCAGTGTAATAATCTACCCAAATGTTTTATGCATAATGGAAAAGTATTGAAAAATCAAACTGAAATAGCAGACGAGTTCAACTCCTTCTTTGTCAATGTGGGGCCAAACATTGCTAAACAAATTGTAAACCCAAACCACAAGGAAACAAGATGTAACGTGGCAGCAGCTGGTGGAAGTAAAACTCTTCAATCATTGTTTCTCAGCGAAATAACAGAATATGACATTCTAGACACTGTGCGGAAACTCAAAACCAAAACCTCAATAGACTGTGATGGAATAGATATGTTTATTGTAAAAAAGACAGTTGATTGTATTCTCAAACCACTTTCCTACATTTTCAATCTCTCCTTTATCTCTGGTGTCTTTCCTCAAAAAATGAAAACGGCAAAGATAATACCAATATTTAAAAATGGGGACAAGCACATGTTTAACAATTATAGACCCATATCCATACTTTCACAGTTTTCAAAAATTATTGAGAAATGGTTCACAATCAAATTGGATTCCTTTCTAGAAGGAAAAAACATTATTTGATTATCAATATGGGTTTAGATCAGGGGTGTTAAACTCATTTTGGTCCGGGGGCCACATACAACCTAATCTGATCTCAAGTGGGCCGGACCAGGAGATGCTCTACAAAAATATCCAAAAACGGTACAAAGTCCAACTTTTTGTGCACATAAACACATTTATTTAAAACTTCCTTTAAAACACTATCCTTTAATACTCAGTTTTCTGTTACAAACTTAAATGTAACAGTGAGTTTTCCATAGTGCAAATAATGTAATGTATTTACAATATTACATTGAAAATGGTATTTCACAATATGTATATTAATATTTGTATGTTAGCTTTGTTTTAAGGCTCATTACAGAGAAAACTTGCTCACAAAGGTAAAGTAGGTAGACAGAAAAAAGCACTTTAACACAGCACCTCAGCTTAACCATCTTCAGTGTGGTAAGGTCCATGGTTATGTTATTATCACATTAACCATCTTCAGTGTGGTAAGGTCCATGGTTATGTTATTATCACATTAATCATCTTCAGTGTGGTCAGGTCCATGGTTATGTTATTATCACATTAACCATCTTCAGTGTGGTAAGGTCCATGGTTATGTTATTATCACATTAACCATCTTCAGTGTGGTAAGGTCCATGGTTATGTTATTATCACATTAACCATCTTCAGTGTGGTAAGGTCCATGGTTATGTTATTATCACATTAACCATCTTCAGTGTGGTAAGGTCCATGGTTATGTTATTATCACATTAACCATCTTCAGTGTGGTCAGGTCCATGGTTATGTTATTGTCACATTAACCATCTTCAGTGTGGTCAGGTCCATGGTTATGTTATTATCACATTAACCATCTTCAGTGTGGTAAGGTCCATGGTTATGTTATTATCACATTAACCATCTTCAGTGTGGTCAGGTCCATGGTTATGTTATTATCACATTAACCATCTTCAGTGTGGTAAGGTCCATGGTTATGTTATTATCACATTAACCATCTTCAGTGTGGTCAGGTCCATGGTTATGTTATTATCACATTAACCATCTTCAGTGTGGTAAGGTCCATGGTTATGTTATTATCACATTAACCATCTTCAGTGTGGTCAGGTCCATGGTTATGTTATTATCACATTAACCATCTTCAGTGTGGTCAGGTCCATGGTTATGTTATTATCACATTAACCATCTTCAGTGTGGTCAGGTCCATGGTTATGTTATTATCACAGAGAAAGCATCAAACTGACCATGATTCACTTGAAATGAATAAAACCACTTCCATAACGTGATCCATAACGACTGCAGCAGTGTCTCTGTGTAAAATACAGTCAAATGTCCAAAAATCATCACCTCCATTTGCAGCTTTGTCACTACACCTGTTTTTACCATCGGTACCTGTCCACACTGTCCAACACACCAGCAACAACAGCAGAACCAGCAGCAGCACCAGCAGCAGCGCTCAAAACTCCTCTGATAGTTTCAGTAACACCACAAATGAATATGTGACATCAGTAACATCAGTCTCTTATCAATAGCAACATGTTGGTAAAAGCGAGTGGTTTCTCAGACCATGTCTGCAGCCTGTGAGAGTTTTAACTGTTAAAGTGGTTCTCACCCCCGCTCCTCGGAGCTTACGTCACTCACATTTCCTGTTCAAATCTTCCTCTAAATGGGCGTAGCCTGGAGGACTGAAGGGGGCGTGAACGAGACTGGGCCGTTTACATTGCTCTGGGCGGGGGGCTGCTGACGTCAGGTCCAACTTGCAGACGTCAGGTCCAACTTCTGTGCCAGTGTTGGCGCCAGATTCAAAATTCAAATGTAGTAATACAGGTCGCCAGCAGATGGCGCCTCACAGACGGTTTTAGGCAGAAAGTTTAACTTTCAACTAATTTGCACCAAAGTGAAAAAACTATGACCAGGATATGTAGACAACACTATTGGACACTCATTTAAATCGTTTATTAGCAAAAAAAAGTGGATTTGAGGGTGAGTTGTCCTTTAAACAAACTCTCTCACTGTGCGGCTGCGATGCTAATGCTAATGTTGTTAGCACAGGTAGCTTCCCTTTACAGCAGCAGAACTAACCTCTCGCTCTGGGCACAAACAGACTGCTGTGTCTTCAGGGCCAGACATGTTTATCTTCTGTTTTCTCAATTCTCCGCTCAAAGTGCCGTATTTTTCGCCAAGTCTTGTAGTTTAAGATGTTATTCCTCCAGCACCGCTCTGGTGGAGCCACATGTGCATTCTGCTGTGGTGCGTCTCACTGTGGAGGGTGCGTCAGGAGCGCGCCCGCTGCTGCTTTGGAACAGGGAGAGAGACTGACTCTGTTGCTCTGATCCCGGAGTCTGCGTGAGTTTGCGTTCAAACAACGTAAAGCTTAGTGTATACTCGCTGGTTGCGGTTACGTTGGACCTACGTAACCACAGTTGGTGGTATTTGCGCGTTCCCCTTACGGAGTTTTGAGGAGAATGTTGTAATCCCACAACAAACCACATGATGGCAATCTCACAAGAGCAGTCCCATTTACGCTGCTACTTTCTCCTCTTCAGAACAATGGGCTATATGCACGGGGAGGCGTGACGTCATTTCCTGTTAACGCAGATCAGCCCGTTCACTTCCTGCCTATGCTATTCTATGGCATTTAGGAGAGTTTTAGTGACGTTTTTTTAGTAATTAGATTGATACATTCAGCTGTGAGACTCACCCAAAAGTGTCACTGTGCTTTCTCTCTGAGGTAGAGCTGTGACTGTGGCCACTCAGAGTGATTTTTAAACTTTATAAAAACACAATCAAAATCCCAAAAATGCCCAGTATCCTCACAGTTTAATCCCCGTTTGAGCATTATTTGGGAAACTCGTGTAAACCACTGCTGAACTCCAGTGAAACTCACGCCATTTCCCGCGAACAGGAAGTGAGGTGGGGCTTTAGCTAAAACGCGGAAGTGGTGCATGCATAGAGCCCATAGCAAACAAAGCTGTTTGAGATCATTACGTGTTTCTACTGTAGGTTTATGTGATAGTTTTATGGATTCATTATTTTATAACTCATTTCAATTGTGATGCTGTGAATAAAGACACAGTTCTTGTTGGAAACATAGTTATTATTAAATAGTATTCCGCAAAACAATAAGTGGTAAACATCTGAGACAAACATGAAAGTATACGAGTGCAGGAGGAATGCAACAGACGCGATAAACTACGATTCAAACAAGACAGGAACAGTGCAAAACAAACGACGGCACAGTTTATAAGTTATATATACAGTGCCTTGCGAAAGTATTCGGCCCCCTTGAACCTTTCAACATTTCGCCACATTTCAGGCTTCAAACATAAAGATATAAAATTAAATTTTTTTGTCATGAATCAACAACAAGTGGGACACAATCGTGAAGTGGAACGAAATTTATTGGATAATTTAAACTTTTTTAACAAATAAAAAACTGAAAAGTGGGGCGTGCAATATTATTCGGCCCCTTTACTTTCAGTGCAGCAAACTCACTCCAGAAGTTCAGTGAGGATCTTTGAATGATCCAATGTTGTCCTAAATGACTGATGATGATAAATAGAATGCACCTGTGTCTAATCAAGTCTCCGTATAAATGCACCTGCTCTTTGATAGTCTCAGGGTTCTGTTTAAAGCGCAGAGAGAACCATGAAGACAAAGGAACACACCAGGCAGGTCCGAGATACTGTTGTGGAGAAGTTTAAAGCCGGATTTGGATACAAAAAGATTTCCCAAGCTTTAAACATCTCAAGGAGCACTGTGCAAGCAATTATATTGAAATGGAAGGAGTATCAGACCACTGCAAATCTACCAAGACCCGGCCGTCCCTCCAAACTTTCATCTCAAACAAGGAGAAGACTGATCAGAGATGCAGCCAAGAGGCCCATGATCACTCTGGATGAACTGCAGATAACTACAGCTGAGGTGGGGATGGTGTGTTCAGGGTGATGAGCTGCGTTGCTTTTACGCCAAACGGATATCAAAGAGCAGGTGCATTTAAACGGAGACTTGATTACACACAGGTGCATTCTATTTATCATCATCAGTCATTTAGGACAACATTGGATCATTCAAAGATCCTCACTGAACTTCTGGAGTGAGTTTGCTGCACTGAAAGTAAAGGGGCCGAATAATATTGCACGCCCCACTTTTCAGTTTTTTATTTGTTAAAAAAGTTTAAATTATCCAACAAATTTCATTCCACTTCACGATTGTGTCCCACTTGTTGTTGATTCATGACAAAAAATTAAAATGTTATATCTTTATGTTTGAAGCCTGAAATGTGGCGAAATGTTGAAAGGTTCAAGGGGGCCGAATACTTTCGCAAGGCACTGTATGTTAGATATGCAACAGAACTCCACAGATAGTCCACAGTCTCTGCGGATATCAGGTTCTGGCATGAGCCCAAACCACTTTTCCTTCGAAACACAAAGCAGTCTGATCCATAGTGCCTCGTCCATTGTCCCTGCTGCAGCCGCTTCATGCTTCCGCCCAATACACACACACGGACCAATCACAGCGTATACACAAGGCTTTAATGGGGTTTATCGCCGCAAGGAAGCTCCGCTGTGATCAGTCCGCAGCCGCAAACGTAACCAGCGCCGCGCGACTATACACTAGGCTTTAGGACCGCGGTAAAGTGGCCCTGCATTTCGTCGGCAGCGGTAAAGAGGTCCGCACTTTGAAAGCGGTTGGCTCCTTTATGCTGTTACTTACGGTAAACGTGGAAAGGGAAGCCGCAACGAGAAGCAAGCAAGATGCATTTTTATTAATAAAATCATTATAAAATAACAAAAAGAGTTTTGCGACTACTTTCACTGCACACTTGTTCACTGTGATGCCCTCTACCACTGTGTACAATATTATTCACTTTTACTGTAGAAAATCAGAGATAATTGGGGTCAAAGTGTGCTATTTTGGTCACAAAAGCACTTTTTAAAATTAATTTTAAAATGAATTTTAAAAAGTTTTTTTAGTATCAAATGGCACATTTTGACCCCTATTATCTCTGAATTTCTACAGTAAAAGTGAATAATATTTTACATATTGGTAGAGGGTATCACAGTGAACAAGTGTGCAGTGAAAGTAGTCGCAAAACTCTTTTTGTTCTTTTTTAATGATTGTATTAATAAAATTGCTTCTCGTCGCGGCTTCCCGTTCCACGTTTACCGTAAGTAACAGCATAAAGGAGCCAACCGCTTTCAAAGTGCGGACCTCTTTACCGCTGCCGACGAAATGCAGGGCCACTTTACCGCGGTGCTTTAGGCCATCACTTCCTCCTTAAAAGCAGTCGCTGGAAATGGTCAAACAACAGATGGACCCGACATTACCTCACAACAGTTCTCCGATATTATTATAGATCCATGAGTTCCCGGTGAAGAAGCGGCGCAGACAGGAACCCGGTTTACCGCGGAGGTGCGTGGTGAGGCGTGTCTCTTTCATAGATTATAGGCATTATATAAAGTAACCCACGATGCAACACGTGCTGTTTGCTGCTGAAGAAACGCAGAGATATGCCCGGAAGTGGTACGGTAGCTGAGAAGCCAGAAGAGTGATCAAAGAGGCAAAAAGAGAATGTTGGAGGAAGTACTGTGGGAGGCTTGGAGCAGAGACATTAGTGAGAGAGGTCTGGAGGGCAGTCCATCGAATGGCAGGGGTTACCCGGAGGAGCCAGGTGCCAATATTGGAAAGTAATGGTTTGTCGGTTATATCAGATGTAGAAAAGGCTAGTGTGTTTCAGAATCAATTCAAATCTGTTCATGGTGGAGAGAACTTGGGAGAGGAGGGCTTAAGGAAGCGTAATGAGAATTTGGGACTCCATAGATATAAGCTGGAAAGGAACGTGGACAACTCTGAAGTATATAACCTTTTCTTTTCTAAAGAGGAGCTTAAAAAAGCTATTGCTAAAGGTAAGAAGTCAGCACCGGGTAGGGATGGAGTCAGCTATGAGCTACTTAAGAGAGTGAGCGAGAGTGTTTTAGATGAGCTCCTAGCACTAATTAATAATAGTTGGGAAGAGGGTAATCTCCCAAAGATATGGAAGCAGGCAGTGATTGTACCAATTTTGAAGCCGGCAAAGGAGTCATCACAGGCAGCTTCTTACAGACCCATTGCCTTAACGTCTGTCTTATGTAAAGTTATGGAGAGAATGGTGACTGAAAGGTTGGTATATAAGCTAGAGAGTGAGGGTTGGTTGAGTAGAGTGCAACGTGGGTTTCGAAAAGGTAGAAGTACAATGAATGCAGTCTTGTGTCTGGATTCTGATATTAGGAAAGCTCTGGTTAATAAGGAAGTGCTGGTGGCTGTTTTCCTTGACATTGAAAAAGCATATGACATGCTATGGAAGGAAGGCTTGGTTATCAAACTGTACAATGCAGGAGTAAGAGGACGCTTACTAAACTGGGTTAAGGATTTTCTCCAAGAAAGAGTTATCCAGGTGAGGGTGGGAAATTAACTGTCTAAAGGGACAAGGATTGACAACGGTACGCCACAGGGGAGTGTCATTAGTCCTATCTTATTTAACATAATGGTTAATGATATGTTTGATGAGATAGGACCTGGTTTTGGAACATCCATATTTGCGGATGACGGAGCAGTCTGGAGAAAAGGTCGCGATGTAGCCCATGTAATGTCCCAGATCAAAGAGGCACTGAATAAAATTGTGAGCTGGGGACAGGTATGGGGTTTTAAGATGTCGGTTGAAAAAACAAAATATGTTGTGTTTGGAAATAAAATGGTAAGGGAGCAAGGAGTGTCCATGTATGGGCAGTCAATTGAGAGAGTAAAGCATCTTAAATTTCTTGGTGTGACTTTTGATGAAAAACTTACTTGGAAAAATCAAATAGAATGTATTGTTAATAAATGTGAAAAGGTAATAAATGTGGTGCGTCTTCTGCCAGGAAGTTCATGGGGTGCCTCTAGGGAAACCCAGTTGATGATATTCAGAGCAATGATCCGGTCAAGATTGGATTATGGATGTATTTGTTATGGGGTTTGGATGTTGTGCAGGCGAAGGCATTAAGGGTGTGTTGTGGGGCCCTCCGGACATCTCCAATTCCTGCTCTTCTTGTGGAAATGGGTGAAACTCCCCTGTCAATCCGACGATCAAAGTTAGCAATGCAATATGTGGTCAAACTGTTTGCATACCCAGGGACACATCCCACAAAGCAGGTTTTGGAGGACTCTTGGGAATGGGGTGCAAAGAAAAAGTGTGAACCTTTTGTTTATAAAATGGCAAAAGAAATGCAAAGACTTGGGTTGGGAGAAGTGGGAGTGGCTCCACATATGGTGTGGACTGGAGTCCCTCCATGGATTGTGCCATCTCCAGAGATAGACATGTCCGTGATGTTTTGTTCGAAGGTAGACCTGAACTATGAGGCGTTGGTGAATCAGGCTTTGGGCAGCAGGTGGGAGGGATTCCTACATATTTATACTGATGGGTCAAAAGATCCCAGGTCTAGAAAGACAGGGTTTTCCTTTTATGTCCCAGAATATGATATAATACAGTTTAAAAGGCTTCCTGATGTGTCTGTGTACACTGCTGAGCTCGTAGCAATTATTAGTGCTTTACAGTGGGTTGAGCTCACTAAGCAGGAGAAGACGGTGATATGTTCAGACTCTGCATCTGTTTTGGAATCTTTGGGGGGAGGAGAAGCAAATGCTAGGCCTGATCTGGTTGCAGAGCTACTGTCTACCCTGTTCAGAATTGAGAGGGCTGGCAATAGTGTTGGCTTTATGTGGGTCTCTGCTCATGTCGGGGTGTTTGGAAATGAAGTGGCTGATATGGCAGCAAAGTGGGCTTTAAAAAAGGAAATTGAAGTTAGAGTAGTGCCAGGGGTATTAGAATGGAGGTGGAGAATTAAAAGCTATACTACAGCTGTTTGGCAAAAGATATGGGATTATTACTATGATATGAACCCGTATGTAAAACCTCTGAGTGTATACACAGGGAAGGATCGGAAACCTGCCGTCATTTTAACCAGGCTTAGACTGGGACATTGTGGTTTAGGGTGGGATCTGGTTAAAATGGGGAAACACCCTGATGGGTTGTGCCAACACTGCAAGCAAGAGCAAACAGTAAAACATGTTCTTATGGAGTGCCCACTGTATAAAGACCAACGCACAGAGCTGTTTCGAACTGTAGCGCCAGCATCAGGGAGTAATGTCAGCCTTCGAGTTTTACTAAGCCCTACAGCGGAACAAGACTTTGCTGTAAGAGCGCTGTCAGATTTTCTCGCAGCCTCCGGGCTGCTC
The DNA here is from genome assembly GCA_964034765.1 of Knipowitschia caucasica. NCBI lineage: Eukaryota > Metazoa > Chordata > Actinopteri > Gobiiformes > Gobiidae > Knipowitschia > Knipowitschia caucasica. The sequence goes on along the minus strand of OZ035830.1, from coordinate 38,632,449 downwards.
TGGATATAATTTATCGGAGATGACGGATCTCACCAAGAGAGGCAGCAATGTGCCGTGAGGCATCTAGTCTGCCGGAAAATAACCGAAGAAGAAGAAGAAGACGGTAGCTGAGAGGGAACAAACCACAGCTGCATCTGACCTCTTTTTTCCCCCCAACCTAATATAATAAAATATATCCATGGTCAATCCTCGCCGTTCCTTTGTGCCTATTAATATTACACAATACACATAATATTTAGGTGTTCATATTAAACTGCCGTTCTCATAAAATAAGACGACAAAAGTTTGTTTTTATGAATTCAGATGAAGCCCAGTTTTTAACGGAGATTTAAAGTTTATTCCTGTGAGATTTCATAACACTTTTAAGCAACTTTTGTTAAAGTTAAACTCATCATTCTATCAATGTGCAGAAGCCAGTACTTTTCCCTTGTTTTGTCTATCTGAAGGCCAAGCTACATGGCACCGTGGCAGCTGCTGATTGGAGGTCTCCATGCCTCCGCTCTGTATAATACACTTGCATTCTGTTGTTCGTGTTGTTCGTCCTGTCTCTACCATCGACAATAAAACATGTCTTCTGTCTGAATGAAAGACGCGATCCCAGACTTTGTCATCTTCTTCAGGTGGTGGAAGGATGCGGGCCTTGTCTGTAACATCTAGAGAACAGAAGACTACTTTTTTTTTACACAAAAATGTGTTTTTTTTTTTCAAGCCAAAACTGAGAAACCTCAAGAGAATGCATCTGGATCAGCCCATGGACAATCTGCACAGCCCCTGATTCCAGTCAGGCTGTGAGCTGCTGAGACATGGACAATACCATCGTCCTCTTTTGGATGGACATCATTTGGAACAATTGGATTACACAATTTGGACATAATTTGGAACAATTGGATTGCTGAATCTGGACACTAAAGCTGAAACGTGTGATTGAAAGACACGTCACAGAAGAATTCATGGCTCGACACAAATGCAGCCTGAAGAAACCAACACGGAGAAGTGGGAGAGACTGTTTTCAAAGCAATATTTGAGAACCATCGACTGATTAAGTTTGGTATTTTACTGAAGATTGTTGACAAGTTTGATGAAAGATCTGAACATGTTTTATGAGTTTAAGTATTGAGGTCCGAGTTCTGAGTTTTTTGAAGTACCGAGTTTGAGTTTTTGAAGTATTGAGTTATGATGTTATGTTGCTGTTTATCGATCCTGGTGGTCACACGTGAATGTATGACCAGAGGGGGGAATGTGAGATTTCATAACACTTTTAAGCAACTTTTGTTTAAGTTAAACTCATCATTCTATCAATGTGCAGAAGCCAGTACTTTTCCCTTGTTTTGTCTATCTGAAGGCCAAGCTACATGGCACCGTGGCAGCTGCTGATTGGAGGTCTCCATGCCTCTGCTCTGTATAATACACTTGCATTCTGTGTGTGTGTTGTTCGTGCTGTCTCTACCATCGACAATAAAACATATTTTCTGTCGGAATTTAAGACACGATTCCAGACTTTGTCATCTTCTTCATTCCTTTCTTCTTTTTCCTGCATCCCCTCCACTTAAAAATATACTTGCTTGGACCCTGGGGCTGCCTCGTCTCATAAAAGGTAAACTTTAAAGGAAAAAGGAGGTATTTTTATGAATTTGGATGCAGCCTTTTAATTTGCCCATTCCGTTCGTTTGCTGCATGGCCTCTATTAATACCAAGTGAGTAAATTTCTAAGTAAACTTATGTAAATTAAATATAATTGTCTTCCTCATATACAAGTTTGTGCCATACTGTAAATATGTTATAAATCATTTTAAATGTGTTTAATTAGACAGTTAATTAGATCTATAAATAAGTGATAGGTTTGTATAGATTGTAAATATGTTTAGATAAATTAGTTGGATTAAACTGACACGACATGAAAAGTGAATGGAAATATATTTGTGGAACTTAGACAATATCATCAAAAAAATATTTCAGCATTTCCTAAAGAGATGAAATTCTCTGTCTCCAAGCGACGCATTACATTTCAAAAATAATTCAATAATAAATCAGTTATCATATACAGATAAAAACATACAAGTATTTGGTTCTTCTTTACCAGACAATAGTAAGTTAGTTATGTTATTAACTCACTATTGTCTGGTATAGAAGAACTACTTTTTAATTTCTACGAAGAAGACATGATGAACCTTCCTAAACTATGATACAAAACATTTCTATGTGAGGAAATGTTTACAATAAAACAAAGAATACAGCTGTAAAACAAACAAAAGTAATAATTCTATACCCGATCCATCCATTTTCCTCTGCTTTATCTGTTGCCTGGTTGCGAGGCAGCAGTCTGAGCAAAGATGCCCAGAATCGTGAGGCATTTCCAAGCCGGCTGACAGACAAAGCCCCTCCAGCGTGTCCTGGGTCTTCCTCTAGGTCTCCAATGTACAATAAATTATTAGCAAACCACATTTAGATTCTACAAAAGGCAAATAATTTTAGAATTAGCACAAATAAAATCATATACATATTGGCAAAGTCTGGTTACACCCATTTCGATTGCCTTGCATCTGCTCAACTTTGTAATCTACAATCAGGATTCAGGAAGAAAAAAAATATGACAAAACATAGACATATTTTTAGCAACATCTGAACTAATCTTAACCCGTTAAAGTGAAATGTGTTACCTGACATCAGTCCAATAACTTGCATTCTGGAGGCAGTTTACCATATTATGCCTAAATATAACTCAAGGACTGAACATAGAGTTTGATAAGTTTAGGATTAGTAATGCTTCTCATGTGGCTCTTTAGACAACTTCATGTTTACTCTGGTCCACCCTGGGTTTGTTTCTTTTTCTGGTTCGCTCTTGGCTGTGAGTGAGCTGGTGTTTCAAGAGGTTTCCTGAAGTCGTAAAGCCAAGGTTGCACTGGTCGCACTGGTATGGCCTGGCTCTCGAGTGGATTCTTGCGTGTTCATTGAGAGAACCTGACGACGAGAAAGCTTTCCCACATTGCTTACACTTAAATGGTTTCTCTCCAGTGTGGATTCTCTTATGTTTCACAAGGCTTGCCGAGTGCGAAAATGCCTTTGCACAGATATCACAGCTGAACGGTTTTTCCCCCGTGTGGATTCTGCCGTGGCTTCTGAGATGTGACACTGTAGCAAAAGTTTTTCCGCACAGACCGCATTTATATGGTTTGTCTCTGGTGTGTACTCTCATATGTGCAGTTAGGGTACCACGCAGCTTAAACATCGTCCCACACAGGTTACACTCAAACGGTCTTTCTCCCGTGTGGATTCTGTAGTGCTTTTTTAGGCTGGAAGCATAGAACCCCTCCCTTCCACACTGGTCACAGGTCAAACTCATTTTGCCAAGTTATCTTGTATGATCTGGAGAAAACATAAACATAAAAATGAAGAAATAAATCAGACAAGGGTTTAAATTTAACATAAAAGCATAAACATAGAAACCTAAATTGTGTTTGTTTAGATCATCCCTTCAATATCAGTTTACTTTTTTTATAATTCCTTATTAGTGTTAAAAACTATTGTATCTATGTGCTAATTATGTATAGCTACAAAATAATTATGAAAACTGTTGCACTTTGTCATTCTGCACTTTATGAATGCAACTGGCACTTTTTATCTGCACTTTTACTATATATTGCATGTTTATTGTCTATGTTTTGTATTTTAATTAACTCTGTTATGTATTTTTGATTGTATAAGGACTACAGATGGAAATTAGCATTGTGCTAAATCTGGGGCAGCCATCTTTTTAATGTACCTGTCCGTTGTCCTTTTAAATAAATAACTAACTAACTGACTAAAATATCTCAACCAATTTCCCTCATCACACTGGAAGAGATATACCCATTTTTTAGTGATGGGTCCAGCAACACTGATACACCGGCGCATGTGCCGAGTTCGTTTAGCGAAACCTCGTATCGGCGCGCGTGTCGCTTTATGAAAAAGCCACGTGACCAATACAGCCGCAGTGTTGCTTGTCACCGACACGGCAAACTGTGTTTAAAAGGTTCCGCATCTGCAAGTGTCACCGGTATGAACCGCTGTCAGAAAAAGAAAATAACCCTTTCAAAAAGGAAAAGCATCCCATTTTACAGCATAAAAAATGGAACCTGCAACTAAAAGAAAGTATTCTGCAGTGTGATACTGCAAATAAGGCAATGTTTGTATTTTACGTTTCACGCTTTATCTACAATCAAGTTTTAGTTTGAAACGCAAAATCTAGTTAGGCATGGTGGATGAGTGGATAGCGCTCTCGCCTCGCGTTTGAGAGAACTGGGTACGAATCCCTGTCGGTCCTCAAAAGTTTATGTTGACATTACAGTCTTGAAGAATAATTTTGAGAAATTGAAGTGCAGAAAATGTCAAAGGTTTTTTCAAGTATACTTTAGTTGCCAGGGTTTACAGTGCACTTTGGACATGCTTATTGTTTTAAAAAAAAAATAATAAAAAAAAATACATCACTCAATGACATTTTGCTTAATGAATACATTCACAACTATCACTTTAATTTTCACATAAAATAAAATAACACAGACAATGCAGTTACGTAATATTGTGTGCAGACAAGTATGTAAAGCTCATTGAATCAGTGAGTTGGATGCAATGATTTATCAGATCCACCAGGTGTCAGTATAGAGCAGCACAAGCAACACTGTTGCGGCACAGTATCAACACAGTTTGTTGGATGTGCCGAAACGATATGTGAGGTTTCATTTACCCATCACTACCATTTTGCAATTAAGATTCACACAGAAACGTATTTGTTTTAACTACAGAAAACCACACAGAAAAACCCTGTCTGGAGATGGAATCGAACCCAGGTTGCACTGTTACGCACACGTGCTAACCACTGCCTCGCATGATGAACGATGAAACACTATTACCGTGAAATAGTTTTTCTTTTTTTATATATATATATATATTCTTTATCGAGTTCAAAAAGGCAAGTTGTACATTCATTCAGTAACCAATTAAGGCCTTTAAACATCACATACATAGTGGTATTAATATAGACCTATCAAAGTTTTAGCATTACTCACACATTAGTACTGGCTCTCTTTTAGCATGACTCACATGTTAGTGCTAACTCAGTTCTAGCATTAATCACAGTTCGGTGCTAGCTCTAGTTTTAGCATTAAGGACAGATTAGCACAAGCTCGAGTACTAGCCCTAGTTTTAGCAAGTACTCACTTATAGATCCTCAGATTAACTTTGTTTCGTAGCTCGAAGTTTTTTCTGTTTACTGTCCAAGTGTTTACGGAAGTTCTTTTCCGACCAAAGGGAACCCGGAAGTGTTTTTTTGCGTTTTATTTTATTTCTGCGTAAAAGTGCTAAGTAAATGAAAAAAATCAAATAAATAAGACCCATAGATTGTGTTTTTGTTGTAAATATTTATTATTTTTTTTAAATTTATTTTATACAAGTCAGCTGCTTTCAATTTCACAACAAACATGGCGGCGTCGTGAGGGGACGGCTAACGAAACGGAAGAGGTGCATTTTGCATAATATTCGAGAAACAGCTTCAGGTTTTAATCAACCTGTCCAGAATGGAGCCCGGTCTTTTCTCCAAAGACACGTCCGAACAGAAAGTGGCAATTGTTGGCTCGGAGTTGGTGGAAAACTACACGGTACGTTGTGTGCGATTAGCTCTGGTAGCATAGCAATAGTAGCTAGCTCATTCCACTGTCACGTCAAGACCATAGACTCAAGTCACCATAGTTGTCTGAAATGCAAATTATAACTTTTTTTCATGTATGTTGCACTGTATGGTATGCTAGTGGGCATTTCCGCATATTCAACTTAACTCAATTGATAAAGACTTGAAGGTGAACACTCTTTGTTAGCTAATCTTATAATTGGTTCATGTTTCATGTAATAAACTTGCGTCACGTTACGTTGAACTGAAGATAACCTAATATCTAATCTAATACTTCTAATCTCTAGAGCAGAGGTCAACAACTTTTTTGAATCCGAGGGCTCGAGGGCGACTATATTTTGAAGAAATAATAAAATGAAATTAGTATTATTACGCAGATAGGTCAAAAATAGGGAATTTTATCTTTTATTTTCGTCTAACATGGATTAGGATGATGAAATTCCACTTATGAATTAATTTGAGTATAATAATTGAAGGGGAATGTAATTTATGCAGTGATTCTGGTTCTTGGGCTGAACTCATCTAGCAGTCTAGTCTCGTGTTATGTATTAACTAGCTTACTTTATATAATGGTTCCTGCATAAGAGTTAATGTAGTTATGTTTAATAAGCATTAGTAGTTAGCATCACATCCTATGCTCCTAAAGTCTGCTATAACTGGACTGACTTAGAAATGTTTTCGACAATTAACAGCAAAAATAGGCCTTAGGTCAACTGTTCTGTGGTTGAGTTTTAAAGTGTAAACAGACAAAGGTAATTTATGCAATTATTTACAGTAATGAGGGGTTTTGCAGTTTTTTCTGTCTTTTTGTATCTGAAGTATTGGATTGATTGCATCACTTTATTCTTTGTATTCATTTTGTAGGTTTACATTATTGAAGTGACTGATGGTCTGCACAGATGGACCGTCAAACACAGATACAGTGACTTTCACGAGCTCCATGAGAAGGTAACGCAGTCCTGGATTTACTCATCTACCAAGATGACAAGATATGACTCTCCTTAACTTGCATTAAATAATGTCTATTGAGATCCTTACAGTTGAAGTAGTTTTTTATAAATTGTGACTTTGACGGAGAAATTTTCTGGCAGTCTATTTATTTTTTTTTATTTTTTTATTCAGCCATGACATTATTACAATCATAATGAAAATAATAAGAACACAAATATTTCAATTCCTACATGTTGCTGAATAGGAGCATGTGGAAGACAAAGTCTTATGTTTCATGCTCCTGAACACAAAGTATTTAGTTCACAGATTAAAAATAGGATTTCTCATCTTTGATGAGGGAGCGATGTTGTCACATGTATTAAAACTAGGACTGGAAATCCAAAATATAACCTAATTAATTGTATTTATTTTTTTAAAATAAAGCTACAAATCATTAGCTTTGTTTTATTATGACAAATCAGATAACGTGTGGGGTTTTGAGAACTCTATGGTGAATATAACTGAAACTAACAATCTAAAACTCATAAAAACGGATCTGGACAATCTTTTTAAATGGTCTTTGGCTGGATGTTGTGAAACATACAAAACCAGGTGTTGGTGTTACTGTGTATTTTATATTAAGCAGCCCTGGTTCGGTTCACCACACTTCCCACAATGTAGAAATTGAACCAATCACTGCGTTCAATCCCGGTGATGAGGTCTGGGACATCCACAGAAACAAAATCACACATTCTTGCATCAACCTGCGTCTTCTCTGGATGCATGAAGATAGATCCAAACAGAGACATGGTTTTCAAAACAGAGTTTGTCTCAATGGCTCCAAGCTGTCGTGTGTAAAAATGCTGATTCCCCGAAGCCCCAGTCTCTCGCAGACTTCTCAGCGGGTCACTCCAAACCCAATACATCCATGAATACTTCCATGCTCCAAACAAACCATTTTCTACCTTCCTTGCTCTCTTTGTCCAATCTCTGGATGGTGATATGGCAAACATCAAGTATAAAAAAGTGCAAAATCGATCTTGATAAAATCTTAATGCATTTCTAATATATAAATACAGACTACAACAATGTGTTATTTCGTCATTTTTCATTTTAGCTAACAGCAGCAAGCAACGTGGACCGGCGACTGCTGCCCCCAAAGAAGATTTTGGGTAAAAACTCAAAAAGTTTGGTGGAGCGTCGACAGAAGGAGCTGGAGCAGTATCTTCAGACTCTGTTACTGCAGTTTCCTCAGGCCACACCTCCTGCACTTTCCTCCTTCCTACACCTGCAACTATACGTGAGTGGGGATAGCTCTGTCTACTTTATCAATTTCTCTATAGTCATTTGCAGCAGAAATAGCAGTGTTCTCAGCCCATTGTCTTCCAGGCAATTATGTCTTTGCTTATGAAGGTCTATCTTGACTTGTTAGTAAATTATGTTGTTGTTGTTCGCCATCTTATAATTGAACGTACTTATATCTGAACCCACCACAGAACCATGTGCTCCTTGTAACAAAGGCCTGCATTTGTGACACTACCATGTGATGAGACGTGACCGGTCCTTCCACACAAACACTCTTTTGTATCAAAAGCGGCACACGCAGAACTCTGCTGTCTTCGTTTTTGCCAATTACAATCAATTCACTTCCAAATATGTGGTCTTAACTGCAGGGGAAGATTTGATTTTTATCGGAGCATTGGCATTATAATCTTTTGGCTGGCAATCATTTAATCTTACCCGTTGAATTGAGATGTATAGGCACACACTTTAATATATATATTTTTACTATAATTGTTTATTCTTCCTCATTATTGCATATAGTAACTGTTTTGAAATGCCTCTCCCACTATTGTTGGTGACTTCGCAGCTAAATGGGGAACATACCCAGCTTTGCATTAGAAAATTATCTCATTATTAATATAAATAGGATATTGATGTGTTTTCATCAGCTGCTGCTCTTTTCCATTCTTGATCATCAGTGATTCGTTTTGTCGAGATGCAATTTAAAAGGGTTGAATTCATGCAGAGGCAATGTTGAGTTTAGATTTTCAACATCATCATTGGAAATCTTTACTCAACGGGGCATCATTATTGGAAAAAAAAGATGTGTCCTTTTTTCCAATATGAAATGTCCTAATTGTCTTCTGTATTTCAGGAGATAAATGGCATTACAGCTGCATTGGCTGAAGAACTCTTCCACAAAGGTCTGTTTATGTTTTTCCAAATCATCTATGTATTATAACTTGTATACAGAGCTAAAATAATTATTAAGTAACCATAAAGTACAGAAGAAAGGGGGTGGGATGTGTGTTTACTTCCCCCACTCCTTTTCAGACAGACTTAGTTTCCTCCTCCTAGGCAGACGAGATCATACAGTAAATGTTGGTTGTTTGTTTTATATATTTAACTTCATTTTTTCTTTTATTAAGTTGCTATTACTTTAAAGACCGTATGCCAGGTTTGATTTATTTAGAAATACAGTTTTAATACCATTTTATATTAGAAGAGAACTACTAAAGGTTTCAAAATCCGTTGTTGTTTTTTTTGTCTGATCCCCCCAAATCGAAATAACCCCATAGCAACGCCCTTAGAAACGAAAAAACTTCACAGCCCTTGGTGACGTCAGAGCGGGTAGGTTTCAACGCTGTAAGTTGTTTACAATTTGGTATTCGTTCTTTTTTCGCGGATATTGAAGATGACAAGGCCGTGTACAGCGAGTCTGACATAAGTACTAGATTGTAATTCTTCATTGTCACTGAGATAGTCCAGTGGTTGTGTTGATGGACTACCAATCCAGATACTGGGTTCAAATCCCACCTCAGACACTTTTTCACTCTCAAAACGGCAATTTATGTGTAGTGAGCAATTGTCACCTGTAGAGGGCAGTATTGTGTTGGGCATCAGTGGAGAGAAGAGAGAAAAGGCAGTCCTGTGGCATAGATCCATGGTTTTCAATGCATGGGCGTTACCCGCTGTGACGTCACACACAGGTTAGAGCATAGACAACTTAAATTCATGAAAAACACTTTCTTTTTATAAAATATAGGATTTTTTTTGCCGGAATCTATTTCAGATCGACATTGTCATGCAATTTTGATATCCACAATTTTTTTTTTTTTAAACCCGGCATAAGGTCTTTAATTGTTCTATCGCCGTCTGAATGAATAAATAAATAATAAATAGATAAAATACTGCAATAAGACATGTCTGTGTGCTCTGAACTTCCTGGATTCACTCTGCCAAACCCAGAATGTAACACTTGGGTCAAGGTTTTGGTTGTGAATATTATGATCAGAGAGGCAATGTAGATGCTGTAGTTACTTTTCTAGGCTTTGGCGACCCGAATGAGAGTGATTTGGATCCTGCTTTGCTAACTGCAATGCTAAAAAACTATGTAAACCTCATGTTTTATATCTTTACGTACAAATCCTTCTGTCTGTCCTTCCAGGGGAGCAGTTACTTCAGGCTGGACAGGTGTTTTCACTGCACCCTCTACAGCTCTACTCAGTCACTCAGCAGCTGCGCCTGGCCAAGCCCACCTGCTTCACCGGAGACGCCAAAACAGACCTGGGACACATCCTGGACTTCACCTGCCGACTTAAATACCTCAAGGTAGCCGGGTTACGAGTCAGAGGATTAGGGTCTTTCACTTAAATGAAATGTAAATGCAAAATCATTGGTTAAAATCATGAGCTTTTAATCATATTACTTGATTGTTCTCTCATCTACAACCTGGATGTGTTGTTGCTCCATCTCACGCCACTGCTGGGCGTACACTGTGCCATTTCATGTGGTTTTTCAGCACAAAAAATAAAACACAGAAACTGGGCTGCTTAATCTTCTGATACACACATATGTTTCCCTGCCCAATCTGTCCAAATTCATCTTTTTCAACTTGTTACCCTGTGACCAATCCTCAGACTTTGACCTCATGGATGGACCTGTTTTCCGACTTTCAAAAAAGGTTCTGCCTGGAAAAAAAAAAATCCAAATCCATTCATCCATTTTCTTCCCCTTAATCCATTTCTGGGTTGGGGGGGTGGCAGTCAGAGCCTCCTGCAGGTGCCCCTGTGGACTCACCACCTGCAGGAGGATAGAATTTTGTTGTTGTTGCAAATATCTCCAGTTATTTCCTAAAACTTCATACCTTCAATTAAACCATCCCACGTTGGATTTAGACATATTGCAGAATTTACTTCAAAACTTCTACCACTAGATGGCACTGTTGTGCTTTTTAGTCATTTTGTTTTATTTATTTACTTCAAGCTTAATCGTTTTTTATAATTTTCAGTATTTACAAATTATGCATAATATATACAGAATACATTCATACGTATATTTTGATCAATGATGTCATCTTTCAAAACCGGAAAAGTAAATATTCTCACCATGTTTATGGACTAAAATGGAACAAGAATAATGCTTTATATTTCATGCTCGAAATTTCAAGAGGAATTATTCATACATGGTTATTTATCTTTACATTCATTATTTAAATTAAAGTACCTTTCTTGGTAATTCAACTAAAATAATAATTCTTCATCTGCCGTTGTTTCAATGTTTTAGATCAGTGGCACCAAAGAACCTGTCGGCAGCAGCAACATCCAAGAGAACAGCCTCCCGTTTGATTTATCCATCTTCAAATCTCTGCTGCAGATTGAGGTTGGTTCAACACAATAAACTTGCATTAATTTTTTTTTTTTACAACTACCCTTCAGCGGTTTGTAAATGTGAGCTGGAGATGGTATAATGATTTAGTTTCATAACGTATTGTTTCATGGTTTCTGGTGGGTTTGACGCCTGTTCCGTGTGTTTTAGATCAGTGAGTGCAGTTCGCAGCAGATCTCAGGTTTGTCGTCGCTGAGAAAAAGTTTGGCCACGATGAGCGTGCACCATTCCACTGACTCCATGAGCGTACGTACCACTACTTCCAACAAGACGCCAAAACATTTCCCCAAACTACTGTACATCATTATTTAACCCGTAAATGTTCACTCCTGGAAGAAAACAATGTAATAGATAGAAAGATAGATACTTTATTGATCCCCGTTGGAGAAATTCAGGATTTCAATATTCAAAATCAAAATTCAATATTTGTTTTTATGTTTTTTTTGTTTTTTTTAAACCCCTAGTTTTTCTAATTCTAAGCCTTTACCAATTGGTTGACATGTAGTTTGATGATAAAAGTTCCTTAGACCAAGTTATAGAGATGCCCAATGAGGTAGATTTCAGTTCCATGCATGGGTTCACTGAAAAGCTAAATACTATAAATTGTCATCTATCTATGGAAGACTATTGGCACCTTAATTCAATTGTCTATTCATTTGTCAAATGGCTATGCATTATGTTATTTTAGTATTTATTTTGTATTTGTATTTGTCAAAGTGTAATGTTATATCCAATTTTGACATTTAATGTTCTATTCCAAAAGTTCTAATGGCAATTCAATATGTAAAGTGTCGATACAATGTCTTTATATATTGCAAATTACAAGATTTTGAAATGAATAGCATATTGACATGGAAATTTGGCCTCTTTATTCATTGTTCTATTCATTCTTAACATGGCATTTAGTTTAGAGTTGTATTTGGCAAAATTGCATGTTATATCCTATTTTGACTTGTATTCCACATTTGAGTATGTTAAGTTTCATTTAATGTGTTGTGAAACAGCACCTCCCTCTGGATTGCATTGCATATTGCATATTGCATTGCCACATGGTTTGAGTGCAACTTAATTGATTGACTGCGGAACCTTCCGCAGTCAACCATTGGTTTTGTATTTCTTTATTCCGTCATTGATTGACTGCGGAACCTTCCGCAGTCAACCATTGGTTTTGTATTTCTTTATTCCGTCATTTTTTTTGACACGTTTCACAGCTTTCACATTTTCAACAATTTCCACAAGTTATACATCAAAACGTTCCACATGTTTGGGAGATTATTGCTATTACTTTTGGGACTTCAGCGATTTCCGGTTTTTCCGCAATCGGACAAAAATCTGCATTGAGAATTCTGCAATGCATTTTAATAGGCCCATGCATTTTAATAGGACTTCAGCTCTTTCAGACATTTCTACAGTTTCAATGATTCAACAGTTTCAAGGATTCAACAGTTTCAAGGATTTCAGCAGTTTCAAGATTTCAAGAGTTTCAAGGACTTCAACAGTTTCAAGGACTTCAGCAGTTTCAAGGACTTCAGCAGTTTCAAGGACTTCAGCAGTTTCAAGGACTTCAGTGTAATCATGCAACCTAATAGGGATTTTTCCATGTAAACCAGTATAATGCAACTTAATAGGGATTTTTCCATGTAAACCAGTATAATGCAACTTAATAGGGATTTTTCCATGTAAACCAGTATAATGCAACTTAATAGGGTTTTTTCATGTAAACCAGTATAATGCAACTTAATAGGGTTTTTTTTCATGTAAACCAGTATAATGCAACTTAATGGGGATTTTTCCATGTAAACCAGTATAATGCAACTTAATAGGGGTTTTTACATGTAAACCAGTATAATGCAACTTAATAGGGTTTTTTCCATGTAAACCAGTATAATGCAACTTAATAGGGTTTTTTCCATGTAAACCAGTATAATGCAACTTAATAGGGTTTTTTCCATGTAAACCAGTACAATGCAACTTAATAGGGATTTTTACATGTAAACCAGTATAATGCAACTTAATAGGGTTTTTTCCATGTAAACCAGTATAATGCAACTTAATAGGGTTTTTTCCATGTAAACCAGTATAATGCAACTTAATAGGGTTTTTTCCATGTAAACCAGTAAAATGCAACTTAATAGGGATTTTTCCATGTAAACCAGTATAATGCAACTTAATGGGGATTTTTCCATGTAAACCAGTATAATGCAACTTAATGGGGATTTTTCCATGTAAACCAGTATAATGCAACTTAATAGGGGTTTTTACATGTAAACCAGTATAATGCAACTTAATAGGGTTTTTTCCATGTAAACCAGTATAATGCAACTTAATAGGGTTTTTTCCATGTAAACCAGTATAATGCAACTTAATAGGGTTTTTTCCATGTAAACCAGTACAATGCAACTTAATAGGGATTTTTCCATGTAAACCAGTATAATGCAACTTAATAGGGTTTTTTACATGTAAACCAGTATAATGCAACTTAATGGGGATTTTTCCATGTAAACCAGTATTATGCAACTTAATAGGGATTTTTCCATGTAAACCAGTATAATGCAACTTAATAGGGATTTTTCCTTGTAAACCAGTATAATGCAACTTAATAGGGTTTTTTTCATGTAAACCAGTATAATGCAACTTAATGGGGATTTTTCCATGTAAACCAGTATTATGCAACTTAATAGGGATTTTTCCATGTAAACCAGTATAATGCAACTTAATAGGGTTTTTACATGTAAACCAGTATAATGGAACTTAATAGGGGTTTTTACATGTAAACCAGTATAATGGAACTTAATAGGGGTTTTTACATGTAAACCAGTATAATGCAACTTAATAAGGATTTTTACATGTAAACCACTATAATGTAACCTAATAGGGGTTTTTACATGTAAACCAGTATAAAGCAACTTAATAGGGATTTGTACATGTAAACCAGTATAATGCAACCTAATAGGGATTTTTCCATGTAAACCAGTATAATGCAACTTAATAGAGATTTTTCCATGTAAACCAGTATAATGCAACTTAATAGGGATTTTTCCATGTAAACCAGTATAATGCAACCTAATAGGGATTTTTCCATGTAAACCAGTATAATGCAACCTAATAGGGATTTTTCCATGTAAACCAGTATAATGCAACCTAATAGGTTGCATTATACCACCAGACCAAGACCCAAACGAAGACTCAGACCACCACCAGATAATGACCACAGACCAGGTTTCCTTAGTTACAGGAACCAAATTGTTTCAGCGGTGAGGGGATTTTTCAGTTTCAAGGACACTTTCAATACATTCAGTATTTCAAGGATTTCAACTGTTTAAGAATTTAACCAGTTTCAAGGATATCAGGAGGTTCAAGGATTTCAGGAGTTTCCACACTTTCAACAGTTTCCAGGTTTAAAAAAAGTTTCAAGGATTTCAGGAGTTTCAATGTTTCAACAGTTTCAAGGATTTCAGGAGTTTAAAGGTTTCAACAATTTCAAGGACTTCAGGAGTTTCAAATATCTATCAAGTATTTTAACAGTTTCAAGGCCTTTTAAAGGATTTCAAGGATTTTTTTTAGCAGATTTCCACATTAGATCTGTTCCGCAGTCAATCGCAATGGCTTCAGCCATTGCAAGTTTCTAGTTTTTTTTGACACGTTTCACAGCTTTCACATTTTCAACAATTTCCACAAGTTATACATCAAAACGTTCCACATGTTTGGGAGATTATTGCTATTACTTTTGGGACTTCAGCGATTTCCGGTTTTTCCGCAATCGGACAAAAATCTGCATTGAGAATTCTGCAATGCATTTTAATAGGCCCATGCATTTTAATAGGACTTCAGCTCTTTCAGACATTTCTACAGTTTCAATGATTCAACAGTTTCAAGGATTCAACAGTTTCAAGGATTTCAGCAGTTTCAAGATTTCAAGAGTTTCAAGGACTTCAACAGTTTCAAGGACTTCAGCAGTTTCAAGGACTTCAGCAGTTTCAAGGACTTCAGCAGTTTCAAGGACTTCAGTGTAATCATGCAACCTAATAGGGATTTTTCCATGTAAACCAGTATAATGCAACTTAATAGGGATTTTTCCATGTAAACCAGTATAATGCAACTTAATAGGGTTTTTTCATGTAAACCAGTATAATGCAACTTAATAGGGTTTTTTTTCATGTAAACCAGTATAATGCAACTTAATAGGGTTTTTTTCATGTAAACCAGTATAATGCAACTTAATGGGGATTTTTCCATGTAAACCAGTATTATGCAACTTAATAGGGATTTTTCCATGTAAACCAGTATAATGCAACTTAATAGGGTTTTTTTCATGTTAACCAGTATAATGCAACTTAATAGGGTTTTTTTCATGTAAACCAGTATAATGCAACTTAATAGGGTTTTTTCATGTATAATGCAACCTAATAGGTTGCATTATACCACCAGACCAAGACCCAAACGAAGACTCAGACCACCACCAGATAATGACCACAGACCAGGTTTCCTTAGTTACAGGAACCAAATTGTTTCAGCGGTGAGGGGATTTTTCAGTTTCAAGGACACTTTCAATACATTCAGTAGTTTCAAGGATTTCAGCTGTTTAAGAATTTAACCAGTTTCAAGGATATCAGGAGGTTCAAGGATTTCAGGAGTTTCCACACTTTCAACAGTTTCCAGGTTTAAAAAAGTTTCAAGGATTTCAGGAGTTTCAATGTTTCAACAGTTTCAAGGATTTCAGGAGTTTAAAGGTTTCAACAATTTCAAGGACTTCAGGAGTTTCAAATATCTATCAAGTATTTTAACAGTTTCAAGGCTTTTTAAAGGATTTCAAGGATTTTTTTTAGCAGATTTCCACATTAGATCTGTTCCGCAGTCAATCGCAATGGCTTCAGCCATTGCAAGTTTCTAGTTCAATATGCTATGCAGTTCTTGACCCCTGGGAAGGCGGGTCCTGGTCCGCTCTCGGCCAATCAGAGACTAGTCTCTGTTAAAAACGGGCTGCTCTTGGTCGGTCACCAGTCACAGTTAATGTGAAGCCGATTCAGACAGTAACATGGCATATCTTCTAACTACAGTGGGCACACTTGGATCTTCAGACGCACTCCGAGTCAGCACCGTGCGGAGAAAAACACAAGTTGTGAACTGTTGCTAACAAGTTGAAGGGCAGTAACTCTGCTATTTTAAGCGAGGAATGAGCATATAGGAAATTAGGAATAAATCGCACTAAAACCATAAAGTGTACACTATAGCTACAACTGAAGGCCACCTTAGCATAACAGTTCACAACTTGTGTTTTTCTCCGCACGGTGCTGACTCGGAGTGCGTCTGAAGTCAAAATAGGATATAACATGCAATTTTGCCAAATATAACTCTAAACTAAATGCCATGTTAAGAATGAATAGAACAATAAATAAAGAGGCCAAATTTCCATGTCAATATGCTATTCATTTCAAAATCTTGTAATTTGCAATATATAAAGACATTGTATCGACACTTTACATATTGCCATTAGAACTTTTGGAATAGAACACCTTTAAGCGCCAAAGTCGCAATATTGCGACAAGCAACATTGCTCACTTAAACAGGCTGTATCTAAAAATGTGGTGCAGAATCTTGTTAATACTTTTCACCAGGGGTTAGTGGACATGTGTGCCTGTAATATGAGCAACATTTGTGGGTGTGGTTATATTGAAAGTTTTTGAGTAAATTGAGTTCGTAAAACACCTGCGGCACAGCGGCGCGGAGGCGAAGCAGCAGCGGTAGAGCTGAGAGGAGCAAGAGCAGAGCAGAGGGAGAGAGGGTTTTTTCATTTACTCACGAGGTCTTCAGTACCAGAGAAGTACTTGGTCTGGTACTGGCTCACTCAGATTCAGAGGAGGAAGACACACAGGTGTCCAGTGAAGCAGACACGGACATTATTGGTGACGGGGAGACCGCGCTCCATAGTCCACAATCAGCCCCAGTACAGCGGCTGCTTGTCCTCCGTGTGGCCGCGGTAGAAGCATTCTGTGAACGCCAAGCAGGGTCCGTGGTGGAGGGTACAGGGGGATCATAACACCGGGCATGTGGGAGAAAGTAGTGGGGGTAGACATCCACGGGGAACACGGGAGACGCGGGAGAAGTCGCGGGAGAGCCGCGGGAAAAAAACACATCGCTAATCGCGTTCACTGCCTTTACCAGCAGCGATGATGAGGATGAAGGCAGTTCTTGAGAGAAAATAATCCACAAAAGTGGATCAGAAGTGTTGAAGAGCCTGTTGTATGTTGTTGAGACGATCTGACAAGTTCTGAGCCCATTCATTTCATCTCTCTGTTTCTAAACGATATATCCTGGAGCCTCATTTCCACTGAGAAAAATAGTAAGCCCACTACTTCTCTGAAAGGGAAATATTGAAACCAATCTCAAGATTTCATGACTGTAAACTATAAAGAGTGCTGTCTTGATCACTGAAGGTCTTTGAAAATAATACAATTCCATATGGCCGCGAACCAGTGCTAAAACATTATCTATAATCTGGATCAGGGAATTTATTTCTATCCCAAATTCATTTCATACTAAAGATATTTCACACTGACTGTTTATAGTATTCCCTGATCTCAAATAACTCCCAAGCTACAGCTTTTTGAAGTCTTTATACAATTAACATTTTCCAAAATGGCCGCCACCTTGATGACGTCACAATATGCAATATATGTATTAGATGACGAATCAACTTCCATCCCAAAGTTTGGTTCAAACTGAAGATATTTCTAATTTACAGTATGCCTTTATCTCAAACCATTTTAAAGTTATAGCCTTTTGAAATCTTGAAATCAAAATTGTATATTTTCTTGAAAAAACTCTGGCGCCTAAAGGGTTAAATGTCAAAATTGGATATAACATCCAGAGCCGGAGCTGCGTGCGCATTGCCGGCAGTAAGTCAGACCTGTTCCCTGTGCACGTTGGCCTCCGCCAGGGCTGCCCTTTGTCACCGGTTCTGTTCACTGTATTCATGGACAGAATTTCTAGGCGCAGCCAAGGGTCGGAGGGGGTCCGGTTCGGGGACCACAGGATTTCATCTCTGCTGTTTGCAGACGATGTTGTCCTGTTGGCTCCAACGAACCAGGACCTACAACATGCACTGGGACGGTTTGCAGCCGAGTGTGAAGCGGCTGGGATGAGAATCAGCACCTCCAAATCCGAGGCCATGGTGCTCGACCGGAAAAAGGTGCCCTGCCATCTCCGGGTGGGTGGAGAGGCCCTTCCTCAAGTGGAGGAGTTCAAGTATCTCGGGGTCTTGTTCACGAGTGAGGGAAGGATGGAGCGTGAGATTGACAGGCGGATCGGTGCAGCGTGCGCAGTGATGCTGTCGCTGTATCGGACCGTTGTGGTAAAGAGGGAGCTGAGCCGAAAGGCAAAGCTCTCAATTTACCGGTCAATCTTCGTTCCCTCCCTCACCTATGGTCATGAGCTTTGGGTAATGACCGAAAGAACGAGATCGCGGATACAAGCGGTCGAAATGAGCTTCCTCCGCAGAGTGGCTGGGCGCTCCCTTAGAGATAGGGTGAGGAGCTCAGTCACACGGGAGGAGCTCGGAGTAGAGCCGCTGCTACTCCACGTCGAGAGGAACCAGTTGAGGTGGCTCGGGCATCTGTTCCGGATGCCTCCTGGACGCCTCCCTGGGGAGGTGTTCCGGGCACGTCCCACCGGGAGGAGGCCCCGGGGAAGACCCAGGACACGCTGGAGGGACTATGTCTCTCAGCTGGCCTGGGAACGCCTTGGAGTCCCCCCGGACGAGCTGGAGGAGGTGTGTGTGGATAGGGAAGTCTGGGCGTCTCTGCTTAGACTGCTGCCCCCGCGACCCGGCAACGGATGAAGCGGAAGAAAATGGATGGATGGATGGATGGATATAACATTACACTTTGACAAATACAAATACAAAATAAATACTAAAATAACATAATGCATAGCCATTTGACAAATGAATAGACAATTGAATTAAGGTGCCAATAGTCTTCCATATCTATCGTCACCATAATGATAATAAAGACATCTTGCATTATTTTACACATAATATTGATTTGTTCCAGCCATAAACACAACATAAATCCAAATATCCGGTCTCACATGTGACTTCCTTGTGTTCCGTGCAGTCGGTGCTGGTGCCGGAGGCCAGTGAGTTCCCCCAGTGGGAGCCAGAGGGCGCTGTTTCTGTGTGTCCTGTGACTGCGGTGATCCCCGCTTGGAGAAGTCTGACCACTTTAGACCTGAGCCGCAATGACATCAGCGCCGTGGACTCCTCTGTGGTATTAAGATATAAGTATAACACTTTTCTATGAATGAAATGAATGAAAACAACAGAAATACAAGACGACAACAACAAAAATGTCAACAAGACTTAACACTTATTTATTATTCTTTATTTATTTGTTTGTATATTCCCTTTACATTTGTGCAGCATATGGGCACAGAAGGAAGACACACAGAAGGAAGACACAAAGCCTAATGAACCCTGTCCCACGTTTAGCTGGTAGCAAAGACATTTTAACATTTTCACCCCCAACATCATCCGTCACCAATTTTTCCATGTTTATTGTCAAAATATAGATTGGTAAATGAGTTTCGTGATTTAAGCTAAAGGGTTAATGTTTGTTCCTCAGTTCTTTGTGTTATTTGCAAAGCTTTGCATCGGCTTTGTTTTACTCCATCGGGTGTTGGTTTAGTGTTTCATCACATGACAACCTGCGGCTTATATTCAAGTGTGGCCTGTATGTGGACAAAATGTACTTCCTTTTGAAATTTAGCTTTATATACAGGTATTGTTTAATAGTCCCGTAAGTACTGTATTAAACTATTCAGGTGCTAAAGTAGCAGAATGGCTGCTTAAGCTTCCCAAAAATGTTTGCCCCAATTATGCTTACATATTTTCAAGTTTAATAATTTCAGTTATTGATTTTAGTATTCCATCTCCTTATAAAGTTTCAGGACTCACAATGTATTTATATAGTTCACATTTCTTCTTTTCTTCTTCAAGAAACTCATCCCCAAAGTGGAGTTTTTGGATCTGAGCCACAACCAGCTGTCGTCAGTTGAAAACCTGCAGGTAAAAGAAACTATATATGTGGTTAATGGTAGCTGTTTGACTTGGAGTTCCATAGAATAGTACCTTAGGGTTCCAGTAGATCAATAAATATTGTATAGATATTATAATATAGGACATAGTCTGTTGTCAGTGTGAATAAGTGTGTTGTTGAGCATAGTTTTTGAGTAACAGTGAAACCCATGTATTACTTGTATACTATGTTGTACATTCTGGTCTCATTGCAGCACCTGTACAGCCTGGTTCACGTGGACCTATCGCACAACTCTCTCTGCTCTCTGGATGCGGCACACACTCGACTGGGAAACATCAAAACTCTGGGTCTGTCCGGAAACCAGCTCAGCAGCCTCCAGGGGCTCAGCAAACTCTACTCTTTAGTCAACCTGGACCTCAGCCTCAACCAGCTCGCACAGGTCAGAACGATTAGAACGACTAGTCTCTCTTTAGGTTGCGTTCATGCGACACGGCGGAAAAACAGTTCATGCTTTTGCTTCATAACAAGAAGTTCCACCTTCAGACCGGGCCTTACTGTGTGGAGTTTGCATGTTCTCCTCATGTCTGTGTAGGTTTCTTCCAAAGGCCCCGTTTTCACCTACCTCTACAAATACGTACAATGACATGTGAATGAATGAGTGTGTTTGTGACTGTGAAACAACGGAGAGGTGTATTCATTAAACTGCACTGTCCCAAAGCAATAAAAGATTAAAATAAACAATAAGCTTTTAGTGTGAAGTTGTGGTGGCGGGCAGTTGGATTATCTTTCCTGGTAAATAAGGTGAATTTAGACTGAATTTCACTCCAATCTCTGGGTCAATCCACAAAGTTCCATCTCTTCTTTGTCAGCACATATCAACTGTGGTCTTTGTTGTTTTCTTACAAAGGTATGTAGAAGTAGTGACGGTATGAAAAAACATATGCATGACTTTGGCCAGTAGAAAGGACATTCAGACATGAGAATAATATGGTGGCTTTGTGCATTTTCTTTTTCAGCATTTCTTTCCCATAATGCTGTAGTTGGCGCCTCCAACTGTAAATGCAAATCTACAACATGAACACAACCTATTATTATAACTAGTTTTATACTAATATTTTAAACACTGAGATTTGAGTCTATTCCCAATTATGTTTATAGTTGTTGTGGCTTTTGACGTTTTGGAAATGTAGATTATTTGGGTTCAAAATATGAATCTCTAAATTTAAAAGAAAGGAAGGTGTTGTATCATTGCTGAAACATGAGCCTCGCGTTGGTGGCATTAGATTTGATGCCATGCGGCCTTTCGTTTGTGTTGCAGCTGGAGGAGATCAGGAACATCGGGTCGCTGCCTTGTCTGGAGAAACTCAACCTGACGGACAATCCCATGTGCATCATCCCAGATTACAGGACCAAAGTGCTGGCTCAGTTTGGTGACAGAGTGACAGAGGTAGGAGAA
This sequence comes from Knipowitschia caucasica, assembly GCA_964034765.1. Taxonomy (NCBI): domain Eukaryota; kingdom Metazoa; phylum Chordata; class Actinopteri; order Gobiiformes; family Gobiidae; genus Knipowitschia; species Knipowitschia caucasica. Next base: position 38,610,698 of record OZ035830.1, on the reverse strand, counting down.
TTTGTCTAACCAGTTCATTCACAACCCAGAAATGTAAATTATTCGAAAATAACTAAAATGCTGAAAAGTCTCGTTATATACATTCATCAATAATTAGTATGATTTACAATTCTGTTATTGGAATACATTACCATTTTGTTATTGTTGATTCGGTCTTGTGTTTTTTTTTTCCATTTTTGTTTCTCATTCCATGTCACAGGTTTGTTTGGATGGAAAACCTACCACAGAGAAGGAGTTGGACACAGTCGAGGTGCTAAAAGCCATTCAGAAAGCCAAAGAAATGAAAGACCGCAAGAACAACCCGAGCAGCACAGAGAAAAAGGTAAAACACACACAGGATTTTAGCATATTTTTCAGGGGTTAGCAAAAGAAATTGAAGCCGCATTGGGACGCTTGGTACTTCAGCTTGGTACTAATTTTAATGTCTTCACGTTTTATCCTACAATACAGTACTTGCTGGACAAATCGCATCCGTCAAATTTGAAAAGAAAGTCGTTTTTGTCCACATAAAGGCCGCACTGGAATATAAGCCGCAGGAACAAAGCTGATAGACGACACACACATGATTTAACGAGAAGGTTTTTAAAAGCACTGTTGATTCGTGATGACATCTAATTTGACAGTAAACGTATTTCCCATCTCGACGAGTACTTGACGGAGACAAAATAGTGTAACAACAAGATTTAACTTAAAACGCGTGAAACCTCAGGGGACGGCAGTAGCTCGGTTGGTACAGGGTGTGTTCTCTGAGTGTATCCTCCAACATAAGCATTAATGGTTGAGTTGGTGATACAGCTGCCATGTGTTCTTGGGCAAGGCACTTAACCCGCCTCGCCCCCCGTGTTTGTGTGAAAAGGTAGAAAGTAAGTAAGAAATCTTTATTTATATACCGCCCATCACAGACCAGAGTCACAAAACGGTTTACAATTGTGAGCATTTGTCTCGCTCCACACAGAGATGGGGAGCACTAAATAAATCTGAAAATGTCTACCAAAATAAGAATGCATACACTGGCCACATCACAATAGGACGCAGAGTTTAAAAAATTGGCAAAAAGTAGCGGCTTAGTCTAGCAAGTAGTGTACTTTTTACCACTGCATGGATATAAACATGGGCAAAGAGGCGGTGCATGTGAATTAGCCTGAATAAAAAAGTTAAATGAATTGGAAACATTGGAGTTCCTTGTCCATGTGTATGTGCTGCGTGTGGTTCCACTCAGTTCAGTGCAGGTTTTTTGATTTTCTGTTTCTCTTGTTTGTGTTCCTGTCTGTTCTCCTTCTCTGTGGCCAGCTGCCAGCCCTCCCCAGCCAAGGTAATCATGTATGTATCTGGCTGTGTGGGCAAAGGGGCATGGGGGGCTCTGGGCAGCAGCCACATGGCGGATCAATGTCATTTACATTCAATAACGCACAATATTAGTTTTAGAGATTGTACTCGCAGCCACAGTGAGAGAACTGACATGCCTCTACCATCGCTCACTCTACCGCTGTAACGATTGTTTTGATAAATCGATTAGTTGGACGATTACATATGACTTAAACAATGTTCAATTGATGCCTTGATACACATTGGGTTGTTTGTTAAAAAGTCATAATTCTGCAGTAATTATAGAATTATCTTCCAGCATGTTAAACTATGTTATTATTTACTGCACAAAAGGAGTGAGCTGAAGCAAAAAGCCAAAAGTCAATTACTATCAAACTTTCCATATCACAATGAAAATAGTGCAGAAATGGGACACACAGGCAGACCAATCAAACTACATATGCACATAGAATAGGCAACAATTTAACAGAATAGGGAATAGGTCATACAATTGGCTATAGGAGGTGAAACAGGTGATTCATTGATTTACTAAATTAATTGACTACTATTTCCATAATAAATGAATCAATATCTGCAACCTAAAAGCACACCCACTTTGCGTTTGATTGTGTTTGAGTGTGAAAAGCATGCTCTGGGTTAGGTGTATATTTAATGGTAATAATTTCTCACTATCATCTGAACATCTGGCTGCTGCATTCAGAAAACATACTGTATTCCATGTTCTCTCATTGTAATGAATAGTTTATCATCACGTTTGGTTATCCTGATTACTGTTATGTGCAGACAGTTTGACCTCCTCAGACCGTCGTGACTGGTTTTGTTTCCTGTTTTTTCGTAGCGGTAACGAGCAGCAGAGAGGAAACAGCGGTAGCTCCCAGTGTTCTATACAAAATGGACGTCACGCCTTCATCGAACAAATCCCAAGTCCCTCACCCCAGCTCTGCTCCTGTGGACCAGGTCTACTCTCCTAAAGTCTTACTAAATTGTGTGTCTCTCTCTCTGTCTGTCTCTCTGTGTCTGTCTGTCTCTGTCTCTCTGTGTCTCTGGCTTTGTCTTTGTGTTCCTCTGTTTCTGTCTGTCTCTTTCTCTGTCTCGCTGTTTCTGTCTGTCTCTGTGTCTTTCCTCTGTATCAGTCTCTGTCTTTCTCTGTATCTGTCTCGTCTCTCTGTGTCTTTACTGTGTCTGTCTCTCTCTGTCTCTGTCTTTCTCTGTATGTCTCTGTATCAGTCTCTCTATTTTTCTGTGTCTGTCTGTCTCTGTGTCTTTCTCTGTATCTGTCTCTCTGTCTCTGTATCAGTCTCTCTATTTCTGTCTGTCTTTCTCTGTATCTGTTTCTGTCTGTCTCTGTATCAGTCTCTCTATTTCTGTCTGTCTTTCTCTGTATCGGTCTCTGTCTGTCTCTGTATCAGTCTTTCTATTTCTGTCTGTCTCTGTCTTTCTCTGCATCTGTCTCTGTCTGTCTCTGTATCAGTCTCTCTATTTCTGTCTGTCTTTCTCTGTATCTGTCTGTCTCTGTATCTGTCTCTCTGTCTCTGTATCAGTCTTTGCCTCTGTCTCTGTCTTTCATGTTAAAGATGGATTATCCTCATGTTTTCAGAGCCAAACACACATGGAACACTGTGGAGCTCCCCCTGCTCCTGTCTGGTCAGTCTGAGTTCTGCAAAATATCTCACAAGAGCTGCTCATTTGTACTGATGGACATTTTCTCTCCCAGCTGCATCTGCTCTCCCCCCACCCCCCACACACAGCCCTCCTGCTTCTTCTGCAGCGCCCCCTACTGTCCACTACTGCCCTCTCAGTTCGTCGCTCTCGGCACAAATAAAGACTTCATTTCTCAGCTTTCCTTGCTCCTCACCGCTGCTCTGAGTGAGGACGCTGGAGAGAAGGAGGCAACGCTACAGGGGGAAGAGGAGGAGCCAAATGATCAACCTGAAAAAACTGAGCTGAACGACATAAGGTCAGACATGCATGGATCAACTGCTTCGGTGTGTCGAAGCGTTTCATTGGCTCAATATGTTTCCCAGCTTCGCATTTGTTCAGAGCATTATATGGCGCTTCCTTGGTGTGACCGCTTTCAGTATAAATGATGAATCAATTTTTCTTTACAAAGTTGGGTAATGAGGAGACAGAGTGGTGAACTTGGCGACTTTAATGGTATCTGCAAGTGAAAAACGGAGATGCCTGGTTTGGGTTCGTTTTTATTCAACAACCAAACAAGCAATTGTCTCATCAAATTATAATTTAATGTAATCTACCATTAAATTATAGCGACAGTGGCTCAGTTGGTAGAGCATAGACCTTAGAGCCTGAAGGTCGTGGGTTTGAGCCTACCATGAGACCTACTTCACGACTCCCACTGTTGACTGCTGTCGTTGTGTCCTTGGGCAAGACACTTAACCCCACTTTGCCCAAAGCCCCTGCTGAAAGATCAAGGCTCCTGTGGACTCACCACCTGCAGGAGGATCAGAGAGGGGCTGGTGCTCTGTGTACTGGGTGTAGCTCTGACTGCCACCCCCCCACCGACCCAGAAATGGATTAAGGGGAAGAAAATGGATGGATGGATGGTAATCTACCATTTTTGTTTCATGGTGAAATAGTCAATATTAAAATGTGGTGCGGTGCGTGCTGTGCTCTCAATTCAGAAGCTTGTCCACTAGATGTCAGAGTTACAAGCTTGTCTAAGCTAAGAGTCATCGACTCATTTGAAAAAAACTAGCAAATAGCCGTGGTGTGTTACGGCCCGTAACACACCACGGATGAAGCCCCGCAACTTACGGGGCTTCATCTGCCCATTGCTACTAAATAGTTTGGCGGTCGCTGTCATAGAGTATAAATGAAGTCAGCGGGCTACAGACTTATCTCAGTAAATTCTGCTTTTACAATGTACATGTTTTAGATTATAAGACATATATTCATACAGGCGTTACTTTCAACATTTAGACATACCAGTTAGTATGTCATGTAATTGGAGGTTCTTTGGAAGGCAGAGAGTTGGTGACTTGACGTTGTCTTTGTCTTTGCTCGTCCAGTCCAGGCTCAAGGGATGGATATTTCGAGATGGGATTGGACGACTCATTAGAAGAATCGACTTCCACCTCACTTCCCGTTCATGGCCCTTCTCTCCCAGTGGCAGAGGAAAAGGAGATCCAGCAGGAGGAGGTCCGACACGAAGAGGTCCAGTGTGAGGGGGCGGAGGTCTGTAAAACTGCCTGGTGCATCTGCCTTCAGCAGAGGAGTGAGGACGAGACTTGCATGAACACGACCTGTTTGGTGCTGACAGATCGGGTTCTTGGACTGCTCTTCCTGTCACATGACTTCAGTCCCACCAATCAGGATGCAGGTAGGCCTGTCACCATAGTTACTATATCAATTTATTGTTCAATACTTGATGGAAGGGACGAAATCCAATCAGCGATGTGCTCATTAGACCCTACACAGAACTCTTGGTACAGGACTGATCCAAGTATCAGGATCCTCTGCACAGGTGTTTTATTGTAAATAACTGTACACGTTTATACTAATAATGTCTTATGTTTGAACTGTACGACCTGCCCGTGCAGAAAAATCCTCTTTCTATTGTGCAAGTAACAGAACAAACATTTTGATATTATCAATGTATGAATTATACAGTATCAACATTTGTTATGTAAGTATGTAACCTCAATTTTTAAACCGTTTTGTTTTATAATTGTTGTTGGCATTATACACATTTCCCAGGGACAACAGCTGAAAACTAGCTTAGAAGCTAATGCTTACACATTTACAGAAATGTTCATTAATGTGTAATGTCCCTGTCTAATAATAGTATTGAAATAATCCATGTCCATAATTGTGTCCATTGGTTTGTTGCCAGAGCAGTAAACAATTGAACGAGTTCTGCAAATGTATAAATCATATGTTTGGTGCATTGTGTCGACACAAATCATTTGTGTGATGTATTAGGAAGTAATATTTGCGTGGATATTTCATATTCCATATTTCTCTCTTTCAGACCCGAGTGTCTCTCTGCCACAGCTGATCTCTTCTCTCCAAAAGCCTCTCCTTCTCCCCCTCTCGGACCTGCAGCTCTGCTCAGACCAGCACCAGAACTGCCTCTGCCTTCGATCCAAGTCCTCCAACACTCAGTGGCTCTTTTTTTCTGACCACAATGAGCTTCGACTAATCAGGCACGAGTTGATAAAACTCCTTCAGGTAAATACTTCTTAAGACGTTCATTCTGTTTTTACATGCCGTAATCATACTTGAAAAGGAGCAATATATAGATCTCACTCTAACATCAATGCCCCTTTACTAAACACCAGTTACTGGTCTTTCAGATGGACCTGGAGAGCCTCGAGGAGCCCAGTCCTGGTCTGCCCTCATCCCTGTTGAACTCATGGGAGCATGAAGAGTCTCGTTCAGTTGACGGAGGTTTTACAGCTCTGCTCTTCCTCTCCTCCTCCTCATCCTCCTCTTCAGAGTCGCTGCATCCACTGCTCCAGAACGTGCTGAGTCCAGCCCCTCACCTGCCCTGCCTGCTCTTCCTCTCTCACCGACAGCTCTATGTCTGGGTCCTGGATTACAGAGACCGGACTGAACCAGGTCTGCAGCAGTCCTCGTCTCGTCTTGTTCGGTTTCCGCTCGGTTCAGTCGTGGTTCACAGTCGAGAAGAGAACTGCTGCTGTGACAGTCCACATCACAAACTAAGGTGAGACATGTTTAGACCACGTTCTATTCTTATCCAGCAGAGACTGGTTTAGATTCAATCTTATCGTTGGGATCATGGCTTTCTGTTATATACATATTACGACCTTTTTCCTCATTCAAATGATTCAAATAATGGATGATCAGCTCATGCGTCTGGTCTTTGCAGCTGGAATCACAGTGTGGAGCTTCTGCTGTGTGGACACCGGCTGCTGCTGCTCTTCCCTCTGCCTCAGGATGGGGCTTCGTTCCTGGGGAAGCTCAGGCTCCAGCGGGCCTCTCTCGAAGGCGTTTGGGTGGTCGCTCTACCACAGACAAAAGCTCTCATAAACCACCAGGGTATAAAAACGGAGTACAAATGTGAAAAAAGGTGGGAGGACATCTTTTTAATCAGTGTTTTTGCGTGTAGGCGGTCCAAGTTCTGGAGAGCAGTGCTGTTGTTCCCATAAGGCTCACAGTGACAGGTAAGACCTCAATAACACTAATGCTTTAGCAGTTCAACCCTAGCCTGGCCTTAGCCTGGCCTTAGCCTGGCCTTAGCGATCCGTCACTTCAGTAAATGATCATTTCCTACATGTACACATGGGTCTGATCCTAGTGGCTGCAGTTTCCTCTGTTGAATTCCCTCCGATCAATCAGCGAGCGGGGGAGGCAGGTGTTGTAGGGAGGTGTTTGTGACATCAAGAGTTTGAGCCGAATTTGCTGGTTGTAGTTTGGCAGAGAATGCGATTAGTAAAATAATCGGTTCTGGTTTGGCTCCAAATATCAAGAAATTGAAGTCTGAGCAAGAAGAATGTTTAGTAAATGTCATTGCTGCAAAGACACGGGCTCCGTTAGTGGCAAAGGAGATTGCTAAAGCTAGGTTAAATGATAAATACCTCACTCACTGCATTAAATACATCACGGTAAACTCTGATCAAATCGACCTTTGTAGAAGACCTTAGTATGATGGTTATTATGTCACGTAGGGTCATCACAAAGCACCGCAACAACACATTTTGTTTCATATTGTAAGGGGCTTGTTGTAAATAGTTATATTTACCTTATGTTTTGCTATTTTGTAAAAACGACTTCACAGGCAAAATTTCTCTCCTCAGTTTGTCGTCACTTTCTACTTCGCTGGAAGAGATGCAGCCCTCCCCCCACCTCACACCCGGTCTCACCCCAGGCCTGAAGCTCCTCTCTGGGTTGAACGCTCAGCAGCTGCAGCCTGTCTTCCACAAACACATTGCTCTGGTAAAGCATCACCAGGGGGGGACAAAACTGTCTAAATTGCCATAATAGTTCTTCGTTATACTCACCTGACTTGAACACGTCTCATGGTCGTTCCCTGGACCATGTTCTTATGGTGCAAATGTAACGTCCGGAGTCCTGTGTGCTTCAGAGCGGCGGAGAGGAGCTGAGGCAGGTCCTGTGGCTCTCTGTGGTTCTCTACAAATCTCCTGAGGTTGAACTCACCTGTTTGCTGCTGCTCTCTGCAAACGCCATCTACTTCCTATTAGAAGACTCCGCCTCCTCGCTTGGCCCGCCCCCAGGTATCATCACTGGAAAAAACAAATGTATACAGATATATTAAAAGAACAAATAATATCCCCACCCTGACATTAGCGTGGGATAAATGTTCTAAAGTAAATCATTACAAAATTCACGATTGCTTGAAATTAGTAGTTTTTTATCTTGATAGAAGTATGCTTAGACTCTCAAATAATAAGATTTCACCAATGGTTTATCTAATTTTCAAGTCATTTAGGCCGATGGAGGACATCTTTTCAAAGAAGAATTTAAAATTTTCACATTTTGGGCCATCAAAACGTATTAGAAAGTAAATGGGGCTTTCATGCTTTAGAAATACTTTTTGAATTTGTGAAATAATTAGAAAATATATGGTTTTACAAATATGACGGGCAGACGATGCTATCGGCCTTCCCTACGCTACCACCAGAGGGAGCTGCAGAAATAGTTTTTTTATTTTTTTCCCCCCAAATTTGAAAATCACCGGCTGCGTGGCTGCGTCAAAACTGCTCAAAAAACAAACTGCTGAGTGTGATGTCATAGTGGTACAATGACATCAGAGTATTACAGGACGGACATTTTTTTTGAATCAAAAACGTCTTCAAGTTTGTTTTGGATGAGGAATATTGTAACCTAGTAGAAGCTCAAAAAAGCTCATTTTGCTTACAATGCATCCTTTAAATGCGATGGCCCTTTTTATTTCGTAACGATAGAATGTGGTCTCGTCCCACTCCTTTTTATTTGTATAATATTTGTGTTTGATCCGTCCACAGACCTGGATGTGCTGGAGTGCGGAGATTCCTCCGTGTGCTTGTGCTGCTGCCTCTCGGTCCCTCTGTCTCAAATTCAGTCTGTAAACGTGGGGTTGTTCGACCAGTACTTCAGGATCCAAGGTCAATCCTCATCAATCACTTCTTGCACTTTTTATTCATATTATTCTTATCACTTGTTTGACCCAGTTTATGGTCAACATCTCTGTAATTGCATGATACTGTTACAAAGTTGGATTTTATTTTATCATATTTTACTGGAGGCAAAACATTGTTGTATACACTCGTTAAATAAGAAGTGGTTGGTTTGATTCTGTCAAATTCAGTGCGTAAATAAAATTTGTGTTGGCGCAATTTATAAATGGAGGGTCTTGCGTTCAAGAAAAAACCTGGGAAATTCTGGCCCTGGAAGAAAAAATATAAATTAATTGGTTTTGAAAAATTGAAAAAAAAAAAAAAAAACATGTTTTGGAATACAAAGAAAGGTCACTCACCCATTATCTGTACTTCAGTTAGCAGGTTTTCCCAACATTTTGTTCTTAATTCAAATAACTTCCTCATGAGAATGAAGGCTCAGCCCCTGATCCTGAGGCTAACTCATAAATAAATAAACACATCTAAGGTCTGTGAACATGTGGTAGGAAGCAGGTCTAACGATCTTGCTAGGGCTAACAATCCTACCTCATTAGCATGTCACTGACCTATTGCTGAGGTTGCTTGTGTGGAGTGCAGGTCTAACCATCCAAACTCATTAGCATTAGCTCATTAGCATAAAGTCATTATGTTATCCTTTGTTTTAGACAGACTTTATTGATCCACAAGGGAAATTGCGTTGTCACAGTAGCTTGCATAGTATTTCACAATAAAAATAAAAAGGTATTAATCTGAAAACAAGAATACTAATAAGATAGTATTGTGAGAGTAGAGTAATCTGGATATAGGTGTTCAGGAATATACTTATCTGTGAATATGTACACATTTACAGTATAAAATAATAGGATACTACATTCAATATATACAATATATATCTGTCACAGAGCGGTGACTTGTTGTACAGCAAGATGGAGTGTTACACAAACTTATCTTTTGGAATAGTCGTTTCCAATGACATGTATCTTCCAACGCTTTCATATTGACTCTAGAATTATAATGTATATAACATGTGGTTTCCCCTCTTGTTTGTAGGGGGCAGTGGGGACCAGGTGGTGTGTTGCTTAAGCAGAGACTCTTACGCCACGGGGCAGTTTCTACAGGAGTTAATGTCGGTCCTCAGTCTCCAGCAGAGGGCGCCACCTCCAGAACCCTCTGAACAAGACTTTTACTCTGAGTTCAACTCCTCAGGTCTCTATAACCTACACAATGAAGTTCAAAAGAGCAGTGTATTACCATAGTGGACTAATTGAGGCTGACGTCGCCCATAGTATTTTCGGAATGTGGGAAAAGCTGATTTGAATGTATGCTAGCTGGAACCAATTTCCTTATATGGGCATTTGTTCCATTGGGTTTAGCCATAACTGGGGCTGATGCAATAGTGGTTGTTAAGGCAGGAGGGAATGCATCTGAGCGGTCAATCAATATATTTCTCATATCTGGATTTACAAAGACATCAACATATAAACACCAGGGTCACAGAGTCACGAGACCCACAGCATTTTACGCACAAAATAGGTGGAGGAGTTTATCGTCAATCGAAGCCAGAGCGAGTATGAGCAAGTCTTGGTCCATGTGCACTTCCCTGTTGGGCTTCATTGAGCTAAGGAGTTAGCATTGTCCATCTACATACAGTCTTACATGTAATAACTATTCAAAAGCAGCACTTAAAGATCTATTTGTCTCCCTCTGCAGGAAAGATGCGGAACTACGAGCTGGTCCACAGCCGAGTGAAGTTCATCTATCCCAGTGAAGAGGAGATGGGAGACCTGACTTTTATTGTGGCAGAGAGAAAGAACGGCTGTGCATCTTCCTCACGCAGCTTTAACATCCTCCTCTACCTCCTCGTGTTCCAGGTACATGTTTGTTTCATGTTCAAATCCAGTGTCAAATACCAAACAAGGACTAAGCTGCCGATTAGTGAGGCCTGGTTTAATGCAGTTTGTGACTTCATCTGCTTTCCCTTCTGTTGCATGTGCTGGACTTAAAACGCTCACATTCTTGACTTGTTTTGTGTGTGGTTAAGGTGATACATCAGAGCTCCACCCCCTCTGGTTCTGGCCCCGCCCCCGCCCCCGCCCCCTGCAGCTCGGGTCCGGTGTTGCAGCCACGGACTCTGATCCTCACCAGCACAGACGTGTTTCTGCTGGACGAGGACTACGTCAGTTACCCTCTGCCCGACTTCGCCAAAGAGCCCCCATCGAGGTGAGGTCAGACCCCAACGTCCACAAATGTCATGGCCCATTCTATGCGAGACAGCGAGTGAGGGAGCTTCCACCTTGTAGTCGCCATATTTTAGCTACTCTTATTTCTCCTTCTATTCTGCTGTAATGTGCAATCTCAATATTAAAATGGGTGGATCATAAACAGCACCAAGTTTGTTTTGGATGAGGGAATATTGTAACTTGGTTGAACAATAATAATAATAATACATCAAACTTATATAGTGCTTTTTTGGACGCTTTACAAAACACATACAATTAAACATTGAAGAATCAAATGAAGGAAAGGCTGAAATGGGCGAGTTCCAGAGAGTGGGGGCGGCTGCAGTGAAGGCTCGGTCCCCAAGGTCCGGTGTTTAGTCCTGAGGGGAAGGAGGAGGTTGGAGTCGAAGCTAAAAAAAAAAAGCTAATTTTTCTTACAAGAGGGGTGTCCATACTTTTTAAACCTTGATTTAAAAAACTGGATTCAAGCTGGATTTTGGAATTTAAAACGATTTGATACGTCGTTTTGATTCACACCACAGTTGCATTTTATTTTGAATGTTGGGACACAATCATAAAACAAATGTCAGTAAATAACAAAAGTCGAGAACAACAAGGTATAGCACGACTGTATTGGTGGAGCTGAAGTTGGTTGGATGACACAATGACTTTGTGTTGGCAACAGAGGGCCACATAAAATATAAAGTTTTATCTTGTCTTGATTCTGTCTTTCCTCTCACACCAGGTTATTCAGCTTTGTCTCTGTTATCTTGTCCTGTAGGGAGCGCTACCATCTGCGCGAGGCCCGGCGGATCCGTGACCTGGACCGCGTTCTGCTGGGATATCAGACTTACCCACAAGCTCTGACGCTGGTCTTCGACGAGCTGCCGGGTCCGGACCTGCTGTGCCCGCTGTCACTGGACCATTTCTCGGCTCAGGTCACGCCCGCTGAACACGATACACCTGCTCCCGGGGGCGGGGCCAGGAGTCCAGGAGGCGGGGCTTACTCTGGAGAGGTGCAGTGGTGCGTGTTTGTCCCGTCTGCAGACAGCAGAGAGAGGCTGATCTCGCTGTTGGCGCGGCAGTGGGAGATGCTGTGCAGTAGGGAGCTTCCCGTGGAACTGACTGGATGATAGAAAGTCGTATTGTTAAAGAAAAATGACTTTGTTAAAATGAGGCTCCAGCTGCACTACCTAAACACCTAGTTCTCTGTGCGTTTGTTTTCGGAATAACCAAACATGACAAGATCAACGACAAAGGGGAGCGACCACTAAAGTCTGCACCTTTCTGGATAAATATGGGAAGTAGTTTAGCTTTTATAAACAAATGCGTGGATATAAACGGACAATTATAAAGGTTATGCCAAGTCGTCTTTGTCACAGGGTGGATTCACTCAATATCAAAACAAAAGTTTAATTTTTTGTATATTATAAGCACAGAAAATACACTCTTCTTTTATGAAACAGGTTTTCACAGCAGTATTTCAGTATTTCTATTGTCTTGCATTTTTTCCCTGTTTTGCACAATATTTCTGGCTAAAGCACTTTCATAAGAACTCAACGGTTCATTAGACTCATGTGTGATCCATTGTGTAACTTTGAAAATGGGGGAAATGAAGCCATCACTTCACAGACACCTGACCCTGTGTGTCGGCCAGTCTGGAGCTGCATAAAACCATATTATTATTATTATTATTATTATTATTATTATTATTACTGCTTCTTCTTCTCTATTTAATGCAGGTTGTGCTCACATTTTTCTTCCTCAACGTCTAAAACTTTTAAGGGTTTAAATGTTTTCTTTTACTTGTTTTTGTTGGTAAATAAACCATTTTTACATCTGGTTTTTATCCAATGGAATCTTTTGTAAGTGTTATTGTGAATCGGGGAAACATTGGACTGGATCAGGACCAGTGTGTGTAATTCTTTTAAAACATTTTATTTAATACAAACTGTATATCCTTTTATGAACTGTGTAAAACTCATTTGGCTTTGTATGAAGTATGTCCAAGACTTTTATTGTTTTTGTACAGTTTTATGTGTAAATGACCACTATTTATTATCAATTGACTTCAATAAACTAATATTGTTGAAAATGCTTTGATCTTTATTTGTGGTTATAGTTATGGACACGTTTCTGACTCCAGGGGTTTTTGAAAACATTTGGACCAGAGCTGGACTCAGCAGTTGCTTTTGATGTGTAGGCACTTTACCAGCACCTTTCTGCTTCCTGTCTGTTCGACCTCACTTCCTGTTCGTGACGGTCTGTACACGAGGAATCAGCAGAAAATATCGGACATTGAACAAGGAATGCTACTGATCAGCGGAAAACTAGGAACAGACGAAAGATAACGAGAATACAAAATAAATGATGCCAAAAACATGACACAGCTAATGTTTAAAGTACAATATGTACAATTGATTGTTCTGACCATTCTGTTTGTGTACTTTGAGTACTTTGAGTATCAATCATTTATTTGTACAGCACTATTGTATTGTTTATAAAGTCACTTTACTGCTGTCACCTTATTGCACTGCTCAGTGCTTACTGCATATTACTGTGCACCATGTGCAATTGTATAGTCATTGAAATTGTAATCATTTTATTTAAATTTTTATACCTTAGTGTTGCTGATTTTTATTATGCCTTACTCTATTTTTCACCTCTCTTCTTTGACTGTTGCACTGAGAGCCAAAGCAACTCCCTAGTCTGACTTCCTGTGACTTAATAATGTATCGGTTTTATAAAGTGCTTTTCTGGACACAAAGACGCTTTACATGTGATTATTCATTCACTCCATAAACAGTGGTGATAAACTACTACTGTAGCCACAGCTGCCCTGGGGCACACTAACAGAAGCGACGCAACCAGAATGTGCCATCGGCCCCTCCGACCACCACCAACCATTCACATTCTAGGCAATGGGGGTGAAGTGTCTTGCCTAAAGACACAACGGCAGTTTGGCACTTTAAAGCCGCAGTTGCCCCACTGTGGCACATACTGTGTGTTTCCCATGTTCCTGCTGCTTCCTAAACGCATCCATGAGTCTGATGCAGCGTTTTCAGTGTTTTATCGGTTTCCTTTCATTGTTCTTTACCCTGACCCCTGAACGTCACCCTCCAACAGGATGTGTTGAGGTGGACTGGATCTGTAGTCTTCAGTGAAACACAGCCTCTGGCACCGTAACGTGTGTTCTGTTTAGGCCTCCATAGACACAATGCGTATTATAATACAGGAGAATTTCTAACATTTTTTTCATCTGTAATCACATTCAAAAATCAGAACAGTTATAATTCTTTACTGATACATGCCAACAAACTATTATAATAAAAAAAAATTGTATTTATAAGCTTTTTGTACTCAGTGATGGAAATTATAGTAACTATAGTTCAATGCATATACTGTATATAACTATTGTTTCTTAGGTAACTGTAATGTATATTTCATATATGTTGGGCCCCTACAGGCGATCGCTCTTGCATAAACACACGAAGCCTGTGGAGGAGGATGTACTTCCAGCATCAGCAGGATTGGAGTGTCGCGAGACACCTCCAGAATAATATATTAATGTCCCCACAGGGAAATGTGTCCTCTGCATCTGCAGTTCACCAATGTCCAGAACCAGGTTACAGTCTGACTAACATCACAGCAGCAAAAGTGGACCTAAATGAAGGGGATTGGATTATTATACGCTTTTTGCTTCGACCAATCCCTTTTCAAACCGTGCACAAATTTTCTTGTTTTCTCTTATTAACCTATTTTCCTGTGAATAATTGTTTGTATCTTGTGCATGTTTGAAATAAATAAACAAATTCAATTAATGATTTAGTGTGTAAAACTAGATAAAACTGGCTTTATTCACAAAACCACAATCTCAAGGCTAATGAGTGAATGTAGCATTTCAAATGTTATACTGACTGTCATGTGAAGCATTTACTGGGTTTGCGGAGAATACTTTCAGAATAAGAATGAGGGAGGTTCTTGTCCTGGTGGAGCCTCCTGCCTGAGGGAGGTTCTAGTCCTGGTGGAGCCTCCTGCCTGAGGGAGGTTCTGGTCCTGGTGGAGCCTCCTGCCTGAGGGGGGTTCTAGTCCTGGTGGAGCCTCCTGCCTGAAGGAGGTTCTGGTCCTGGTGGAGCCTCCTGCCTGAGGGAGGTTCTAGCCCTGGTGGAGCCTCCTGCCTGAGGGAGGTTCTAGCCCTGGTGGAGCCTCCTGCCTGAGGGAGGTTCTAGTCCTGGTGGAGCCTGCTGCCTGAAGGAGGTTCTGGTCCTGGTGGAGCCTCCTGCCTGAAGGAGGTTCTGGTCCTGGTGGAGCCTCCTGCCTGAGGGAGGTTCTAGTCCTGGTGGAGCCTCCTGCCTGAGGGAGGTTCTAGTCCTGGTGGAGCCTCCTGCCTGAGGGAGGTTCTAGGCACCGGGAGAGTTTGGAATAGTGCATGTGCAGATGAGAGGGGTCAGCAGTGGTACGATCAGCCCGCTCTCGAGTCCCCGTCGTACAGGTCCTACAGCGATGGATGGTTGTGGCACATGTATTTAGTTGCAAAATACTGAACACCGTTAAAACATAAAATGTAACGTACTGTATTTGTTTCATGGTCCAATCACAGAACAGTATTCCAAATACTTGGAATACATTCACACTGATTGTCAGAATAACAACTTTTCTTTAGCATCGTTTGTTGTGCTTTTTATGATTACAATATTATAAAAAACACACCTGAACAACTAAATAGAGACACTGATTGTTTTTATAATTTTGTGTAATTTTGCTGCTAGATTTCTTCATCATCAACCCTCAGGCTGTCAGGCTCCTGTCTGTATTCTGAAGACCACAAGAAAAACTCATGCTTTCCCAAAGCATTTGTGAATCTGTGTTCTTCGTAGATGTGTTGAGTTACTCCCCAACAACGATTATTACAAGTACAGTGCCTTGCAAAAGTATTCGGCCCCCATGATCCTTTCAACATTTTGCCACATTTCAGGCTTCAAACATAAAGATATAAAATTTAATTTTTTTGTCATGAATCAACAACAAGTGGGGCACAATTGTGAAGTGGAACGACATTTATTGGATAATTTAAACTTTTTTAACAAATAAAAAACTGAAAAGTGGGGCGTGCAATATTATTCGGCCCCTTTACTTTCAGTGCAGCAAACTCAGTCCAGAAGTTCAGTGAGGATCTTTGAATGATCCAATGTTGTCCTAAATGACTGATGATGATAAATAGAATGCACTTGTGTGTAATCAAGTCTCCGTATAAATGCACCTGCTCTTTGATAGTCTCAGGGTTCTGTTTAAAGCGCAGAGAGAACCATGAAGACAAAGGAACACACCAGGCAGGTCCGAGATACTGTTGTGGAGAAGTTTAAAGCCGGATTTGGATACAAAAAGATTTCCCAAGCTTTAAACATCTCAAGGAGCACTGTGCAAGCAATTATATTGAAATGGAAGGAGTATCAGACCACTGCAAATCTACCAAGACCCGGCCGTCCCTCCAAACTTTCATCTCAAACAAGGAGAAGACTGATCAGAGATACAGCCAAGAGGCCCATGATCGCTCTGGATGAACTGCAGATAACTACAGCTGAGGTGGGAGAGTCTGTCCATAGGACAACAATCAGTCGTGCACTGCACAAATCTGGCCTTTATGGAAGAGTGCCATTTCTCAAAGATATCCATAAAAAGTCTCGTTTAAAGTTTTCCACAAGCCACCTGGGAGACACACCAAACATGTGAAAGAAGGTGCTCTGGTCAAATGAAACCAAAATCGAACTTTTTGGCCACAATGCAAAACGATATGTTTGGCGTAAAAGCAACACAGCTCATCACCCTGAACACACCATCCCCACTGTCAAACATGGGGGTGGCAGCATCATGCTTTGGGCCTGCTTTTCTTCAGCAGGGACAGGGAAGATGGCTAAAATTGATGGGAAGATGGATGGAGCCAAATACAGGACCATTCTGGAAGAAAACCTTTTGGAGTCTGCAAAAGACCTGAGATTGGGACGGAGATTTATCTTCCAACAGGACAATGATCCAAAACATAAAGCTAAATCTACAATGGAATGGTTCACAAATAGACGTATCCAGGTGTTAGAATGGCCAAGTCAAAGTCCAGACCTGAATCCAATTGAGAATCTGTGGAAAGAGCTGAAGACTGCTGTTCACCAACGCTCTCCATCCAACCTCACTGAGCTCGAGCTGTTTTGCAAGGAAGAATGGGCAAGAATTCCAGTCTCTCGATGTGCAAAACTGATAGAGACATACCCCAAGCAACTTGCAGCTGTAATTGCAGCAAAAGGTGGCGCTACAAAGTATTAGCGCAAGGGGACCAAATAATATTGCACACCCCACTTTTCAGTTTTTTATTTGTTAAAAAAGTTTAAATTATCCAATAAATTTCGTTCCACTTCACGATTGTGTCCCACTTGTTGTTGATTCTTGACAAAAATTGTAATTTTTATATCTTTATGTTTGAAGCCTGAAATGTGGCGAAATGTTGAAAGGTTCAAGGGGGCCGAATACTTTCGCTAGGCACTGTATCACATTGTATCAACTTTTTATCATGTTTTCTACGCACAACTCCATCCACCAACTCTCACACGTCCTGGTTCAGCAGTTATTTCAGAAATGAAGGGAAAAGGAAGTGGACAAGGAAGGAAGTCTAGAGAGAAGCTTCAGGAGCTGTGTCTGTGGAAGTGGGCCATAATTAGTTCTGGTCAAGCCCTGGTTTAGCCCTGGTCCTGGTTCGGTCTGGGTCCAGTCATTGTGCAGTCCTGACTTGTCCTCATTGTGCCTTTTATTCCTCAAAAACAGGAAAAATGTGACGTTGGGGTGGCTTCCTGCTGCTGTGGACTCCCGGATCCTGGTTTACTCTGAATGGACTTAAGGCTTGAACGACCTGGACCTCCATGGGACTATCTTTTCTGGGCCTTTTTGTCGTCTCCCTGGTTTATACCCTTTTGTATCTTCCATTGACGCTCATGCATATTGAATAGACCTTTTAATACTCAGTGGCTCAGTGTGTTTTCAATCCGCTGTCGTCACACCTGTTTGTGGATATTCACCAAAAATGGACTAGTTTTTGGACCATTTGAACCAATGTTTTAAAATTTTTGTGAGGTGTTGATGTCACTAAACTGTAAGTATTTTTAAATAACTTTTTTTCTTCATTATTAGTTCCACAGCAGCTGCATCCACACAGTATAAGAATAGTGTGATGACATCTCATGAATACATAGAGACACATTGTTCAATTTTTGCGGATTTTCTGATCTTTCCTGAACAAATTAATTCTCCGTTATGATTTATTTTCCTCTTTCATTTCCTTTTCAATGTGATTTGGTTCGTGAAGAGGATGCGGCTCTTCTTGCTTTTGGTTGTTGTGACTGCCGTCCAATCAGGCCCCGAAACAAAGGTAAGATTTTCTTTTAACTTATTACTTAAATTATACCAAAAAAAATGTTAAAGTAATATGAAAATGGTATAACTTTCATTGAAAGCTTGAATTAGATTTATACTGTATGTTTGACCAGGATAATTGTGTCAGCTGATGTGACAAGGACAATGCTTTATTAAATCTACACTGGGAAAATGTTCTTTCTCAAAATAAATCTAGGTCTCGTCTAAAAACTCGAGGAGCCTTCTCTGTGGCTGCCCCCAAACTGACAGACACATTTTTAACACCAATTGAGTTTTACCATTTTACTTTTTATGTGTGTATATTCATGCTGTTTTCATTTTTTTATTTTATTTTTCATGTCTGTGAAGCACTTTGGGCGGCTGGTGTTGTTGCAAATGTGCTATACAATAAAAGCTGACGTTGACATTAAACCAACACTAAACACTTGCTTCTATTTTTGCACTTGTGCGTGGATAAGGAAGTCTGGGTGTCTGCCCTCGAAACCAGCAACTGACATGATTGGATGAAGATTATGATTAAGAGATCCTTTATTTGTTCACAGTGGGGACATTTCAGTGTTGCATCATCAGTTACAGAACAGTAGGAATGAGGAGCACACAGCACAAGATATGTGAACAATTATAATTCCACACTAAAATAAAATATCTAACTTTAGCATCAAAAATAAGCATAGATAGTGAGATAGATAGATATTTTTATTGATCCCCGTAGGAGAAATTAAGGTGTCCAGTAGCAGAAGACTCATCCAGGTTTGTTGTACAGTCTGACAGCCTTGTCATGTGAATTTTAGAATTTTTATTCCAAATCGTTTATTTTCAGAAAGGACGTGGCTTCTGTCAATTGGAGGAGCTGATTGAGATCCACAGGCCCTGCACCTCCTGCGCCGTTCACTCTGCCTGTCCAGTGCACTCCACACTCAGGACTCGCAACTGCACGTAAGGACTAGAGATCTTTCCCCTGAACCTGGACTGTGTCTGTGGTTCTCCACTCCTCCTCTGGTCCTCCTCTGGTCCTCCTCCCCTCCTCTAGCCCTCCTCTAGCCCTCCTCACCTCCTGTGGTCCTCCTCTGGTCCTCCTCTGGTCCTCCTCTGGTCCTCCTCCCCTCCTCTAGCCCTCCTCACCTCCTGTGGTCCTCCTCTCTCCTGTGGTCCTCCTCTCTTCTGTGGCCCTCCTCTCCTCTGGTTCTCCTCTCCTCCTTTGGTCCTCCTCTCTCATGTGGTCCTCCTCTCTCCTGTGGTCCTCCTCTCTCCTGTGGTCCTCCTCTCTCATGTGGTCCTCCTCTCTCCTGTGGTCCTCCTCTCTCCTGTGGTCCTCCTCTCTCATGTGGTCCTCCTCTCTCATGTGGTCCTCCTCTCTCCTATATTTCTCTGGGCGGTACGGTGGCTGAGTGGATAGCACTCATGCCTCCTCCTCTCTTCCTCTGGTCCTCCTCTCCTCCTCTGGTCCTCCTCTCTTCCTCTGGTCCTCCTCTCCTCTGGTCCTCCTCTCTCCTCCTCTGGTCCTCATCTCCTCCTCTGGTCTTCCTCTCTCCTCCTCTGTTCCTCCTCTCTCCTCCTCTGGTCCTCATCTCCTCCTCTGGTCCTCATCTCCTCCTCTGCTCCTCCTCTCCTCTGGTCCTCCTCTCTCCTCCTCTGGTCCTCCTCTCTCCTCTGGTCCTCCTCTCCTCTGCTCCTCCTCTCCTCTGGTCCTCCTCTCTCCTCCTCTGGTCCTCCTCTCTCCTCTGGTCCTCCTCTCCTCTGGTCCTCCTCTCTCCTCCTCTGGTCCTCCTCTCCTCTGGTCCTCCTCTCTCCTCTGGTCCTCCTCTCCTCTGGTCCTCCTCTCTCCTCCTCTGGTTCTCATCTCCTCCTCTGGTCCTCCTCTCCTCTGGTCCTCCTCTCTCCTCCTCTGGTCCTCCTCTCTCCTCCTCTGGTCCTCCTCTCTCCTCCTCTGGTCCTCCTCTCTCCTCCTCTGGTCCTCCTCTCTCCTCCTCTGGTCCTCCTCTCTCCTCCTCTGGTCCTCCTCTCTCCTCCTCTGGTCCTCCTCTCTCCTCTGGTCCTCCTCTCTCCTCCTCTGGTCCTCCTCTCTCCTCTGGTGTGTGCAGGTACTATGTGTCCATTGGGGGCCGTGAGCTGGAGCTTTCTGGCTGCAGTACAATCTGTGGGCGCCGCAACTTCAGGTCCAAGTGCTGTCCTCAGTTCTGGGGCCCTCTCTGTCTCGGTGAGTTTGAACGAATGCGTTTTGGTTTTTAGTCAATGGGGGAAAGAAGCATTGAGCAATAAAGCTAATCAAACTACAGATTTAATTAATTTATCCATATGGACTTTTACTATATTTTCCTATTGTTCTATGATTGGAAACAGAAAACATGGGAATGAAAGTATCTGAAAGCTTGGTCCAGATGAAAATAATATTGAAACGTACAAAAAAGACCTTAGAATGTGGTCCATGGCTCCTACACAATGTGACATAGTTTGGTTCTCTCCAGTTTACATGATTTCAATTTTCAAAGCACAAACCTTGGGCTGAGACTATCAAAAGTATAACATTATTTTTATCTTGAATGTCGACACGTGTTTGAACGTTATTATTATAGATCCATGTGTTTGAAGCACAAAGTGTATTATTGACAGACAGTGTAGCTAACATTAGCTTAGCCACGGAGCTGGTGTCGCACGTGCAGCAGTCCGTTGTTGCTAAGTAACGTCAAGAATCAGAAGAATAACGTGTGCGTGATGACATCATTCGCCCAAGTGAGTATTAAATCTTGACTTTTGCGAGTCTTTTGTTAGCTCTGCAAACTTCGAGAATCTTTATTTTTTATGCCCTGGTCATCCCTTGTATTTTCATGTCCGTAAAATAATTTTGTCAGTGTCCTAAGAATTAGCTAGTTGTGAAAATAACTAGCTAGCTGTTAGTTAGCAAACATGAGCTAATGTTTGCTAACTGGAGTTCATGAACGTGGCATATCTTTTTGATGCTTGGTCAACAATCTACTACTATCAAAATTGTGTCGTGCATTGGCCTTACTAACATTATTGTTGTTATAATGTTTGATTGTCATTAGAAGCATTTAAATGTGAGGAAAGAACATTATATTATTTCTGCTTTCTCTTTCAGCTTGTCCAAGTTGGTCTGGAAAAACATGTAACTACAGAGGCTCATGTTCTGATGGAGAGACTGGAAATGGGACGTGCATCTGTGACGTCGGTGTCTATATCCTCCTTTCTATTCTGACACATTGAGTCTGTGCTGATATGAATATGATATGTCTTTCAGGATAAATTCTCTGGTTTCGCTTGTAATGAGTGCAAAAACCCAAACGCATACGGAGTGAACTGTGACAAAGGTATTTTAACTCTGAGATATACGTTTCTGTTTTTTTTTTTTTTTAAAGCATCACCTTGTGTAGAAAGTTTCTTCCTAAACTTTACTAATGCCAGCATGATGAAGTAACTATATCATATTCATTCTGTTTTGTGCCAGAACAGAATGAAACAATATCTTAGTAAAATGACATTTGTTTTGTGTTTCTATTATGTATTATTCATGTTCTTCGTGGCCTGTTGTTTGGTCTCAACTTCCTCACATACAGTAAATGTACTATAGGCTTACTGTAAATGCACAAACCATGTCAATCTACTTTATTCTGAACGTAAAAACATACTGACATGACATCGGCTGTCCTTATTTTATACAAAGATATGAAAAACGTCTAGCAGGAAATTATGTTTTCACCATGGTGTGTCTGTTATTCGTGTTGGATGTTAGCAGCATAACATAAAAGGCAGATTTTTACTTAACAGAACAAGGACCATTATTAGATTGAAGTCACCCTGATCAACCAGACCCTCTTCTTTCTGGAACATGTGAAAGCAGTATTGGAAAATCGTTATTAACACTGATGCATCTGGATCCAGGGTTTCTTTCCCTCCTTTTGCTCCTCTGTGCTCTACAAGCCTTAGAGTCTGAGTCCGGTACCCAGACTCAGGACTAAACATGTGAAATCTGGAACAGTCTTTCTTAAAAAGCGAGACAGGCTTCCACTCTGACGACGTTCAAACCCAGTTCTGTTTAGTTGTTCATACGACTGAAGGAGTGTCTCTTTACTTGTCATTATTTGTGATTATAATAATTTTGTTAAGCAGTTTTTAAAATATGTCTTTTTACAAATGTGTATGCAATGCTGTTCATCCAACAAACCTCTGAATGACCTCAAAAATACGAAATGACTGAATTTCCCTTGTCGTAATGAAATCTGTGTGTTTCAGAATGTGACTGTAACCGTGGCGTCTGTAACAAGGGCCCAGAGGGAGATGGACAGTGCTTCTGCCAGCCTCCGTTCACGGGCAAACGCTGCGACCAACGTAAGCAAAGCAAAATGGTTTATTTCAAATTAGACAGTGAGATGACAACAACAATCTTCCATTTCAAACCATGGATGGATGAGAATATTTAGGAAAGAAATAAGAGCGAAATGATTGAACGCACAACACTGAAAACTAAAAAATACAAAAGACACTGGAGAAACAGCGCATTGAAAATAAATATCATCTAAAAGAACGTAGATTTTCTCAAACTTTTAATCAAAACACATACAATCAAGAACTACCACTGCTGAATTACAGTTATTGTTAGTATTATTAACAACGGTGTTAAAACATGCTCAAGTTACGACACAAAGAGAGACCCAAAAAGTGACACAAGACTGAATGTAAAAATTAACACGTTTATTAATGCAGAGGGAGGTTAGACTGGATGGTCCGTAGGTAAGTAACCCAGAAACTTCCTAGAACATAACAAGATAAGTGCAAGGAAGTCAGTAATTCGATTCAATTCAGACATATTTATTCTATACAAAACCGTTGAATTCGCCAACACAGATCAGAGAAACACACAGTTCAAACACAACAAATGCTGTGATAAAAACACATAAAGCCATTGGTCCATAAGAGGCAGATTGGTCCATTAGAGGCAGATGACCAATGTCCACAAATGTTGTTGAATGTGTCACCTGGATCATCACAAGTGGATGAAAATTGAGGAATGAAGGACCAGTTTGAAAGGAAAATGTCCAAAACCTACACTAGCACCTGCTACAAACCGTCTCCCGCCTCTTAACAAACCATAATCTCTTAATGTGTGTGTGCAGTGAGCTCGGGTTGCCGCTCCTGCCCCCCGTACTCCTTCTGCAGAGGGGATGGAGACGCAGCTGTGTGTGACTGTCTGCCCGGACACAGAAAAACCTCTCAGGGAAAATGTGCAAGTGAGTAAACCGCTAGCGAACGGGGCATAAGTCGGCTCGTCTCTTGGTCATTAAAGTTGGCTGTATGATTGTACCGACCTTCTTTGTTCATAGTTAACACGTGCAGTTTGTCCTAGCAGAAACAACGTCATCTTTTGCATATTTGTGTCTCCCTGGCAGCAGTGTTGTGGGTTTGATCCCACCTCCAGACGGGGCCTTCCTGTTTGGAGTTTGCATGTTCTCCCCATGTTTGCATAGGTTTCCTCTGGGTGCTCCAGGTCTCACTTTCCTCTTCCAACGTATTATAGTCCCCCCCTTCCTGAAAGAGATTTTGAAACCTCAGTCAGACTTTGCTGGTTAAATAAAGGTAAAAAAACACAAATATAAGTGTAAATAATAGAACTATTTTGAGAGCAAAGAATATATGGATTTTTATTACATAGTTATTTTATTTTATTTTTGATTGCCTTAGCTTGTGTCAGAGGGGCAATAATGCGCAAAATAGCAGCCATGTTAGTTTAAAACCTTCTTTGTTTTCAACCCAAACTATGTACTGTACTTCTGTTACTTTGGTTTGCGGCCTGCTTTGTGTTAAAGGAATTTTAAAATATCAATTTCTCTGGCGAATAGTAGTTGATGGCTATGAGGTTTGTCTGCAAATGAAATCGAAAATCTAGGAATGTTTGATGCTGTGCTGTGGAACATCCAATCTGATGTCATTTCTAATGGGAAAAGCAGGAGGAGGTGCCCCAGAAAAGCTATAGAAGAAACTGTAGGCACCCCAAAAACAGATAATGAATAAGAAAAGGGTTACTTTCTACACAAGCAACAGTCAGGAGAACAATGATGCTCACAAAGAAGTTAGACAAGAGCTGAGGATAGCTAAAAAGTTGAGCACCAAGACAGAAGTGGTAGACTGGCCTTAGCCATCCGTAAACTCAATTATTATTTGTCAATCATTATTTCATATGAAATTAAATGCATACGATGGTATGGTAAGACGGGGCGGCAGTGGCTCAGTTGGTAGTGCATTGGCCTTTGGGCCTGAAAGTTGTGGGTCTTACCCAGTGGGGGAGGGTCCCAGCTCAAAAGTGGCCAAAATGACGTGCGCTGACATGCTGCAATACCACCCCGGGCCGATGGGGACCCAGAAGTAGAATTAGCCAATGCTAACATAGCATTGGCAGACCTCTCAAAAACGTCTTTACAGGATGGACCAAAAGTTGGCTCTTGGCCCAAAGCTCCGTTCCACATGTGTGTCAATGCTGAGGGGAGTGTTTTGGTCCACTCTAGTTTACTTGCTGTGAATTTTTGAAGTCTCTCGTTCAAATGAATGGAGCTGCGCCGACTGACGCATGCACAGATGCGTTTTTTCACAATTTTCTTGTGGCCGGGACCACTCGCGGCCATTTTGGATTGCTCCAGTAGAGCACATTTTTTGGCCCATTAGTTAGAACGGCGGAGATAGGCGTGACTCTGTCCGTTAATATATACAGTCTATGGTTCAAGCCCAAGAAAAGACCTACTTCACAACTCCCACTGATGTCTGCTGTTGTTGTGTCCTTGGGCAAGACACTTAACCCCACTTTGCCTGAAGCCCCCGATGAAAGATTGAGGCTCCTGTGGACTCACCACCTGCAGTTGGATCAGTGAGGGGCTGGTGCTCTGTGAACTGGGTGCAGCTCTGACTGCCACCCCCTGACCCAGAAATGGATTAAAGGGAAGAAGATGGATGGATGGTATGTTAAGACCAAGCTACAGTAGTGGCGACCTGAGAGCAGCATGGAAAGGCAGTATATCCATGTCCTCTGTTCTTCAGATTGAAGAGACAGTCAGAGCAAGAATAAGATGTGCTTTATATATTAAGATTACTTACTTACCATATTATAAAACCAATTATCACTTAATCTTTTGTCCCAACCGCTATTAGACCACTGCACTCTTTATTTTATTTTAGTTAAGAGATGTTATTGATTTCTCTTCAGGTGCTGTGTGCTCCTCATTCCTACTGTCTTTAGCTTGTGATGCAACACTGACATTTCCCCACTGTGGGACAAATAAAGGATCTCTAATCTTAATCTATACTCTCTACTGGTGATATGGACTTTAGTGTTTGAGCTTGTATTGTTGTATTACTTTCATATGTTTGTATGGGCTCCACCTTTCCCTGTGTTTTCATGTGTTTTATGCCCTGTGCTGCTCAAATGAATTGCCCTTGGTGCGATAAATCAAGTCTGTATCTGAATCTGAAACTTTTGTTATTGTTGTTGTCCAGCTGTGTGCTCCTCCCGGGACTGTGACGAGAATGCGCAGTGCTCATCTCAGGGATCAAAAGTCACCTGCGTCTGTAAACCAGACTACGAGGGCAATGGCCGAGTGTGTGTCCCCAAAAACCCCTGCAACCAGAACAACGGAGACTGCCCAGTGAACTCCACCGTGTGTGCGTTCAGCGGAGCAAACAAGGTCAGTCCTGTGAATGACCCCAGGCTGAAACCATTCACCGAGTTTAGGTTTTAATCAACTTTGTTATTTATATATATACTGTATATTCAGGGATGGGTTACTGTGTGTGTGTGTGTGGCTGTGAGCATGCGCTGCTTATGCCACAGTGAATTAGAATTAATCAGAAGTCACCATTTCTTAGTGCATTTTATAAAAAATGTCCATGCTGAAGGGGGCTGTGTTGGCTCTCACTTGGTCTTTTGTGTTATTTCTGACTTAAACTTCTTAATTGTATGTTAATAACCATGCGCCTTTCGTCTCAAACTAAAGTTACACCCAAAAAAAATGCATATACAGTAAAACATGAACAGAACTGATAACAGTGCAGTTACAATGGGATTTTTTACACATTGCGCCAAAACAAAAGTGATGGAGGACATATTCATAGAAATGACTTGTTGCACATTGGGGTTGTTGGATATCAACATATTTAGTAAACACATTTTCTGTCATTATCCTAAAACCTCATGTTTTCACACCGATCATGGCCTTTCCATTCACATTGACCCCGCGCTGCCAGGCCATTCTGACTCGGCTTTTTTCTGAGCCATGTTCAGTATAAACATAAAGACCTAATGTAGCTGTGATTTTAATGTTTGCAAAATGTTTATTACCCCACAGGTCAAACGTAATGTGGGTAAATACATGAGCTGTTTGACCTGCCGTTCTGAGGTAGGATTGCAAAGGGGCTGAACATTGCTGGTTTATTCCCAGAAAGTATCAGGTAGATTTTCACGGGAAGTTAAGAGGGAGTATTGGGAATATTCCATAGCTGTGAATGAATTGTAATGTAATTAAAATGTATCATATCTAGACATAAATACAAACAGAAGTCATAACATCATCATAGCATCAAACTTTTGTACTTTGGGCGCAAAATTGTGGTCTGGTCTTATAGAAATCTTCTGTACATGTGATTGAGGCATGCACTGGACCAGTAGGGGGCGAAGTCTCAGTAACCAGGCAGGAAGCATGGCTATGGTGATTGAGGAACAGTCCCAACAGAATTCTTATCTTTAAAATGAGCACGTTGAATAATCCGGTGCCTCTTTGGACAAAAGACTCATTTTGCTCTCTGATTGGATAATTGGAAAGTTTTTTTATTTTTAATTGAGTGTAACTTCTGTTTAAGTAAGTAATCTTTATTTATATACCCCCTTTCACAGACCAGAGTCACAAAGCGGTTTACAATTGTTATTTTATGGGCATTAGTCTCTCACTCCACACAGAGATTGGAGCGGGGCAAGTACAGGAGGCGCATGCCAGACCTATTGTACATATTTTTAGTGGTAGGGGGATCCGGAGTACCTGGAGGAAACCTACACAGACACAGGGCGAACATTCAAACTCCACTCAGAGTTTAAACTGTAATTTCATCAATACGGCTAAAATCTCTGCTGCTTTTTGCATTTTTCCACATTCCTAAAGCTCTCCTTATTAAACTACTACTTGATTGATTTCAAATAATCACAAATAATTATTATTCACATGTATTATCCTCAAAATTAATGTATAGTTTAGAGACATCTTCTGCTCTCTCTGCAGTCCACGTGCCAGTGCATGGCAGGGATGAGACCAGTAGGGGGCAGCGCTCAGTTCGGCTGTGAGCTGGTGTCAGCCTGTTTGAAAGACTCCTGCCATCCCTCTGCTTCCTGTCGCACCGGATTGGACGGACATGACAGGTCGAGTATAATTGATACGTTTTTTACAACACTGAAAGTTTTGTAAATATGGGATTTTTATACATTTTTTTTACATGTATTGAATTACTTTTTGTGACTTGTGGCCTGTGCAGATGTGAGTGCAGTTCAGAGCAGATCGGTGACGGTTGGAGATGTTACGGAAACCTGATGGAGCAGCTTCTAGAACTCGACAGAACCGGAGACCACCGCGGCAATCTGACCGAAACTATTGCTCTTTTTGGTCGGTTATACCACGATCATTGTACAAAATTCACTGAATATCTCTATACATCAGATGAACACACTCATCAAAAATGTTAATATTCCAATGGATTTGGAAAGTATGCAAACAGCCATGTATAGAATGCACTTTTGGCAACACCAAAAAAGAGTTGTGTCAAAGTTTTTGACATTTTCAATGAGGAAGAATCACCTTTAGGGATGTAAAAAACGTACGAATTTTAATGACTGAACACCGAGCCTCTTTAACTGGTTGAAACCGGTTAACCGCGTAGTTTAAAATAGTCCACGTTCTTTGAAATAACAACCATTTCGAGCCATGCACTTTCCATAAGTGCAGCTATACGTTCTACTAGATCAGAGCCGAGACAGCGGAGCGATACCTGCAACAGCTTCGGCACCTTTGCGCACAGAGAACTGCTTTTATTTATCTTTCCATCTTCTGTGCTGCGGGTTAAAGCTTTTTAGCAGCAAACGACAGCTCGTCCACATGGTCAGAGCAGCGAGTGACGAGCCGCGTCTCGCAGGTCTCCGCTAAAGTTTAAACACAAGTGCTGTCTGTGGAGCCGCGCAGCACAAACATGGTCCATGTGGTTTGACTGGAGCCGCGTATTTGCGAGGATCCTTTTGGCTGCGTGACACAGCGGAGCGCGACAGACCGGTATGTGTGTGTGTCTGTATATGTACGTACGTATATGTAAGCTCCAATGGAGTTCTAACCCGCTCAAGTGTGCAACTTTGGCGGACTAGTAACGGAGGAGAGAGACGGACAAGAGTATGGATGGTGTGTGTGTGTGTGTGTGTGTGTGTGTGTGTGTGTGTGTGTGTGTGTGTGTGTGTGTGTGTGTGTGTGTGTGTGTGTGTGTGTGTGTGTGTGTGTGTGTGTGTGTGTGTGTGTGTGTGTGTGTGTGTGTGTGTGTGTGTGTGTGTGTGTGTGTGTCGTGCGGCATGAAAGTCGGCCCGGAGTTTACTAATAGCAGTTGACCCGCTCCTTCACACCGTGTGAATAGGGCTTAAAATAGCGTTATTAGTAGACCCCCTCCTCCCCCTTTTCTTTTTTTTGACCGGCTAACGCTGTGACGGTCAACCACCGGTTAAAGGGTCACCGATTTACATCCCTAATCACCTTAGCTGTGAATTTATAGAGATGCAGTACAGTATTTTTCTGATTATAAGTCGCTCCGGAGTCGCGCCAGCTGAAAATGCATACAAAAATAAGGAAAAAGTTGCACAAGAGTAAATGTATGAATTTCAGTCGCTCCAGAGTATAAATTGCACCCTCGGCCAAACTATGACAAGAACTGAGACTTATAATCTGAAAAATACGTAGGTAAGTGATTGTTAACTGATCTTTTACTTGTTTTGTTTATTTTGCTGTCTTTGTGTGCTAATGTACTGCAGTTATTTGAATTGTTGTTTTTGTGATAATTTCCCTTAATTTAGAGAAAGGCTGCTCGCTGCTGTTGAACCATGACGGCCCCTTTACAGCCTTCATTCCACTGCTCAGGACTCCGCTCACGGTGGGTCACACCATACGGGAGCACCGCATTTTACACAAATCCCAACATAATTACATTCAACATCAATGAAGAACGATAGGAAAGTTTTTCTCCAAATCCCTCTTGCATCAACGCTTTTTGCTCAGTAACTGTTTCTGTCTCTCACCATTTTTATCTTTAAAAAATCCTTGGTTTTTGCAGAAAATTAATGCTCTTATAAGGAAATTCCACTTTCAGCAAACCGTATGGGTGATGTCCGCAGTCGGTCATTCCACTCCTACCATAAGACTCTTTCTGTTGGTCCATGTAGGTAAGGCAAGTTTATTTATATAGCACAATTCACACACAAGGCAACTCATAGTGCGGAACAAAACAAGATATTAACAGTCACAAGGCATTCAAATCATAAATAATCACAATACATTAAAAAGAAAGATGAAATTATAGAATACCTCAGCTGTATGCACAGCTAAACAGAACTGTTTTACATTTTCAGAGAAGAAGCCTGTCTCACATATTCAGGAAGATTGTTCCAGTTTTTAGCAGCATGAATCTGAAATGTAGACTCTCCATGCTTAGTTCTGACTCTGGGACCAGCAGGAGGCCAGTCCCTGTGCTCCTCAGAGTCCGAGTTGGTTCATATGGCACTAACCTGTCACTAACGTACTTTGGTGCGTATGTTTGCTACCTCCTTGACATTCTTAACACTATCCACCCAGTTAAGTATTACCTAGTCTAAAACAAAAAACACAAAACATTTTTTTTTGAGGGAAATTTGTATAGGATGATAATACATATTTTTACCTAAATTACAAGGCGTAGGGCATACTGGAAACAGACTTGGGAAATGCTCTCATTATTATATATGCTTCTGCTTCAGGTCATCTCATAGATTATTTAATAAAGGACATATTTCACTTTATTCAGCTAATCTGTCTCATCCAGTGATTCCTTGTTAACTCGTTGCATGAGCCTTTGTGTGATTTTGTGTTTGTTGCAGGGTGTGAATGAAGAGGAAGTGTGTAAGAACCACCTGATCTTAGGGGAACATCTTTACAAAGACCTTGAGGGGAAGGACTTCAGTCTGTACGGAGGAGGACGGCTGCGCAGCAAGGGCAACAAGGTCAACACTCAAGACACATGGAAATAATGCATGAATGATTGATGTTCCATTTACAGTCATCTTTCTTCATGGAACCGTAAATTCTAGAATAGCAGAGAGAGCAGACACATACATTTCACCAAGAGAAGTTGGATGGACTCATTACATGTGGACAACAGTTGGATCTGTTTGATTGGAGAACATTCTGACTAGGGGTGTGACGATATATCGATTTTTCGATATATTGCGATACTTTCTCCCGCGATTCGATTATCGATATGTATTTGCCAAGTATCGATATCGATTTTGAAAAAAAAAAAACGTAATATATGGCTACATTACGCATCTCCATTCCATTTATCATGAAATAAAGTGTATTTTTTCTTTTATTTATGTCATAAATTGGCATATTGTATATTTCTGACCAATATATCGATAATCGTCATATCGTGATAAAATTGTTATCGTGTTATCGTGATATCGTTATCGTGATATTGTTATCGTGACAATATTGTTATCGTGAGCTTTGTATTGTGTATCGTATCGTATCATGAGGTACCCTTAGGTTCCCACCCCTAATTCTGACCTGCCCCAATGTGGGCAAGTCAGAGGGAAGATATAGGTGGGGTATGGGGGTAGACAGAGAAGAGTGAGGCAGACATGTGGGGGATGGAAGAGCTGGTAACTGTATATATCCCCGGCCTTGAAGTCTGGAATTTTAACTTATCAAAGGCACAAATTTTAAACATTAATTGTCATTTCTGATTCCCATCTGTTCCATAGAGCCGTCCACAGTAATGAGTGGGATCATTCTCAAGAAAGTTGGTTCTGCTTTGTTCCAATTGTTTATGTTAATTGATTGATGGATATAAACTTTGCAAGGTCTTTAAGTTTATGTTTGACCTTTAACTCATTCTGTTGGGATCGCATCACGTCCTCGATCACCCTGGTCAGCTCGTTATACAGGGTATGTGCACACATTTGGGTTACGGTTTAATGTAAATTGTTAATAAAATAATGAATCTTTTAATCACTGAATCTCAAGTATATTCAATAATCAATATTGGTAAACTAAAATCAAACCTCTTAGTGTGAAATCATATTTCTTGTTATACTTCTGTAAAATGGGACAATATTCAGGTGCATTATTACTAATTATGATCTAAACTTCCTGAATGAATGTAGAATACACCACAGCCATAAAGAGAGGGAACAAAATGAGCTCTGGGGAAAGCTCATCCTAATACTCTATGTCCAATCATGCAAAAGTACAGACTCTGGCTTGAATTATTATCAACACTCATGGAAATGGAAAGGGCAAAATACCATATTATGAAACAATACAAAACAGATCATGCTTCATTCGAAAATGAGCTTGAATGATGTTTATTTTCATTTTTTATTTAACTACACATGTAGCTACAGTCAAGTCAGCAAGAAAAACATGTGTTGTCTCAATTTGTTTGTTTTTCTTGTCAGTTAGCTACAAAGTACGCTGCATCATGTCTTAATTCAGGTTTATTTAATTTTCACAGAGATAGTCTTTGGTATAATCTGCAGTGGCCTGTTGTTGATTGTGGAGAAACAAGGAAACAGCTTCTCAGAGAAAGACTTTGTAACGACATGTAATTGTTCCTCTGTGTCCGCATCAGAAAACGACAATTGTCCTTTGTCAAAGTCCAGTTTCACTCGGATTCTCTGTAGATTCTTCTCCAAACTAAGTGTCTTGTCCTGTTTCGGTCGACAGACGGCATGATATTGTCCATCGTGAAAACGTATTTCCCAAACTCCTGTGTTCATCGGTGCCTTCCTCTGTACCGACTCGCTGACCACGCCCACAGACCAATAATCATCACCTGAAACCTCCACGTCCCAACTGTGAGTCCCTGAGCTGAACCCTTCTGATCCCAGGACTCTGTGCCACCCAAACCGCTCTGGATTCTCTGGAAACTTTTGTCTTTCTCCATATTTTACATTCGTCAAGTCCCCAGTCAGACTGAGTTCTGGATGACCAGTGTTTGGATCAAGAACAACAGGGTAGAACTGGAACAGGTCTTTCATGTTCTTCCAGATGTTGAATCCCAGGTTGCGTACATGTTTGGCCTGGTCTATCAGAGCTCCCGGTCCCAGCTCTGGTCCTACCACTGGGGGGCAGCATTTCACTCTCTCCAGTGCAGCCTTATACTGCAGCAGGAAGGAAACATCTGCTGAGGCCATGTGCTTCTTTGTGGCTGTGATTGTCTCAGACAGAGCCTCCATATCTCGGTTCACAGCTGCCATCTTGTCCTCCAGGCTCCTCCTCTTCTGCTGCTCTTCCTCCCTCAGAGCGCTGATCCGGCTCTGCTCTTCTTCCTCTAGAAACTGGTGCAGCCTCTTAAACTGATCCTGAATCTGCCTCTCTGTTAGCCGAGCCTGGGCTTCAACGTGAGTCGCAGCAGCAGAAAACTCAATTTTGCTTTTATTCACGTCCTAGGGAGGCAAAATAAAAGTATTTAAACACTGACCTCAAATATTTCCTCACGTCTGTCAGCCACGGCAATTGTGCAAAATTGACTTGACAAACTATTCTACTGTGAATGCACTTCTGATTATAATTTCCTCCTCACTTTTGGAATAGGCTAGCCCAAAACCCTGCTCGTTGGTCTGTGGCTACTTTTGTTATTTTACCTTTTTGTGCAATGAGATCTGTTTATTGCAGAACAGTAAGTGAGTTATTAATAAGTAAGTAAGTAATCTTTATTTATATACCGCCTTTCAGAGACCAGAGTCACAAAGTGGTTTACAATTGTTATTTTTGGGCAATTGTTAGATCCGTACATCATGACATTAGCCCTGGACATTACATCCGTCCAGGGTTGGGTAAGTTACTCTGAAAAAGTCATTAGTTACATATTACTAATTACTTTCAAAAAATGTGACGAGATTCACTACGTGGTTACAATCACCAACTTTACTGGGGGATTTCTGTATTCTTATTATTATCTACATGCACCATATTTGTATTTTTATCACCTGTTAAAGATTATGGTGAACAACAAATTCGTTATTTAAAATGTTGCAAATAACATAAGATCAACAGTGGAGACGTCTTTTACACCTATCCCTGTGACCACAACATGTAACAACTGCCAACAGACAGAAACTAAAAATAGTAGAAACCCAAACTACTGATAGACATTACAAAAACACACAATGAACCATGCGTCCCAATAGAATAAGAAACCTGGCGATCACACCTGCAGCTGTTCGGCCAGACGCTGGAGAACGTCCTCTAGCTGATTCCTGAAGCCGGGTGTCACCTCGTCGATGGGTTTGAAGATGTGGTTTTTGTGAGCATCCGAGTCTCTGCAGACCAAACAAACTGGTTCTTGGTCATTAAAACAATACAACTTCAGTCTCTCGGAGTGCTCTCTGCATGATCCAATTCTGCTCTCTTTAAAATCCACACACAAATTTGACAAGGCCCGGTTCAATGGTGGATCTCCGCTGCATGAACTTCTCTTGCAGATTGGACAATTCCTTAAGGGCGTCTCTTCCCACCAGGTCTTCAAACACTCTCTGCAGAAGCTGTGGGTGCAGGACAGGAGCACTGGATCTCTGAAGACATTATAACAGATCGGACAAGACAAGTCCTGCTCTGACACTGCCATTGCTGTCATTCTCCCTAAACTTACAACGTTTTTGTGATTTCAAACCCAAGTCTTCAGTGACAGTACAGTTCTAGATTAGCCACCGGCAAAAAGAGAGTGGAAGCATCGTTCTTTGTGCATTGTGTGCAAAAGCCACAGCAATATTTGTTTCCTGTCTGGCGTGCATATGACGCATGCACACACACACAAGCACCTACAAACACCACAACACACAACTCTGGTTTGTGTCCCTTCATAGCCAGTAAACCAATTGATTATATATTTTTGCTTTTGTAGATAACACAGAAAATATCATAACTTTTCTTAATTCAATCAAGGTTAGAATTGTCTGTTCAAATTGAGCAGAGATTTGTCTTACAACACGGCACATTTAAAAATCATTAATTAAAACACACCTAAAATACATTAAGATTATCTTTTTTTCATGACCTATTATTAATTCTCTTAATTTCAATTTGGCAATGTGTAAATAGCTGGAGGGCCGAACGCTGTTGTATGCTTGTGTGTGATCATTGGCCATTTGTCACATTTAACACAAAGGATTTTTCCTCTGCATTGTCCGTGTCATGTCTTTTTACAATCCAGTTAAACATTGATTGATTGATGTTTGTATTGTAATTACAGAAGGTGATCCTGATGGACGACCCTACTGTTGTTTACTCGGTGCTCAGTGAAAACCATCCAGCCGCGAACGGAGTCATCCACATCATCGACGGGGTCATGATCAGCTCAATGAACAGACCCGTTCGCAATGAAAAGGTGTGACCAAAACTTAATTCTGTGTTTGCCCTCGTTGAACTACTCCCTGTTTTATTTCTCAAAGCACCAGTAAACAAATAAAACACGTAAGTAATGATGTACTGGCTTTAGAGCGCTTTTTTAGACACTCAAAGGTGCTTAACTACAACGATGCCGCACTGTTCAACTGACGGAAGCTTGTAGTTTGTTTACGGATCCATCACGACTGATTTATCTTTTTCATGTCTTCTATTTGTTGCATTATTCTGAGTTGTCCAGGAAGGAAGACCAAGAGTTCCATTCAAACATTAGGCGCTGGTGCTATGTAGCATCTCTGATTGCCACTCCGACCAAGAAATGGATTAAGGGGAAGAAAATGGATGGATGGATGGCATTCAAACATTTATTTTTGATAAGATGCTGTCCTGCCCTGTACCCGTGTCTACCCCAGCGCTCTCTGAGGGCGCTCCTCTCAGCTGATTTATGTGATTTATATTATAAACAGTGCCTTGGGGTTCCTCATAAGGTACAATTTTCCAGACTCTCATTTTGGGCCCCCCAGGCTGTCTTTAGTTTTCTACAACAGGTTTATCTTAATTGAAAACACAGTTAACATTGAATGATAAAAATGTGATTAACAACAAACAATTGCATCAATACAAAAGCTCCATCTCTGTTGAATTGATACGATTGGCGCATTCGACGCATGAGACATTTCATTTTATATTTATATTTTTAAAACATGATATTGTCTTTGTAAATCTAGATATGAGCTTTATAAGAATTGACCAATTGTTAATGCTGTTTTAACCTACAGCCATGGTTCAGCATTTTTAATCTTGGTTGCCTTTTCCAAGGAGAAGTGATCTTTGAAACAGAGACAGATGCCTTTATTCGCTGGGAAGTATCGCACTTTGCCATTACAACCATCTTAGCTTCACACCTGTCCCTGTTATGGCACAAAGCTAGGGATTGGCTCCAGCTTATGCTCAAATCCGCTTCATCCGTCTTCTGTCAGCCTGCTACTCTGTTTTGATGGCAGACAAGTTGCCTCCCAATGTAAAACTACCAAAACAACAACAAATCTTACTATTATACATCCGTGATTGTGTTGTTTTGGTTCTTTTGACATCATAACGTGTGCATTTTCTTTACGTTGCTTTTCAGTTTTCCGCTCTGACGATCGGTGAGATTCTGAGGAAAGACGACCAGTTTAACCGCTTCCTGTCTCTGGTGGATGTGGGTATATTTTTGCCATTGAAGGAAATCAAAAAGAAGTATTTCTCTTATATACTCCATAGCAGTGACAAGTAATGTTACAAATTGTCCACATATTTCTCTTATGAATTTTGCAGAACTGCGGTGCTCCCCTTCCACTCAGAGGATTGGGGCCTTTAACCGTGTTTGTTCCGACCAATCAGGCAATAGACGCGGCCCGAGATGGCAGCATTCTCTACATGCTCAACAATGTAATGGCAATTCAATATTACTATTTCTAGAGTTTGTTTGAATGTTTTAAAGTTTTAAATCAGTTCAAACATAAGAAATGCAACAATAAAAAACACATTGAGCCATTGGTCCATAAGGGGCAGAGACCAATGTCCATAAAAGTTGTGAAATGTCGAGTGTCCTGGATCACACGTCTTTTTAGATACAGAGAGATAGATTTAAAGATAGATAGATCCTTGATTGATCCTTGTAAGAGAGATGTATTTACCTGTTCACATTCAGAGTTAACTGCAGTAAATGTAGCTGTTGTCGGTGGCAGAGAAAGTTTCAAAAGTAGGCAAAAGAGAAAA
This sequence comes from Knipowitschia caucasica, assembly GCA_964034765.1. Classification (NCBI taxonomy): domain Eukaryota; kingdom Metazoa; phylum Chordata; class Actinopteri; order Gobiiformes; family Gobiidae; genus Knipowitschia; species Knipowitschia caucasica. Next base: position 38,574,203 of record OZ035830.1, on the reverse strand, counting down.
TCTGGAGCATTTATTAGCAAAGCAAAGTCATAGTCATCAAAATATAGAGATTCATACAAGTGCAAAAAAGCCTTTATCTTCTCCCATGATTTGGACCGATGAAGATATTGGATCATTTCCAAACGTCTCATGGCACACTGGTTGAAAAACACTGGTGTAGTCCACAACATTTCAGTGTTTTGGCTATTCCACCATCATTGTTATCACTATACAACATTGCATTTACAGTCTCTGATCTAGCCTAGGCTTTTAGCTTCATCCCATTTAGTTCTGTGAATTTAACTCACTATTTACTCTTTAAGGCCAAACACAAGTTGCAGGAGCTGCTCAAGTATCACATGATTTCACAAGCCTCGGTGAGTCTATCTCTGTCTTTCCTGTCTGCCGCACTTCCTTTTCAGTTAATCACACAACCCTCATTGTGTTTGATATGCTTTTATTTGAGAGGCGCTGAGCAACAGTAGTGATTTCTTGCATTATTTTAGATCAATATGTATAATGCTTTTAGCGGAGCCAAGACTATTTAGAGGAAGGATTGCTGATGACCAGTTGGTTTTGAGTATGATGAGAGTGGATAAACTGGAGAATATCGATTTAATGAACAGCTATTGAAATTTGTTTGTGTCTCATCATATGTAATGTACGCGGTGTGGAAAACGAGAAAACAATGGACACCTATGAGGGATTCAATAAGCATAAAAGGTGTATGTCAAATATATAAGGTTCATATTATCATTAGTAACCTATGAAGCATCGGCTGTGTTTCTCTAGCTTAATTCACAAATAGCGAACTAAAACAACTGCTAACACAAGTTCAGCGGTATAATGTACAAATAATGTATCTTTTAAAGTAAGTTAGCAACATTTATACATGTAATACTCAATTGTGGATCAGATAACGCACATACAACTTGCATAGACCAACAACTGTGAAGACCCAGAACTCCACGACGGCTTGTCCCTAGTTCTGCCTTAACACTGAGTTTTTTTCTCAGTTGACGTCAGATGACTTGGCTGTTGTCCCACGGATCCATACTATGGCCAATCAGGTCGTCCGTGTCTCTGTGACTAACAACGTAAGTCTAGCTTATGCAAACTAATGGAATCAAAAGATAAACTGGCTTTGACTCTAAACCCACCATTTGTACCATAATACACACACACACACACACACACACACACACAAATAAAAAGACACATTAATGAGGGGTAATTCATAAATTACACAACCATAGCTCTGTTGCTGTCGCCTGATCTCAGAAGCAGGGTTTGGCCCGGTAAGTAATGGGATGGGAGACAATTGGGAGTACCAAGTGGTGATAAAAGGCACCATCCCTCTCAGACCAGTGATAAAATTTGACGAAAGATCTGAATAGATAATTGGCTCGAAGCATACTGCACAATTTACAACATGCTCCATGCTGAACTGTAGGTAAATAGAACAACATAGGAATTAGTGGGATTATGTTGCAGATTTAGTATATTATAAATGTAAATGAATGACTTGGGAGGTGATTGCTAACTCAAATTAACTTCTTATCTCACAGGGCCAGTTGGTGCTCGGGGATAAGGGCATCCACATTGTCAGCTCCAACATCATGGCCTCTAATGGGATCATCCATATGATTGACGGACTGTTGATTCCTCCAACGATCGTCCCCATAATGCCCCACCGTTGCGATATTGTTGAGAACAAGATCACTGTGGTGGGTCTAGCTATGATCTTGTTTGTTTTGAAATGGTACACTAAAGTCTGTAGGACGCAGGGGCACTAAATAAATTTTTATGAACCTTAGAGATAAGACATGATGCAAAATCAACTATGTTACAACATTGTTCCCTCCTCAAAGACAGACCTAGAGTGGTTTTTAGATAACTCCGCTCCTTCTGCCTCATGCCGCTTTCATGCAATCTCTACGTAGTCATCCAACTTCCTGAAATCAGAGCGTTCATGAGGAGCTGGGGATGATGGTAACACACACACACAGACACAGACACACACAGACCACAGACACACAGACACACACAGACACACGAGCAGCAACGACAACTACAATACAATATGTGCAGAGATGTACCTGGATTCTCTTTGCTCGTTCATGAGAAACACACAGAAACCATCAATGTTTTGACATGAGAAATTTGTTAAAATAAAGAAGTGCTTTTAGATACAATCCTAGATATTTTTGCAAACTTTTTTGTGGCCACAATTTTGTTATTTGGAAGTGGAATTTTAAATAGTTTGTCCTTAAATTTGTTCTTTCCATCTAATCACAATCACAGTATCACAGTGATGCAAACTCCATCCATCGACCAAACCTGAGATTTTGTGGTGAATTCTTGAGTTGAGCAGCGTTAATTCCCATTTTTCCAAGTGGGTACTGGAACCTCTGAGTTTCTGAGTTTGCATGAATTGGTCTCCTTGCAGTGAATTGAGGTTTGTTACAATCACATGGCCCTGTTTGCAATCATTTTCAAATTTGGAGAAAAAAATACTTGACCTCTCCCTGTGGTGGTAGCATAGGGAGTTACGTGTGGAAAGCAACTTTTGCACTTCATACTTATTTCACCATATATCATCTGCTTAAGATTTTATTTCTACATCTGAACACAGTATATAGTCTCATTATCATGTTTCATGGCCAAAAATAATGCATAATATTTATTATTTCAGACTTAAATAAACAAAAGGTGAATTCATATTTGTGCTTTCAGGGCCCATGTACTCGCTGCAGTTACCTGTTTGAGACCAGCTGTCCTGTGGGAAGTGTAGAGATGGTACCCTCCTGTATTTTATTGACCTTTCTGGTGCACTCAAAACAGCTTTCTATAATTGTGTCTTCTTTAAGGAGAACCACTTGACTGGATGCGAGTATATGATCTTCTCCCCCTTTCAAGCCATGCCAGGCAAAGGCTGCGCCAAATACTGCAACACAACAAAAACGGTGAGACCCTGACGTTGTTATTGCTGTTCTGTTGGCTCTGTTGGGATTGTCTGTATATAGTATATACAGTATATATAAATTATTCTGTCATTTGTAACTTCTGCTGCTTTGGGCGGCACGGTGGCTGAGTGGATAGCACTCTCACTTCTCAGCAAGAAAGTCCTGGGTTCGAATCCCGGTCGGAACAGGGTCTTTCTGAGTGGAGTTTGCATGTTCTCCCTGTGTCTGCGTAGGTTTCCTCCGGGTACTCCGGTTTCCCCAACCACTAAACACGTGTACAATAGGTCTGGCATGCGCCTCCTGTACTGGCCCCGCTCCGATCTCTGTGTGGAGTAGGAGACAAATGCCCACAATTGTAAACCGCTTTGTGACTCTGGTCTGTGAAAGGAGCTATATAAATAAAGATTACTACTTCTTACTTTGCTCCAAATGTGTGTATGTATATATAAAACATTTACACTTCAAAAATGTTGGTGCTTTTACTCTGTAGAAACGTGACCAGTACATTATCATTATTGTATTTAAATACTAGTCTATTACTATAATAGTATAGTATACAAATCACAAATTACAATGACCCCTTTTATGATCTGTGCTATATTAAATTGTGACAAAAGCATATCACTGAATCTGATGATGTCTCTTTGCAGGTGGCAGAGTGCTGTAAAGGATTCTATGGGCCAGACTGCAAGCCCTGCATTGGAGGCTTTGAAAATCCATGCTTTGGCAAGGGAACGGTGAGACTCAAGAGCCATTACCTGTCAAGTCTTTTTGTTAAACTTAAGACTCGTATCTGTACTGATTAAATTGAATGACATTAAAGTATGATTCTCCCACAGTGCTCTGATGGCATGAAGGGGGATGGATCGTGCTCCTGTCGGCTGGGCTTTGAGGGCGTGGCCTGTCACATCTGTTCAGACCACCGCAAACACGGAGAGAACTGCGATGAAGGTGATAGTAGAATTTTACAGTTTTGTTCCATGAAAACACTGCTCTAACAACCAGGTTACACATTCATTTGAAATGTATTTATTATGAACCTTACAACCTCTGGTCTCTCTACTGTACTTACGTTTACTTAAGTTTTAACTCATTCTGTAGTGAACCAAACATAAGGCAAGGCACAAGGTGTATAATCTAAAATTTCATGCAGAAAAAAGTATAATTTGACAAAAATAAAAACAATTTAACAAATATTTGTAGCCAACTAAAGTAAACAACCTAAAAGAAAACCCCCACCCAGAACGAAAAACAAGAAGAGTAACTCTAAATAATAACAAAGCGGGAAATACAACACTTAGGTAGAATCATAATGTGCGACAGTGTCTGTTTCTCTCTTCTGAGTCTTTGGGACCAGTGGACTCTCCTGGTGAATATAATGCCATCTTGTCCCTCGGGCTGGCCTGACAAAAAAAGACAATTGTGAGTGATGGTTAAAAGGAAATGAGAAAGTTGAGTAATACTGACACTTGTTTGGTGGCAGAAGAATCCACCCCAGAGTCAAGTCATCACCCAACTGTTTCACTTTGCCTTTCCTTAATTTTGCTCTTCTATTTTTATTCAATGTTTTGTAAAGCGTCTTTCAGAGTCCAAAAAAGCTTGAAGATTGATGTATTATTATTATTATTAAAACACCTTTCTGCCTTAAAGCAAAATGGTTTCCTTGCAGAATGCCGGTGTGTCCATGGCGTATGTGATAATCGTCCTGGCAGTCGGGGGCGCTGTCGTTCCGCCTCGTGTTCGGAAGGATTCTCCGGAGATTTCTGTGACAAACAAGAGATGGCGTGTAACTCAGACGGGCTGATGGAGCACTGCCACATCCACGCGGTGTGCAGCTACAGCGGCGTCGACACTGTGTAGGACTCAAACACACACGAGCTGGGTGTGAAAAAAACAAACGCACTTAACATTTCGAGAGGAGACAGGGCCTTCTCTGTGAGAGGACCACAGCTGTGAAACCTTTGCACATTAGAACTGCACAATCTTTCCAGAACATAAAACCCCTAAGCATCTAATCAACTTTTTTAACATATAAACTACATAAATATGTTTCTTATAGTGCTCGCTATAGTGAAAATTATATAAAATCTCACTTTTGAGCCTAAAACTGTCTGTGCGGGCGCCCTCTCTACATTTTTGGTGGTACTAGATTTGAATCTCGTGCCTGGCCTCTCCAGTTCTGGTGGCTTTGTGATGTCACTTTGTGCAATGTGACCTCCGTTGCTCTGCGCTACCCATAGACTGTGAATATTAACGCAGTAAAGTGGCCCGCTTCTTTTAGCTGCATGGTAAAGCGGCCCGCATCAGGGAAAAAGACGGTACGCGTTTTGTTGACCTTTATGGTAATAACAGAACAGCCTTTCGGAGTCTCATCAAACAGAAAGCGTGTCCACTCTAAGTCCCCCTTCTTGTCCCCCGGTCTGCCGAGCAAAATTAGAGATAATTTTCATGTGGATGGAGTAAGGCTGGGCACTGGGGTTTAGATTATTTTTAAGACGCAACTTTTCTCTTTGGCCGCCTTTAACGCCAGGAAGCAAGAGAAGTTTTTGTTTTTATTTATGAACATATTTGTTGTATTTTTAGTGTTGCTTACAGCACTTTGTTTAACCCAGACTGTTTTTAAATCTGGTTTACAGATAAATGTTAATTGATTATAATGATACCATAATCAGGATATGTCAAACAATTACAAAACAAAAAGCAGAAAGAGATGATTCATGAAATTGAGCCAATCTCTTCTGATTTAAAACACAATAACCACAGCTGAGGTTTTTTACAGTTGTACCTGTCGAGATGGATATGAAGGAGACGGTCACTCGTGTTCTCCCATCAACCCCTGCGTCAAGAGCAGCCGCGGCGACTGTGACGTAAACGTGAGCAGGTTTCAGTTCTGTGTGTTTGGAAACGTTGAAAGTGACAGGTGTGTGTCCGCAGCAGAGCCCCAGGATTAAGTAGTATCACAATTTGAAAAGTTTAATTTGACTAAAAACGACAACTGCCTTTGACAAATATTTAAAAGGCACAAGTCACAAGTTGCCCTTCACCAAGTAGTGTTTTGCAAAAGCCGTATCTATTTTAGTTTTACCCCCTTCTTGAGCAAATCCTTTCAAATTTACTGATCATGTTGAAGATTGCACCCAGAGGAATTTAATTTTTTGACCAATTTTGCAAAAGAACTCCTTATTAGTTCATACAAAACGTTCTTCATCTTTATTATAAAGAATACATATTATGTATTGGTTTTAAAAATGAAATGATTACTTTATCATTCTATGTTTTAGAAAATAAATTATTATTTTAAGTAGAAAATACACGGGTAAACAATTATGAAGGGTAAAAAATGCCTGTAACTCCCATGGGAGGGAGGTGTTGTTGTTGTGAAGGACTCAAACAGGAGCTTTTAGACAGAAGAGACAGAGTTACATAATCTGACCAGGAGTTCATGATATTTATTCAATTCAATGTAATCTATATAGTTATCTCTGAGGACTATCAATTTGGGATCTAAAAACAACTCCAGGTCTGTTTTTTATGAGGAACAGGCTTGAACAATCAAAAAAAAATTTAAAATCAATTCAGCATAATATGTCTCCTTTTATGTTTCATTTGATTGATCTGATTTGGATCCCACCTCTTTGCTTTTGGTGCCTATGCAAATCTCACCAGGTCCAATGTAACACTGGCGCTCTCTTTTCTAGGCTGAGTGTGTCTACAATAGCCCGGGTAATTCCTCTTGCGTCTGTGCTAAAGGATGGAGCGGCGATGGAAAAGTCTGTGTGGAGATCAACCTCTGTCAAAGTGAATCCAGAGGAGGCTGCAGCCCCTACGCCACCTGCACCCACGTCGGCCCCGCTCAGGTGCACTCACTGACGCTGTAGTGGGAAAATAACGGTCAAAGCCATAGACCAGGGGCCTCCAACCTTTTCCCCCAGAGAGCTACTTTCTCCAGACAAAAATGGCCGGAGAGCTACTTCTTTACGCCGTCCTGGGAAAACGTTGAGTTGATAAATTTGTGAGCGCCAGTGGTTTATGATCAAATATTTGTTACTAGGTCACGCAGTGAGTTTGAATTTACAACCGATGTTAGAAAGAGAATAATTGAATAGAAATACTCAGTACATTATCAAATTTGTTTCTTTCTAAAAATCTGTTGGGGAGCTACTGATGGCTCCTGAGCTATAGGTTGGAGACCCCCTGCCATAGACTGTATATTGTTGGACTTTGCGACCCGCCTTTCCTCAATGTCTATTTTGTCTCTATCTTGTTTTGTTCAGCACTTTGAGTTCCCTTTGTTACTTTGAATGGTGCTCTATACATAAACCTGCCTTGCCTTTATATTTTGAAAATCCAGATAAAATCCAGATTTGAGCCACATATATATATATATATATATATAATATATATATATATATATATATATATATATAATAAATAAATAAGGGTTCGCGAGGAAAACTCCAGCTTGCCTTACCAACACCGCTCAACACATCTACAGTCCAAAGCTAACGTCATTTATTACCAGTTTATTTAGCTATACTCCTGTAGTCATGTCTTTGTAAAGGTGTTTGTGTGTTTCAGGCTGAGTGTGTGTGCAAAAGAGGCTACTCTGGAAATGGAAAAGTGTGCAATCTCCTTAACCCCTGCAGGGAGAACAACGGAGGATGTCATGAGCTGGTAACTAACGTTTAGTATTAGAACTAAATGCTGTTTTTCACATGACCGATCACATGGGAGATTTGTTGCATCTGAGACACATCATACAAAATGTATCTTTTTCAGCTTTTAACCGTGTTACAACATTGTTCCTTCATCAAAAACAGAAACACAGTTGTTTTTAGATTCAGCCCCTAAATATATTATAGATATTTCCCCTAATTTAGTTTTCGACTTTTTCTCGGCTGAAAAGACAGTCTTTAAAATCATTCATAATCACGTCAGAAAAAATAAAATAATCAAAACCATTAAACTCTTCCCTCTGATGAGCCGATATTGATGGGTTTTTGTAATTTTGTTTCTGGATCATAAAGGAGCCGTACTATTTCTGCTTCACTTGCGAGATTTGTAGCGTGAAGTGTTGCCATAGTTACGCACACAGGCTCGAGGGAAGATGAGAGAGAGGCGCAACCACAGAGCCACATCAGGGGCTTATATGGTTTATGTTGTGTGGAAATTGTGGCGGCCATCTTGCAAGCCGAATAGTGTCGTCATATATTTACATTCGAAAACACATTTTCTCCAAGTTGAAATTATCCTAACACTTGTAGTCAATTGTAAGACTTATAATGCAACAACAGAGCTCGATGTGAAGCGAACAGACTGTGTTCCTCGCAGGATTCGGGAAGTATGAAGGTCAATGTGTATGAAGCTCAAAAAGCACAGTAATGATGTTTATAGCAAAGAAAAGTTGAAAATGATGTTTATAACAAAGAAAAGTTGAAAAGTGTATTATGGGACCCTTTATGTATACATTATGACTGAGTAAAAACCATTAGACATTTTATTTAAACTTGGTATGTACCTTCGGAGGCATCTGCCTTCAAAATCTACGGCAAATTGATTTATCTGCGAGCGACACTTCACCAAAGACTGTTCCAGAATCACCGCTTGAAACTGGACTAACCCAAAAGCTGATCTGGAAACCTGTGTTATTCCTCAATAAAAGATTCTAACAAGGGGCCAATGAGCTTTTATTTTCTTTCATTGCCAGGCGACTTGTAAACAACTCGAGGGCAGGGTCCCCTCCTGTATTTGTCCGGATGGTTACCATGGCAACGGCACTACTTGCTACGGCACCGTCATAGAGGTATATTTATTTCATAGGTGCACAATGTTGAATTTTTTACATTTGAATTTAATAAAGTTTGTAAATACTTCTCTGGCTCTGGTCTGTAGGAGTTGGAGATGATGCAGGGGAGAATGTCTGATCTCTACAGAAGTTTTGTATGGGTGAGTGGAAGCAAAGGAAAAGAATGTTTGTGTGTGTGTGTGTGTGTGTGTGTGTGTCAACATTTCATAGAGCAATTTTAACATTGTATTTTATTTTTTCCTGTTTACAATGGTAAAGCCTGGTTCATACGGCAGGATAATTAGGCCGATTTTGGACCCGATTTACCCCTACAACAATCGTAAGAACGCTCTGAATATCGTTAAAAAAATCTGATGGCTTTTCCTGCCGTGTGTGGTGTGTTAAGACTGTGCTCGTCGCTCGGAAGGACTTCTGGACTGCTCCGATCTCAATATCGGGGATATCCAACATCTTGGATTGTTTTGGCCCGATTTCTCTTCGTGTGTGGTGTCCCCCGGGGACAGACGAGCGCGTTGCCATGACTGCGGCATGTAGCCAATCAGAAGACGAGCCGGCGAGGAAACACCATTAAAAAAAAAAAACAGTCAGAGGCATGGCGCACCAGAAAGTTCGGTGGACATCAGAGATGGAGGAACAACTAGTTGACCTCTGGCAACACCGTGAATGAATGTATGACGTGTTGTGTAAAGAGTCATCACCGAAATGCCAAGGAGAGGAATTGGGCAGAAATTGCTGCTGCACAGGTAGTGTTGGCATAAGCCCTGTTCTGACGGGGTTAGTACTAAATGATCAGACTGATGGGTTGTGTTTGTACGTTTACTTTGCACTCTGTCCTAATACAGTACAGACGTGTTGATGCAGCCGTTACTGCAGTCGTGCTTGTTGGTTTGCACGTATGTAAAGTTTCATGTCTAGCAGTGTGTGTGATGCATTCACAGGTAGTCTGTACAAACTGTATTGTTGAACATCACAGACAGTACGGGCCAGAGAACTGTAGAGCAGTAAAATCCACATGTATGTGTTTGTCCTCATGGCGTCTGTGGCTGCTGTGGTCAGACGAGAGTCTCTGCGTGAAGCAGAGAGGCCAGCACAAAGTCACGCTTGATCTCGAGAGATGTGAGATTTCCGGTGACCTGCGAATGCTCGGGGGTGAAATCAGTTCGTGTGTGGCTTGCGTGATTTTGTCGTGTGGCTGCGCACCACACACTTTACGACCAAAGTGGTTCGACCCGTGAGTTTTTATCTCCGCGTGTGGAGTCTCACACGGAGAAAAAAAATCGGCCGACAATTTTAAAATCGTCTCGTGTGAACCAGGCTTAATTTGTCAAAAGTCAGATTTTATCCCATGAATTGGCTCAGGAATTACAGAGCTATTATTTCTGTAATTGTGAATGTACCGTCATTATCAAATTTCCCAATGATTTGGGAAAACATTTGGACATTTTTCTTTCCCAAAAGAGTCGTATCGGCATTACCCTTGGTCTCGCCTTCCGAATGCCACCTATTGACAATATACGGTAAATGAAGTCAACAGTAAAACAGGACTTCTTTAAACAACAAGTCTATAGTAAAGATACTTTGCTAGTTAGAAACCTTTACAAGTTACATAATGACAAGACACTTATCTCACTTTGCCTGAAGCCCGAACCCGAAGCCCGAAACACCAAGGCTGCGTTGACGCAGCGGCCATCTTCCCGTGGACCCACCCCTGCAGGACCATCAGCGAGGGACTGGTGCTATGAGTATTCGGTGGCAGCTCTGATTGCCACTCGCCGATCCAGAAATGAAATAATCAAGGGGATGAAAATGACATGACAAGCTACGTATTGCCAGTTTAAGGACTTTAAGGACAATCAACTGTATTTTGTTTCCAACCTTCTGTGTACAGACACGCAGAGATATTCCTGCAGAGTTCTATGGGAACATTACCGTGCTGGCTCCCTCTGTGCAAAATCAGTTCATGTTCTGGAACAAGCAGCGCAGTGCTCTTCACTTGCTGCGGTGAGTTCTTAAATATATCAGTGACTCATTATCACTCATTACTAGCCCCTACTTTAATCAAACAATCAATACTTTATTATCTCACAGATGGAGAAATTCAGTTCGATGATTAAACATCAAGGCCGGCTTAGTATAGTATATTAGTAGAATGTGACGATGAGTGTGACAAACTTGGGCACCTTGACTATTTTGGCACCAATTGTATTTCCTTGTTTTTTTGTTTGTTGAATGGGGTTGTCACTGGGAAAATATTAGAAACGTCAGGGAGGCTCACATTGAGAAAGGGATCTACGGGCTCGAGATCAAGTACTCGGGCTGTAGAACCAGGACTGAGCCTAAGTGGTGCAGGACTGAGGCGGGTCCCAAGCGGGGAGGGGGGGGGGGGGGGGTGCAGCCCGTGAGTCTGGGCCAGGGGAGACCGTCCACAGGATCGTAGTTACCAGGTCGCTAGTTTGCCTCTGTTGTATCTTCAAACTCTTTTGCGGATGTATCCCAATATGGTTTTACTGCAAATAGCAAAATAAATTAATCTGAATCTTAATATTTGTATTTTCCTTGACTAAATGTTGCTGCACTATTGTTGAGGTGTCTGAGAGCTGCTCGCTAAGAGGTCTTTTGGACTTTTGCAGTGCTCACATCTTGCTTGGCGTGTACTCTGTGGAGGACTTGGATAAACTAGTGGGATCCAAAGTGCCCACTCTGAATCCTCAGACCCAATGGAAAGTCAGCAGGAGCAGCACTGGGGTGAGCCTCTTAACACCACAGCTCTCACAATCCCTTTTACTGAAGATATAATTTCACATTCTTAAAGATGAAATGGCAAAGTAAATAGCCTCACCATCATTTTTGATGGACAAAAATACTAGTATTACTTTAAAAATACGCTACAAGAAGATGTAACAAGTCTTTTTTTTTCAAGTTGTTCTTGTTCAGAGTACATATTCCTTTGTTACAGATGATCCAGATTGGAAATGCCACCATAACTATCCACAACCTTCCTGCCACCAATGGGTACATACACATTATTGACCAGGTATGGGCTGTGAAGGCATGACATATTACTTACATATTTCTGTCCTGTTTTATTGCATCTTCTGTCATCACCCTTCAGGCTTTGACTCCTGCTTTGAACGAAATCCCCCCAGACCCTCCTACGCTGATGGATTTTCTCAACAAAACCAGCAACTTCAGCCTCTTCAGAAACTATGCAATGGTAAGTGCTAATTTAAGACCATTTACGACTATTCCTACATTACACAACACCTTGATCCCAAATGCTGAGGAGCAAAAAACAGTCACGAAAGCTTGAGTTGTACTAATGTTGTTGGTCACTACAAGAAAAGGAACTGAAGAGTACAACCTTAAACTGTAGTATGTGTGAATGGGTAAACTTTTTAGAAATGTGTTTAGGAATGTATAAAGGTATAAAATGACAATTGTTTACATGTATTTGTTTTGGGGCCCCACTTATAACCCTAACCCAAACCCTTATACAAGGCTCTAACAAACTTCAGAAACTAGTATGTAAGTAGCCTGGCCTTAGCCATCCGTAAACTCCGGTCAATCATCATTTCCCTGCATGTACCGTCTGGTTCTAGTCCCAGTGTCTGCAATTACATTGGTTGAATCCCATCCGACCAATCAGCGAGCGCGGGAGGCGTGTTTTGTTGGTAGATGTGGGTGACGTTAAGAGTTTGCGCTGAATTGGCCGGTTGTGGAAATGGCGGAGAATGCGATTGTAAAGTAATCCGTTCTGGTTCTATCAAGAAATTGAAGCCGGAGCAAGAGGAATGTTTAGAAAATGTAATTGCTGCAAAGATTGTGGGGCGCTACTCCCCACGGGCTCCGTTAGCGGCAAAAGAGATGGCTAAAACTCCCACTAAATGCTGTCGTTGTGTCCTTGGGCAAGACACTTAACCCCACTTTGCCCAAAGCCCCCACTGAAAGATCAAGGCTATGCTCACACTCAGAGAGCAGCCGTCCTCCTGTGGACTCACCACCTGCAGAGGGTCAGTGAGGGGCTGGTGCTATGAGACTTGGGTGGCATCTCTGACTGCCACCCCCCTGACCCAGAAATGGATTAAAGGGTAGAAAATGGATGGCTGGATGGACTTTTAAACATTAGTTTCAAGTATTTTAATTTCTTTAGTAATAGACTCTTGATGTACATTTGACTGTATTTGCTTGTTTTTTGTTTTGCAGTTTTTCTGTGTTGAAACTACAAAGAAATGTTATAATTTTAACATAAATTTTCTCTAAAAGTAACTATCTTGGATAGTAAAACTTCCAACTGAACATTACTGTTAATTAAACTGAGTTTGATGGTTTTTCAACTTAGTTTTTTTCAGTCACCATTTTACGGACATTTTCAGTACATTTCACTGAAATTCTTTACAGTTTATGTATATGTTTATATATATATATATATATATATATATATATATATATATATATATGGTGCTACTTTGAACCGAGAATATAACACATATTTTCAGTTGGTTCATACTTTTTCTTTTAGGTATGTACATAATTCAGTTTTGATGCCTTCAGTGTGAATCTACAATGTCCATATTCATGAAAAAAATAAAAAATCCAAACTTTTGGTGTGTGTGTGTGTGTGTGTGTGTGTGTGTGTGTGCACTTGTTTTCAACTCCTGGTGGGTTCCATAACCTGAGATTCCACTCACGTCATGGGGACTGGTTTTACGTGGTGGGGCCCGAACACCGGGCCCCACTGGTCCAAGCTTAATAATCAATGGGTAATGCTTTTCTAACGGTCCTTATGCAGTCTCTGTAAAAATATGGAAAGGACCCCTGGAGGTTTACTTTCCTGAAAAAAGTGTGTTATGTGTCGGAACCCTGGTGGTGGGTTGCGGGATATCAAGGAGGGGCACGCTGGGGCAATTTCAGTCCAGCAGGCTGGAGCCAATCATGGAGCAGCACAACAGAGGAAATCAGGTGTCAGGCTAGAAAAGGTGCAAGTGTGTGGTTCATTAGGCTGCAAGAAATCATGGAGGAGCACACTGAAGCGCACGCTTACAAACCACTGGTAAGTGCTGACTACAAGTCATGACTTCAAATTGTTATATAGAATGATTACAAATTATTTGTTGTTTGTGCAGCTTAGTCAAGAGTCCCTAATTGATGAAGTCGACTCAGATTCTGACGATTTAACTGTCAAGAAGAAACCTGTAAAAAAGTATGGAAAAAGAAAAATCAAAAACACTTTTCTTCAAGACTCGGAAAGTGACGAACCAAAGGCAAATAAGATTGTTATCATGCAGCTGCAAAAGAAGAAAAATGGGGGGCGAGTTTTACAGCAAGAGACACTTCTGCCTCTACTGTTCAATGTCCTGCCACAAAATGTCCCGTCATTTGACTAGAAAACATGGAAATGAAAGTGACGTAGCCAGAGCATTGGCTCTACCTGTGAAATCTAAAGCACGTAAACTTCAGTTTGATTTGATCAGGAATAGTGGAAACCGTGAGCACAATTTTGAGGTTTTAAAGGCCGGCATTGGAACTTTAGTCCCAGCTAAACAGCCAAATTGCCCAGTTAAATCCAGTGAGTTTTTGCACTGTATAGACTGTGGGGCATTGTTTAAGCGAAAGTCGCTGTGGAGGCATGTGGCCAGGTGCCGGCTTTCACAGAAAGATGCCCAGGCTAAACCAGGTAGAAGTAGGGTCCAGTCCCTCTGCTCCCTAGCCCAGCCTGTACCGGAGGGCATCAGCAAAAAGCTGTGGTCTTTAATTTCGGCAATGCATCAGGATGAGGTCACGGGTGTTGTCAAAGCAGAAAAGGGGATTCTGAGACTCGGAGAGCACCTGTACTTAAAACACGGGCATGATAAGACTAAGCATGAATACATTAGGCAGAAAATGAGAGAAGTCGGTAGGTTAATTAACGAAGCAAAAACTGCAGGGAAACTGAAAACAATTAAGGATTTCTTTATTCCTTCCAACTTTAACCATGTGATTGATGCAGTCAGGTCTGTGGCTGGATATGATGAGGAAACAAATCAATACAAGACTCCATCCTTGGCCCTCAAACTCGGCCATAGCCTCAGAAAGCTAGCAGATATTCTTGAATGTGACTCAAAAATGGAGCATTGTGTTGATGAACTATTTATTAAAAACCTCCAACGAAGCCGGCTGCTTTTTGAGAAGAGGTGGGACGTCTGTGTTTCTTCTGCTGCCCTACAGACCCTCCGACAAGCCAAGTGGAACACTCCGGACCTGCTCCCTCTGACTGAGGACGTTAGAGCCATGCATGCACATATTGAGGTATGTCGACCTGAATATGTGCAAACCCTAATAAGTGAGCCAATGTCTAAGCATTGGTCTAAACTGGCAGTTTTGACTCTTTGTGAGGTCATTATTTTCAATCGAAGAAGGGAAGGTGAGGTTTCAAAGATGCCACTGACAGCCTTTACCTTAAGAAGTAAGACTGGGATGACATTGCTCTGGGACTGTCCCAACTTGAGAAAAAGCTGTGTCAGCATTTTCAACGCATTGAAATTAAAGGGAAAAGAAGTCGGAAAGTGCCGGTTCTTTTGACTCCTGAAATGATTGCTTCGATGGAGGTGCTGGTGGAGAACAGAAGGGCCTGTTCCATCTCTGACCATAACCCATACTTCTTTTCCCGCCCGGGCGCAGACACCCACATCAGGGGATCAGACTCCCTACGCCAGGTAGCCAAAGAATGTGGTGCGGTGCATCCAGAGATGCTATCCTCAACCAAACTTAGAAAGCACATAGCTACTATATCTACAGTTCTCAATATGAAAGAGAATGAAATGGACATACTAGCCAACTTCCTCGGCCATGACATTCGCATCCACAGGCAATATTACAGACTACCAGAGGGGACACTGGAGCTGGCCAAAATCAGCAAAGTGTTGATGGCCATGGAGCAGGGAAGAGTGACGGAATTCAAAGGAAAGAGCCTCGACCAGATACAAATTGAGCCTGAAGGTAATTCTTGATATTATTAAAATATGTATGATTTTTTTCCCCTAAAGGCCACTTGTATTTTTATTTTCTGTGCGACAGGGAGAGCAGTAGAGATCCTCTCACAAACGGACGGGCTAAAAGAAACTTCAAGCGGAGAACCTTCAACCATTCATCCAGATGCACCCCATGGTAGTGGCAGTGCCCCTTCTGGTAAGTGTACCAGGTGGGGGATTACAGCCAGGCTGCTTGGTCCTAACCCTGGGAGTGTATATTGCTAATATATTTTTATTTCTCTCCTAGAACGTGTAAGAAAGCCATGGTCTGCATCTGAGGTGAAGGCTGTGGAGAAGACCATGACACCTTTCATACAGACTGGAAAGGTCCCTGGGAAGTCTCACTGCCTGGCCTGCATTAATGCCTCACCAGATGACCTTAGACATCGGACATGGAGTGGCATTAAATTCTATGTCAAAAATAGAATCACTGCAATTCGAAAAAAAAATCTAAAATAAAATTCCTTTAAAAGAGTTGTTTGGTTTCTATTGACTGTTTTGTATTACTTAAAGTAGTCCCAGTAAAAAAAGATTATGTCTATGGGTCCCATTCTGAACGGCCCTGTCAAAGGGACCCACCAGGTAACAAAAACGTGTATGTGTGGGTGTGCAGAAATAAATGACCCCCCGAGAGGGCCCGGGTTAAAATTACGCTTGTATAGGGATGGGAGAACCACAAAAAAACCTAAGTGTTTAGGCTGTAGTACCAGGCGCGTTTTGAAAATCAGACTAAGTGTTTTGAGAAAAAACCTAAGTGTCTAGGCTGTAGGACCTGGCACACGTTGTGTGCCTGGTCTAGCTTGTAGTACTAGCTTGTAGACAAAAAGTGTCTAGCTTGTAGTACTAGGCACGTTTTGTTCTGTTTGTAGTCCCAGGCACGCCTGGTTTTTCCAGCAGCGCCTAAGGGTGTGCAGTCCGAGGGGGGGGCTTAATAGTGGGTACCCGGGTCCGACTGGTGCACACGTCTTCCCCGGCCCCGGCGGTCCCTGGAGGTGCGCTTGCGGGGGTGTGGGGTGCTGTGGTCGGGCAGCAGCCTGCACAGAGCCCCCCTGGAGGTCCTGGGCTTGCCCACACCTAACCTTAACCCCCATGGAGATCCAGGCCGCCCCCACGCCTGCACATAGCCCCCCTGGAGGTCCAGGCCGCCCCCACGCCTGCACATAGCCCCCATGGAGGTCCAGGCCTTCCCCACACCTAACCTTAACCCCCACGGAGGTCCAGGCCTTCCCCACACCTAACCTTAACCCCCATGGAGGTCCAGGCCTTCCCCACGCCTAACCTAACCCCCATGGAGGTCCAGGCCCTCCCCACGCCTGCACATAGCCCCCCTGGAGAACCAGGGCTTCCCCACACCTAATCTTAACCCCCCTGGCGGACCTGCCCGCCCCCAGGCCCGAGCTCCAGGGGCAAAATGCTTACAGCACCTGGTATTCCCAGGCGGTCTCCCATCCAAGTACTAACCAGGCCCGACCTTGCCTAGCTTCCGAGATCAGACGAGATCGGGCATTCTCAAGGTGGTATGGCCGTAAGCACGGGGGTATGGAGCAGCGTGCCTCCTGACCCTGCTGCTGCGGTCCTCTCCTCCCCCAGAAGGAGCGCTCTTGGGCGGATGGCAGGCGCGCGGTCCCCCGGTGGTTTCCAAGGGCCATAACTTTCTGGTCCTTTGTCCCCCGCACGTCAAATTCACACCGCGGGTAGCCCGGGACCAGGGGAGTCCCCATGGGTCCCACCCCCGTGTCTGTAGCCCCCCTGGCTCGGCTTTGAGGAGCCCGGAAAGTGGCGCTTTCTCCCCCCGGGAATGAGCGCCCAGGCCCGGATCTGAGCGGGAGCAAAGCCCGCCCCGGTGGTAGCCCAGGTCCGGAGGAGTGCGTGGGTGAAAACCCCGTGTCTCTAGCCCTTATGGTTCGTTTTCTACAAGCCATGTAAGCCGAGGTTCTCCTCCCCCAGAAGGAGCGCTCTTGGGCGGATGGCAGACGCGCGGTCCCCCGGTGGTTTCCAAGGGCCATAACTTTCTGGTCCTTTGTCCCCCGCGCGTCAAATTCACACCGCGGGTACCCCGGGACCAGGGGAGTCCCCGGGTCCCACCCCCGTGTCTGTAGCCCCCCTGGCTCGGCTTTGAGGAGCCCGGAAAGCGGGGCTTTCTTCCCCCCGGAATGGGCGCCCAGGCCCGGATCTGAGCGGGAGCAAAGCCCGTCCCGGTGGTAGCCCAGGTCCGGAGGAGTGCGTGGGTGAAAACCCCGTGTCTCTAGCCCTTAAGGTTCGTTTTCTACGAGCCCTGGAAGCTGAGGTTATCCTCCCCCAGAAGGAGCGCTCTTGGGCGGATGGCAGACGCGCTGTCCCCCGCTGATTTCAGACCGGTGTAACATTCCCGTCTCTTGTCCCCCGTGCGTGAAACTCACAGGGGTCGTAGCCCAGGCCGAGACGAGTCCCTGGGTCGAGACCGCGAGTCTCTGGGCCTCTGCGTTGATTTTTAACCAATTTCTGGAGATTCTGTAGTACCAGACGCACACGCTTTTGGAGCAAAAAAAATGACAAAGTGTCTTGTGAGTTCAAGCCCCTTTTACGCAGGCCGTAACTTTTTGGTCTTTCATTTCCCATGAGTGAAATTCACGGAGGATGTAGCCCAGGTCCGGACGAGTGCGTGGGTCCAAAGAGAATAGGCGCTCGTGAGCGGACGCGGCCGCGCTGTCCCCCGCTGATTTCAGACCTCCGTAGCATTCCCGTCCCTTGTCCTCCGTGCGTGAAACTCACAGGGTTCGTAGCCCAGGCCGAGACGAGTCCGTGGACACCTGGAGCGTGTCGGTCCGACACCGGGGCGCCGGTTCTAGAGCGGTTTGAAAATTCAGCCCGGGACTCCCGGGCTGACGAAAAATAATCCTCACTCCGCGTCCCCAAAACGGCTATAACTTTCCTGTCTCTTATTCCAGCGGGCTGAGATTTTCAGGGACGGTAGACCAGGTTGAGCCGAGTCCGTGGACGGCTCGGGCGTGTCGGTCCGACACCGGGGGCCGGTTCTATGGCGGTTTGAAAATTCAGCCCGGGACTCCCGGGCTGACGAAAAAATCCTCACGCTGCGTCCCAAAAAGGTGAGGTCAAACCACTTTCTCCAAGGGACCTATATGGGGAATATAGAGAGGGTGTTGGTCGATGAAGAGAAACATAGACACATGTGGTATCTGCGGATTCGTCTCGACGAGGCCGTTCGAATGGTGCACACGGCATGCCTCTGCGGGGCCCCTGGTTGAAGTTATTCGAGTCAGAAGGTTCCTCCACACAGCATGCCTGACTCTATTCGCATGGCTCCGGCGCGGGCTAGGGGCTATCGGCGGACCTGTCGGTGGCGAGACCGAAACGCCTTGTCTCTCCCGGATGCACAGAGACGCCAGACTCCCACCTCGGGGTGCTGGGGCTGGGCCCTTATAGGCGTGGTGGTCGGGCGAAGAACACTTTTCTTGAAACCTAATGAGAGCCTTGACAAGCTCAGAGCGCTCACCCTCTGGGATCCCAAGTGGGATGACCAGCTATTAGACCCTGAATGGTGCACACGCTACGCTGTCTAAATACTAGGTCAAGCAGGCAGAGCTGGCCTAACATGTACACACCGCCCGTCACCATACCAATTGAGTTGGTCCTCGGATCAGCCCCGCTGGAGTCGGTCACGGCCCTGGCGGAGCGCTGGGAAGGGGATCAACTATTATGCCTAGAGGCCCCGGGCTGGTGGCTCTTGGCGGACCTGTCTGTGGCAAGAATGAGATTTCCTGTCTACCCCAGATTTCACAGAGACGTTGGGCCCCCACTCAGGCGTAGAGGTCAGAAGACACGCTTTCTCGTACCCCTCAGTAGGGCCCAGACAGGCTCCAAACGAAAGCCCACGAACGCCCCGCACTCCGACCAGGGTGCGTTCGCCCGAGGGGGTAGGCATTACCAGTTCTGGCTCTCGGTGGGTCTGCGGCGCGTGCCGCGGCCACGTGAGGCCGCCCAGGGAAAAAAGCCGAGGGCCCACCCCCTCAGTAGGGCCCAGACAGGCTCCAAACGAAAGCCCACGAACGCCCCGCACTCCGACCAGGGTGCGTTCGCCCGACGGGGTAGGCATTACCAGTTCTGTTCAGGCGACCCCTCGTCTTCCAGAGTCCAAGTGGCCTTCCTCGGAAACAAAAACCAAAAAAACTGATCGCAGCTAGCTGCGAGAACTAATGTGAATTGCAGGACACATTGATCATCGACACTTCGAACGCACCTTGCGGCCCCGGGTTGCTCCCGGGGCTACGCCTGTCTGAGGGCCACTTTGTCATCCATCGGGAAACACGCGCTCACCCGCGTGTCCCTCCCGCGGCTGGGGTTTCGCAGCGCGGCAGGGGGTCGATTCCTCTCGCAGGTTCGACCCTCGTCGGTCCGCGGTTCGTGCCCTCAATTGGAGCCGGAATTGTGTCCCACCTTCGGGCTCACACACCTCCCCCGTGTCTTCCCCTAACCCAAAGCGCCAGGCCTCCGCCTGCCGCGTGGTCCGGGCGCGGCTGTTGGTAAACCCCTGCGGTTGATCGATCTGCCCGCGTTACGGCAGGTGACTGAAGGCCTGGCCCGGGTGGGGGGGACGTGGGGGGTGGCCCAGGCGTGCCTGGTCGCTCCCGCGCCCTGTGCACTTGTCATCCATCGGGAAACACGGCCCTCCTCACAGGGCCCGTGTCCCTCCCGAAGCTGGGGTTTCGCAGCGCGGCAGGGGGCTGTTCCTCTCGCAGGTTTAGCCCCCGTAGCCCCCCGTCCGCGGTTCGTGCCCTCAAGTACAGACAGACCCGTGTCTAACCTCCGGGTCAAAAACCCTGCCCGTCTCTCCCCCCCACAATGCCAGGTGTCCACCTGCCGCGTGGTCCGGGCGCGGCTGCCGGTGAACCCCCGTGGTTAACCAAGCTGCCCGCGTTATGGCACGTAGCTGGAGACCAGGCCCGGGGGGGGGGGAAGGGGACGGCCTGGGTGTGGCCGGTCCTTTCTTCCTCCCTTCCTTTAGATTGTAGTACCAGGCACACGTTGAAAATCAGACTAAGTGTTTTGAGAAAAAACCTAAGTGTTTAGGCTGTAGGACCAGGCACACGTTGAAAATCAGACTAAGTGTTTTGAGAAAAAACCTAAGTGTTTAGGCTGTAGGACCAGGCACACGTTGAAAATCAGACTAAGTGTTTTGAGAAAAAACCTAAGTGTTTAGGCTGTAGGACCAGGCACACGTTGAAAATCAGACTAAGTGTTTTGAGAAAAAACCTAAGTGTTTAGGCTGTAGGACCAGGCACACGTTGAAAATCAGACTAAGTGTTTTGAGAAAAAACCTAAGTGTTTAGGCTGTAGGACCAGGCACACTTCGAAAATCAGACTGAGTGTCTAGCTTGTAGTATTAGGCACGTTTTGTTCTGTTTGTAGTCCCAGTCTCCTCGACCAGGGAACCCCCCCGGGGGCACCCTGGGACGGAGAGCGCCCGCGGGGTCCAGTCGTCTCCAGGCGACCCCTCGTCTTCCAGAGTCCAAGTGGCCTTCCTCGGAAACAAAAACCAAAAAAACTGAACGCAGCTAGCTGCGAGAACTAATGTGAATTGCAGGACACATTGATCATCGACACTTCGAACGCACCTTGCGGCCCCCGGTTGCTCCCGGGGCTACGCCTGTCTGAGGGTCGCTTTGTCATCCATCGGGAAACACGCGCTCACCCGCGTGTCCCTCCCGCGGCTGGGGTTTCGCAGCGCGGCAGGGGGTCGATTCCTCTCGCAGGTTCGACCCTCGTCGGTCCGCGGTTCGTGCCCTCAATTGGAGCCGGAATTGTGTCCCACCTTCGGGCTCACACACCTCCCCCGTGTCTTCCCCTAACCCAAAGCGCCAGGCCTCCGCCTGCCGCGTGGTCCGGGCGCGGCTGTTGGTAAACCCTTGCGGTTGATCGATCTGCCCGCGTTACGGCACGTGACTGGAGGCCTGGCCCGGGTGGGGGGGACGTGGGGGGTGGCCCAGGCGTGCCTGGTCGCTCCCGCGCCCTGTGCACTTGTCATCCATCGGGAAACACGGCCCTCCTCACAGGGCCCGTGTCCCTCCCGAAGCTGGGGTTTCGCAGCGCGGCAGGGGGCTGTTCCTCTCGCAGGTTTAGCCCCCGTCGGTCCGCGGTTCGTGCCCTCAAGTACAGACAGACCCGTGTCTAACCTCCGGGTCAAAAACCCTGCCCGTCTCTCCCCCCCACAATGCCAGGTGTCCACCTGCCGCGTGGTCCGGGCGCGGCTGCCGGTGAACCCCCGTGGTTAACCAAGCTGCCCGCGTTATGGCACGTAGCTGGAGACCAGGCCCGGGGGGGGGGGTCTCAGGGGGGGGGGAAGGGGATGGCCTGGGTGTGGCCGGTCCTTTCTTCCTCCCTTCCTTTAGATTGTAGTACCAGGCACACATTGAAAATCAGACTAAGTGTTTTGAGAAAAAACCTAAGTGTTTAGGCTGTAGGACCAGGCACACGTTGAAAATCAGACTAAGTGTTTTGAGAAAAAACCTAAGTGTTTAGGCTGTAGGACCAGGCACACGTTGAAAATCAGACTAAGTGTTTTGAGAAAAAACCTAAGTGTTTAGGCTGTAGGACCAGGCACACGTTGAAAATCAGACTAAGTGTTTTGAGAAAAAACCTAAGTGTTTAGGCTGTAGGACCAGGCACACGTTGAAAATCAGACTAAGTGTTTTGAGAAAAAACCTAAGTGTTTAGGCTGTAGGACCAGGCACACATTGAAAATCAGACTAAGTGTTTTGAGAAAAAACCTAAGTGTTTAGGCTGTAGGACCAGGCACACGTTGAAAATCAGACTAAGTGTTTTGAGAAAAAACCTAAGTGTTTAGGCTGTAGGACCAGGCACACGTTGAAAATCAGACTAAGTGTTTTGAGAAAAAACCTAAGTGTTTAGGCTGTAGGACCAGGCACACGTTGAAAATCAGACTAAGTGTTTTGAGAAAAAACCTAAGTGTTTAGGCTGTAGGACCAGGCACACTTCGAAAATCAGACTGAGTGTCTAGCTTGTAGTATTAGGCACGTTTTGTTCTGTTTGTAGTCCCAGGCACGCCTGGTTTTTCCAGCAGCGCTTAAGGGTGTGCAGTCCGAGGGGGGGGCTTAATAGTGGGTACCCGGGTCCGACTGGTGCACAGGTCTTCCCCGGCCCCGGCGGTCCCTGGAGGTGCGCCTGCGGGGGTGTGGGGTGCTGTGGTCGGGCAGCAGCCTGCACAGAGCCCCCCTGGAGGTCCTGGGCTTCCCCACGCCTAACCTTAACCCCCACGGAGATCCAGGCCGCCCCCACGCCTGCACATAGCCCCCCTGGAGAACCAGGGCTTCCCCACACCTAACCTTAACCCCCATGGAGATCCAGGCCCTCCCCACACCTAACCTTAACCCCCATGGAGATCCAGGCCGCCCCCACGCCTGCACATAGCCCCCCTGGATGTCCTGGGCTTCCCCACACCTAACCTTAACCCCCATGGAGATCCAGGCCTTCCCCACACCTAACCTTAACCCCCATGGAGATCCAGGCCTTCCCCACACCTAACCCCCATGGAGGTCCAGGCCTTCCCCACACCTAACCTTAACCCCATGGAGATCCAGGCCCTCCCCACACCTAACCTTAACCCCCATGGAGATCCAGGCCGCCCCCCACGCCTGCACATAGTCCCCCTGGAGGTCGAGGCCTTCCCCACACCTAACCTTAACCCCCACGGAGATCCAGGCCGCCCCCACGCCTGCACATAGCCCCCCTGGAGATCCAGGCCGCCCCCACGCCTGCACATAGCCCCCCTGGATGTCCTGGGCTTCCCCACACCTAACCTTAACCCCCATGGAGATCCAGGCCTTCCCCACACCTAACCTTAACCCCCATGGAGATCCAGGCCTTCCCCACACCTAACCCCCATGGAGGTCCAGGCCTTCCCCACACCTAACCTTAACCCCCATGGAGATCCAGGCCTTCCCCACACCTAACCTTAACCCCCATGGATATCCAGGCCGCCCCCCACGCCTGCACATAGCCCCCCTGGAGGTCCAGGCCTTCCCCACACCTAACCTTAACCCCCATGGAGATCCAGGCCGCCCCCACGCCTGCACATAGCCCCCCTGGAGAACCAGGGCTTCCCCACACCTAATCTTAACCCCCATGGAGATCCAGGCCCTCCCCACACCTAACCTTAACCCCCATGGAGATCCAGGCCGCCCCCACGCCTGCACATAGCCCCCCTGGAGATCCAGGCCGCCCCCACGCCTGCACATAGCCCCCCTGGATGTCCTGGGCTTCCCCACACCTAACCTTAACCCCCATGGAGATCCAGGCCTTCCCCACACCTAACCCTAACCCCCATGGAGGTCCAGGCCTTCCCCACACCTAATCTTAACCCCCATGGAGATCCAGGCCCTCCCCACACCTAACCTTAACCCCCATGGAGATCCAGGCCGCCCCCACGCCTGCACATAGCCCCCCTGGAGATCCAGGCCGCCCCCACGCCTGCACATAGCCCCCCTGGATGTCCTGGGCTTCCCCACACCTAACCTTAACCCCCATGGAGATCCAGGCCTTCCCCACACCTAACCCTAACCCCCATGGAGGTCCAGGCCTTCCCCACACCTAACCTTAACCCCCCTGGAGGTCCAGGCCTTCCCCACACCTAACCTTAACCCCCATGGAGATCCAGGCCGCCCCCACGCCTGCACATAGCCCCCCTGGAGATCCAGGCCGCCCCCCACGCCTGCACATAGCCCCCCTGGAGGTCCAGGCCTTCCCCACACCTAACCTTAACCCCCATGGAGGTCCAGGCCTTCCCCACACCTAACCTTAACCCCCATGGAGATCCAGGCCCTCCCCACACCTAACCTTAACCCCCCTGGAGGTCCAGGCCTTCCCCACACCTAACCTTAACCCCCATGGAGATCCAGGCCTTCCCCACACCTAACCTTAACCCCCATGGAGATCCAGGCCTTCCCCACACCTAACCTTAACCCCCATGGAGATCCAGGCCGCCCCCACGCCTGCACATAGCCCCCCTGGAGGTCCAGGCCTTCCCCACACCTAACCTTAACCCCCATGGAGATCCAGGCCTTCCCCACACTTAACCTTAACCCCCATGGAGATCCAGGCCGCCCCCACGCCTGCACATAGCCCCCCTGGAGGTCCAGGCCTTCCCCACACCTAACCTTAACCCCCATGGAGATCCAGGCCCTCCCCACGCCTAACCATAACCCCCATAGAGATCCAGGCCGCCCCGCACGCCTTCACATAGCCCCCCTGGAGGTCCAGGCCTTCCCCACAAGTAACCTTAAGCCCCATGGAGATCCAGGCCGCCCCAACGCCTGCACATAGCCCCCCTGGAGATCCAGGCCGCCCCCACGCCTGCACATAGCCCCCCGGGAGGTCCAGGCCTTCCCCACACCTAACCTTAACCCCCATGGAGATCCAGGCCCTCCCCACACCTAACCTTAACCCCCATGGAGATCCAGGCCGCCCCCACGCCTGCACATAGCCCCCCTGGAGGTCCAGGCCTTCCCCACACCTAACCTTAACCCCCATGGAGATCCAGGCCGCCCCCACGCCTAACCTTAACCCCCACGGAGATCCAGGCCTTCCCCACACCTAACCTTAACCCCCATGGAGATCCAGGCCCTCCCCACGCCTAACCATAACCCCCATAGAGATCCAGGCCGCCCCGCACGCCTGCACATAGCCCCCCTGGAGGTCCAGGCCTTCCCCACACGTAACCTTAAGCCCCATGGAGATCCAGGCCGCCCCAACGCCTGCACATAGCCCCCCTGGAGATCCAGGCCGCCCCCCCCGCCTGCACATAGCCCCCCGGGAGGTCCAGGCCTTCCCCACACCTAACCTTAACCCCCATGGAGATCCAGGCCCTCCCCACACCTAACCATAACCCCCATGGAGATCCAGGCCGCCCCCACGCCTGCACATAGCCCCCCTGGAGGTCCAGGCCTTCCCCACTCCTAACCTTAACCCCCATGGAGATCCAGGCCGATCCAGGCCTTCCCCACACCTAACCCTAACCCCCATGGAGATCCAGGCCTTCCCCACACCTAACCCTAACCCCCATGGAGATCCAGGCCGCCCCCACGCCTGCACATAGCCCCCATGGAGATCCAGGCCGCCCCCATGCCTGCACATAGCCCCCCTGGAGAACCAGGGCTTCCCCACACCTAACCTTAACCCCCATGGGGATCCAGGCCCTCCCCACACCTAACCTTAACCCCCATGGAGATCCAGGCCGCCCCCCACGCCTGCACATAGCCCCCCTGGAGGTCCAGGCCTTCCCCACACCTAACCCTAACCCCCATGGAGATCCAGGCCGCCCCCCACGCCTGCACATAGCCCCCTGGAGGTCCAGGCCTTCCCCACACCTAACCCTAACCCCCATGGAGATCCAGGCCGCCCCCCACGCCTGCACATAGCCCCCCTGGAGAACCAGGCCTTCCCCACACCTAACCTTAACCCCCATGGAGATCCAGGCCGCCCCCACGCCTAACCTTAACCCCCACGGAGATCCAGGCCTTCCCCACACCTAAGGCCTAGTTTATACTCGCGCGGCGCGGAGCTTACGGAGGTGACGTGACGTCACTTGCGCATCGCGTTGGTCACCGCAAGGCCCTTACGTTGCCTGCCCTGCAGCATCGAAATTTTCTAACTACGTAAGGGTCGCCGCAAGGAATCTCCGCTGTGATTGGTCCGTGTGTGTGTATTGGAAGGAAGCACGGAGCGGCTGCAGCAGGAGCATGGACGAGGCACTATGGAGCAGAGAGCTTTGTGCTTCGAAGGAAAAGCAGTTTGGGCTCAGAGCCTGATATACAGGAGACTGTGGACTATCTAACATATATATAACATATATCTAACTTATATCTAACATATATATAACTTATAAACTGTGCAGTCGTTTGTTTTGCACTGTTCCTGTCTTGTTTGAATCGTAGCTGCGTTTGTTGCTTTCCTCCTGCACTCGTAAATCGTTCATGTTTGTCTCAGATATTTACCACTATTATTGTTTTGCTGTTTGTGCTGAAAACTATTTAATAATAACTATTTTTCCAACAAGAACTGTGTCTTTATTCACAGCATCACAGTTGAAATGACTTATAAAATAATGAATCCATAAAACTATCACATAAACCTGCAGTAGAAACACGTGTAATGAGCTCAAACAGCTTTGTTTGCTATTGTTGTTCTGAAGAGGACAAAGTAGCAGCGTAAATGGGACCGCTCCTGTGTGGTCGCCCTCATGTGGTTTGTTGTGGGATTACAACATTCTCGTCAAAACTCCGTAAGGGGAACGCGCCAGTATAACATCAATTGTGCTTACGTAGGTCCACCGCAACCGCTAACGTAAGCCACGCCGCGCAAGTATACTCTAGGCTTAACCCTAACCCCCATGGAGATCCAGGCCTTCCCCACACCTAACCCTAACCCCCATGGAGATCCAGGCCGCCCCCACGCCTGCACATAGCCCCCCTGGAGAACCAGGGCTTCCCCACACCTAACCTTAACCCCCATGGAGATCCAGGCCGCCCCCACGCCTAACCTTAACCCCCACGGAGATCCAGGCCTTCCCCACACCTAACCCTAACCCCCATGGAGATCCAGGCCTTCCCCACACCTAACCCTAACCCCCATGGAGATCCAGGCCGCCCCCACGCCTGCACATAGCCCCCATGGAGATCCAGGCCGCCCCCACGCCTGCACATAGCCCCCCTGGAGAACCAGGGCTTCCCCACACCTAACCTTAACCCCCATGGAGATCCAGGCCCTCCCCACACCTAACCTTAACCCCCATGGAGATCCAGGCTGCCCCCCACGCCTGCACATAGCCCCCCTGGAGAACCAGGGCTTCCCCACACCCCCATGGAGATCCAGGCCGCCCCCACGCCTAACCTTAACCCCCACGGAGATCCAGGCCCTCCCCACACCTAACCTTAACCCCCATGGAGAATCCAGGCCCTCCCCACACCTAACCTTAACCCCCATGGAGATCCAGGCCGCCCCCCACGCCTGCACATAGCCCCCCTGGAGAACCAGGGCTTCCCCACACCTAACCTTAACCCCCATGGAGATCCAGGCCCTCCCCACACCTAACCTTAACCCCCATGGAGATCCAGGCCCTCCCCACACCTAACCTTAACCCCCATGGAGATCCAGGCCGCCCCCCACGCCTGCACATAGCCCCCCTGGAGGTCCAGGCCTTCCCCACACCTAACCTTAACCCCCATGGAGATCCAGGCCCTCCCCACACCTAACCTTAACCCCTATGGAGATCCAGGCCTTGCCCACACCTAACCTTAACCCCCATGGAGATCCAGGCCGCCCCCCACGCCTGCACATAGCCCCCCTGGAGGTCCAGGCCTTCCCTACACCTAACCTTAACCCCCATGGAGACCCAGGCCCTCCCCACACCTAACCTTAACCCCCATGGAGATCCAGGCCCTCCCCACACCTATCCTTAACCCCCATGGAGATCCAGGCCCTCCCCACACCTAACCTTAACCCCCATGGAGATCCAGGCCCTCCCCACACCTACCCTTAACCCCCATGGAGATCCAGGCCTTTCCCACACCTAACCTTAACCCCCATGGAGATCCAGGCCTTCCCCACACCTAACCTTAACCCCCATGGAGATCCAGGCCGCCCCCACGCCTGCACATAGCCCCCCTGGAGGTCCAGGCCTTCCCCACACCTAACCTTAACCCCCATGGAGATCAGGCCCTCCCCACGCCTAACCATAACCCCCATAGAGATCCAGGCCGCCCCCCACGCCTGCACATAGCCCCCCTGGAGGTCCAGGCCTTCCCCACACCTAACCTTAACCCCCATGGAGATCCAGGCCGCCCCAACGCCTGCACATAGCCCCCCTGGAGATCCAGGCCGCCCCCACGCCTGCACATATAGCCCCCCTGGAGGTCCAGGCCTTCCCCACACCTAACCTTAACCCCCATGGAGATCCAGGCCCTCCCCACACCTAACCTTAACCCCCATGGAGATCCAGGCGGCCCCCACGCCTGCACATAGCCCCCCTGGAGGTCCAGGCCTTCCCCACACCTAACCTTAACCCCCATGGAGATCCAGGCCGCCCCCACGCCTAACCTTAACCCCCACGGAGATCCAGGCCTTCCCCACACCTAACCCTAACCCCCATGGAGATCCAGGCCTTCTCCACACCTAACCCTAGCCCCCATGGAGATCCAGGCCGCCCCCACGCCTGCACATAGCCCCCATGGAGATCCAGGCCGCCCCCACGCCTGCACATAGCCCCCCTGGAGAACCAGGGCTTCCCCACACCTAACCTTAACCCCCATGGGGATCCAGGCCCTCCCCACACATAACCTTAACCCCCATGGAGATCCAGGCCGCCCCCCACGCCTGCACATAGCCCCCCTGGAGGTCCAGGCCTTCCCCACACCTAACCCTAACCCCCATGGAGATCCAGGCCGCCCCCCACGCCTGCACATAGCCCCCCTGGAGAACCAGGCCTTCCCCACACCTAACCTTAACCCCCATGGAGATCCAGGCCGCCCCCACGCCTAACCTTAACCCCCACGGAGATCCAGGCCTTCCCCACACCTAAAGCCTAGTTTATACTCGCGCGGCGCGGAGCTTACGGAGGTGACGTGACGTCACTTGCGCATCGCGTTGGTCACCGCAAGGCCCTTACGTTGCCTGCCCTGCAGCATCGAAATTTTCTAACTACGTAAGGGTCGCCGCAAGGAATCTCCGCTGTGATTGGTCCGTGTGTGTGTATTGGAAGGAAGCACGGAGCGGCTGCAGCAGGAGCATGGACGAGGCACTATGGAGCAGAGAGCTTTGTGCTTCGAAGGAAAAGCAGTTTGGGCTCAGAGCCTGATATACAGGAGACTGTGGACTATCTAACATATATATAACATATATCTAACTTATATCTAACATATATATAACTTATAAACTGTGCAGTCGTTTGTTTTGCACTGTTCCTGTCTTGTTTGAATCGTAGCTGCGTTTGTTGCTTTCCTCCTGCACTCGTAAATCGTTCATGTTTGTCTCAGATATTTACCACTATTATTGTTTTGCTGTTTGTGCTGAAAACTATTTAATAATAACTATGTTTCCAACAAGAACTGTGTCTTTATTCACAGCATCACAGTTGAAATGACTTATAAAATAATGAATCCATAAAACTATCACATACACCTGCAGTCGAAACACGTGTAATGAGCTCAAACAGCTTTGTTTGCTATTGTTGTTCTGAAGAGGACAAAGTAGCAGCGTAAATGGGACCGCTCCTGTGTGATCGCCCTCATGTGGTTTGTTGTGGGATTACAACATTCTCCTCAAAACTCCGTAAGGGGAACGCGCCAGTATAACATCAATTGTGCTTACGTAGGTCCACCGCAACCGCTAACGTAAGCCACGCCGCGCAAGTATACTAACCCTAACCCTAACCCCCATGGGGATCCAGGCCCTCCCCACACCTAACCTTAACCCCCATGGAGATCCAGGCCCTCCCCACACCTAACCTTAACCCCCATGGAGATCCAGGCCGCCCCCCACGCCTGCACATAGCCCCCCTGGAGGTCCAGGCCTTCCCCACACCTAACCTTAACCCCCATGGAGATCCAGGCCCTCCCCACACCTAACCTTAACCCCCATGGAGAGCCAGGGCTTCCCCACACCTAACCTTAACCCCCATGGGGATCCAGGCCTTCCCCACACCTAACCTTAACCCCCATGGGGATCCAGGCCCTCCCCACGCCTAACCTTAACCCCCATGGAGATCCAGGCCGCCCCCACGCCTGCACATAGCCCCCCTGGAGATCCAGGCCGCCCCCCACGCCTGCACATAGCCCCCCTGGAGGTCCAGGCCTTCCCCACACCTAACCTTAACCCCCATGGAGGTCCAGGCCTTCCCCACACCTAACCTTAACCCCCATAGAGATCCAGGCCGCCCCCCACGCCTGCACATAGCCCCCCTGGAGGTCCAGGCCGCCCCCACACCTAACCTTAACCCCCATGGAGATCCAGGCCTTCCCCACACCCTAAACCTTAACCCCCATGGAGATCCAGGCCTTCCCCACACCTAATCTTAACCCCCAAGGAGATCCAGGCCGCCCCCACGCCTGCACATAGCCCCCCTGGAGGTCCAGGCCTTCCCCACACCTAACCTTAACCCCCATGGAGATCCAGGCCTTCCCCACACCTAACCTTAACCCCCATGGAGATCCAGGCCCTTCCCACACCTAACCTTAACCCCCATGGAGATCCAGGCCGCCCCCACGCCTGCATATAGCCCCCCTGGAGATCCAGGCCGCCCCCACGCCTGCACCTAGCCCCCCTGGAGGTCCTGGGCTTCCCCACACCTAACCTTAACCCCCATGGAGGTCCAGGCCTTCCCCACACCTAACCTTAACCCCCATGGAGACCCAGGCCCTCCCCAGACCTAACCCCAACCGGCTGGAGGTCCTGGTAGCCCCCACACATGAACATAGCCCCCCTGGAGAACCAGGCCTTTCCCACCCCTCAGCCTACAAATCAGCCTAAGTGTTTTGCCAAAAAACCTAAGTGTCTATGCTGTAGTACTGGGCTCGCTGTGGCCGAGTGGCAAAGGCGATGGAATGGGGAGTCATTGAGGTCCTCCCACGCAAGTTCGAATCCTGCCCACAGCACTTAGAATTATTTTCACATTTGCTTGGAGCACCAGGCCTGTGATGGCTCTATTTCAAGCCGTACTTCAGGGCTTTTTTCGGGGTTAAAACCTCCGAGGACCCACCCTGGGTCTCAGGCTTGCCAGTGCTGCATTTATGTCCGGATTTCTAAGCTTTTTTCGGGGATAGAACCTCCACAGAATCCCCTCGGTTCTGGGACCCGCATGGCCCTATTTTATGCAGGATTTAAGGGCTTTTTTTGGGGTTAAAACCTCCAGGGACTCCCCTTGGTTCTGGGACCTGTCATTGCTCTTTTTCAAGACAGATTTCATGCGCTCTCTCCCGGGGAGAAATGCGCCCACCCTTATTCTTTGAGAATATGTGTGCACTTGTTTTCAACTCCTGGTGGGTTCCATAACCTGAGATTCCACTCACGTCATGGGGACTGGTTTTACGTGGTGGGGCCCGAACACCGGACCCCACTGGTCCAAGCTTAATAATCAATGGGTAATGCTTTTCTAACGGTCCTTATGCAGTCTCTGTAAAAATATGGAAAGGACCCCTGGAGGTTTACTTTCCTGAAAAAAGTGTGTTATGTGTCGGAACCCTGGTGGTGGGTTGCGGGATATCAAGGAGGGGCACGCTGGGGCAATTTCAGTCCAGCAGGCTGGAGCCAATCATGGAGCAGCACAACAGAGGAAATCAGGTGTCAGGCTAGAAAAGGTGCAAGTGTGTGGTTCATTAGGCTGCAAGAAATCATGGAGGAGCACACTGAAGCGCACGCTTACAAACCACTGGTAAGTGCTGACTACAAGTCATGACTTCAAATTGTTATATAGAATGATTACAAATTATTTGTTGTTTGTGCAGCTTAGTCAAGAGTCCCTAATTGATGAAGTCGACTCAGATTCTGACGATTTAACTGTCAAGAAGAAACCTGTAAAAAAGTATGGAAAAAGAAAAATCAAAAACACTTTTCTTCAAGACTCGGAAAGTGACGAACCAAAGGCAAATAAGATTGTTATCATGCAGCTGCAAAAGAAGAAAAATGGGGGGCGAGTTTACAGCAAGAGACACTTCTGCCTCTACTGTTCAATGTCCTGCCACAAAATGTCCCGTCATTTGACTAGAAAACATGGAAATGAAAGTGACGTAGCCAGAGCATTCCCGGAGATCCAGGCCTTCCCCACACCTAACCCTAACCCCCATGGAGATCCAGGCCTTCCCCACACCTAACCCTAACCCCCATGGAGATCCAGGCCGCCCCCACGCCTGCACATAGCCCCCATGGAGATCCAGGCCGCCCCCACGCCTGCACATAGCCCCCCTGGAGAACCAGGGCTTCCCCACACCTAACCTTAACCCCCATGGAGATCCAGGCCCTCCCCACACCTAACCTTAACCCCCATGGAGATCCAGGCCGCCCCCCACGCCTGCACATAGCCCCCCTGGAGCACCAGGCCTTCCCCACACCTAACCTTAACCCCCATGGAGATCCAGGCCGCCCCCACGCCTAACCTTAACCCCCACGGAGATCCAGGCCCTCCCCACACCTAACCTTAACCCCCATGGAGATCCAGGCCCTCCCCACACCTAACCTTAACCCCCATGGAGATCCAGGCCGCCCCCCACGCCTGCACATAGCCCCCTGGAGGTCCAGGCCTTCCCCACACCTAACCTTAACCCCCATGGAGATCCAGGCCCTCCCCACACCTAACCTTAACCCCCATGGAGATCCAGGCCCTCCCCACACCTAACCTTAACCCCCATGGAGATCCAGGCCGCCCCCCACGCCTGCACATAGCCCCCCTGGAGGTCCAGGCCTTCCCCACACCTAACCTTAACCCCCATGGAGATCCAGGCCCTCCCCACACCTAACCTTAACCCCTATGGAGATCCAGGCCTTGCCCACACCTAACCTTAACCCCCATGGAGATCCAGGCCGCCCCCACGCCTGCACATAGCCCCCCTGGAGGTCCAGGCCTTCCCTACACCTAACCTTAACCCCCATGGAGACCCAGGCCCTCCCCACACCTAACCTTAACCCCCATGGAGATCCAGGCCCTCCCCACAACCTATCCTTAACCCCCATGGAGATCCAGGCCCTCCCCACACCTAACCTTAACCCCCATGGAGATCCAGGCCCTCCCCACACCTACCCTTAACCCCCATGGAGATCCAGGCCTTTCCCACACCTAACCTTAACCCCCATGGAGATCCAGGCCTTCCCCACACCTAACCTTAACCCCCATGGAGATCCAGGCCGCCCCCACGCCTGCACATAGCCCCCCTGGAGGTCCAGGCCTTCCCCACACCTAACCTTAACCCCCATGGAGATCAGGCCCTCCCCACGCCTAACCATAACCCCCATAGAGATCCAGGCCGCCCCCCACGCCTGCACATAGCCCCCCTGGAGGTCCAGGCCTTCCCCACACCTAACCTTAACCCCCATGGAGATCCAGGCCGCCCCAACGCCTGCACATAGCCCCCCTGGAGATCCAGGCCGCCCCCACGCCTGCACATAGCCCCCCTGGAGGTCCAGGCCTTCCCCACACCTAACCTTAACCCCCATGGAGATCCAGGCCCTCCCCACACCTAACCTTAACCCCCATGGAGATCCAGGCGGCCCCCACGCCTGCACATAGCCCCCCTGGAGGTCCAGGCCTTCCCCACACCTAACCTTAACCCCCATGGAGATCCAGGCCGCCCCCACGCCTAACCTTAACCCCCACGGAGATCCAGGCCTTCCCCACACCTAACCCTAACCCCCATGGAGATCCAGGCCTTCTCCACACCTAACCCTAGCCCCCATGGAGATCCAGGCCGCCCCCACGCCTGCACATAGCCCCCATGGAGATCCAGGCCGCCCCCACGCCTGCACATAGCCCCCCTGGAGAACCAGGGCTTCCCCACACCTAACCTTAACCCCCATGGGGATCCAGGCCCTCCCCACACATAACCTTAACCCCCATGGAGATCCAGGCCGCCCCCCACGCCTGCACATAGCCCCCCTGGAGGTCCAGGCCTTCCCCACACCTAACCCTAACCCCCATGGAGATCCAGGCCGCCCCCCACGCCTGCACATAGCCCCCCTGGAGAACCAGGCCTTCCCCACACCTAACCTTAACCCCCATGGAGATCCAGGCCGCCCCCACGCCTAACCTTAACCCCCACGGAGATCCAGGCCTTCCCCACACCTAAAGCCTAGTTTATACTCGCGCGGCGCGGAGCTTACGGAGGTGACGTGACGTCACTTGCGCATCGCGTTGGTCACCGCAAGGCCCTTACGTTGCCTGCCCTGCAGCATCGAAATTTTCTAACTACGTAAGGGTCGCCGCAAGGAATCTCCGCTGTGATTGGTCCGTGTGTGTGTATTGGAAGGAAGCACGGAGCGGCTGCAGCAGGAGCATGGACGAGGCACTATGGAGCAGAGAGCTTTGTGCTTCGAAGGAAAAGCAGTTTGGGCTCAGAGCCTGATATACAGGAGACTGTGGACTATCTAACATATATATAACATATATCTAACTTATATCTAACATATATATAACTTATAAACTGTGCAGTCGTTTGTTTTGCACTGTTCCTGTCTTGTTTGAATCGTAGCTGCGTTTGTTGCTTTCCTCCTGCACTCGTAAATCGTTCATGTTTGTCTCAGATATTTACCACTATTATTGTTTTGCTGTTTGTGCTGAAAACTATTTAATAATAACTATGTTTCCCAACAAGAACTGTGTCTTTATTCACAGCATCACAGTTGAAATGACTTATAAAATAATGAATCCATAAAACTATCACATACACCTGCAGTCGAAACACGTGTAATGAGCTCAAACAGCTTTGTTTGCTATTGTTGTTCTGAAGAGGACAAAGTAGCAGCGTAAATGGGACCGCTCCTGTGTGATCGCCCTCATGTGGTTTGTTGTGGGATTACAACATTCTCCTCAAAACTCCGTAAGGGGAACGCGCCAGTATAACATCAATTGTGCTTACGTAGGTCCACCGCAACCGCTAACGTAAGCCACGCCGCGCAAGTATACTAACCCTAACCCTAACCCCCATGGGGATCCAGGCCCTCCCCACACCTAACCTTAACCCCCATGGAGATCCAGGCCCTCCCCACACCTAACCTTAACCCCCATGGAGATCCAGGCCGCCCCCCACGCCTGCACATAGCCCCCCTGGAGGTCCAGGCCTTCCCCACACCTAACCTTAACCCCCATGGAGATCCAGGCCCTCCCCACACCTAACCTTAACCCCCATGGAGAGCCAGGGCTTCCCCACACCTAACCTTAACCCCCATGGGGATCCAGGCCTTCCCCACACCTAACCTTAACCCCCATGGGGATCCAGGCCCTCCCCACGCCTAACCTTAACCCCCATGGAGATCCAGGCCGCCCCCACGCCTGCACATAGCCCCCCTGGAGATCCAGGCCGCCCCCCACGCCTGCACATAGCCCCCCTGGAGGTCCAGGCCTTCCCCACACCTAACCTTAACCCCCATGGAGGTCCAGGCCTTCCCCACACCTAACCTTAACCCCCATAGAGATCCAGGCCGCCCCCCACGCCTGCACATAGCCCCCCTGGAGGTCCAGGCCTTCCCCACACCTAACCTTAACCCCCATGGAGATCCAGGCCGCCCCCCACGCCTGCACATAGCCCCCCTGGAGGTCCAGGCCGCCCCCCACACCTAACCTTAACCCCCATGGAGATCCAGGCCTTCCCCACACCTAACCTTAACCCCCATGGAGATCCAGGCCTTCCCCACACCTAACCTTAACCCCCAAGGAGATCCAGGCCGCCCCCACGCCTGCACATAGCCCCCCTGGAGGTCCAGGCCTTCCCCACACCTAACCTTAACCCCCATGGAGATCCAGGCCTTCCCCACACCTAACCTTAACCCCCATGGAGATCCAGGCCCTTCCCCACCCTAACCTTAACCCCCATGGAGATCCAGGCCGCCCCCACGCCTGCATATAGCCCCCCTGGAGATCCAGGCCGCCCCCACGCCTGCACATAGCCCCCCTGGAGGTCCTGGGCTTCCCCACACCTAACCTTAACCCCCATGGAGGTCCAGGCCTTCCCCACACCTAACCTTAACCCCCATGGAGACCCAGGCCCTCCCCAGACCTAACCCCAACCGGCCTGGAGGTCCTGGTAGCCCCCACACATGAACATAGCCCCCCTGGAGAACCAGGCCTTTCCCACCCCTCAGCCTACAAATCAGCCTAAGTGTTTTGCCAAAAAACCTAAGTGTCTATGCTGTTGTACTGGGCTCGCTGTGGCCGAGTGGCAAAGGCGATGGAATGGGGAGTCATTGAGGTCCTCCCACGCAAGTTCGAATCCTGCCCACAGCACTTAGAATTATTTTCACATTTGCTTGGAGCACCAGGCCTGTGATGGCTCTATTTCAAGCCGTACTTCAGGGCTTTTTTCGGGGTTAAAACCTCCGAGGACCCACCCTGGGTCTCAGGCTTGCCAGTGCTGCATTTATGTCCGGATTTCTACGCTTTTTTCGGGGATAGAACCTCCACAGAATCCCCTCGGTTCTGGGACCCGCATGGTCCTATTTTAAGCCGGATTTAAGGGCTTTTTTCGGGGTTAAAACCTCAGAGGACCCCCCTGGGTCTCAGGCTTTCCAGTGCTGCATTTATGTCCGGATTTCTAAGCTTTTTTCGGGGATAGAACCTCCACAGAATCCCCTCGGTTCTGGGACCCGCATGGCCCTATTTTATGCAGGATTTAAGGGCTTTTTTTGGGGTTAAAACCTCCAGGGACTCCCCTTGGTTCTGGGACCTGTCATTGCTCTTTTTCAAGACAGATTTCATGCGCTCTCTCCCGGGGAGAAATGCGCCCACCCTTATTCTTTGAGAATATGTGTGCACTTGTTTTCAACTCCTGGTGGGTTCCATAACCTGAGATTCCACTCACGTCATGGGGACTGGTTTTACGTGGTGGGGCCCGAACACCGGACCCCACTGGTCCAAGCTTAATAATCAATAGGTAATGCTTTTCTAACGGTCCTTATGCAGTCTCTGTAAAAATATGGAAAGGACCCCTGGAGGTTTACTTTCCTGAAAAAAGTGTGTTATGTGTCGGAACCCTGGTGGTGGGTTGCGGGATATCAAGGAGGGGCACGCTGGGGCAATTTCAGTCCAGCAGGCTGGAGCCAATCATGGAGCAGCACAACAGAGGAAATCAGGTGTCAGGCTAGAAAAGGTGCAAGTGTGTGGTTCATTAGGCTGCAAGAAATCATGGAGGAGCACACTGAAGCGCACGCTTACAAACCACTGGTAAGTGCTGACTACAAGTCATGACTTCAAATTGTTATATAGAATGATTACAAATTATTTGTTGTTTGTGCAGCTTAGTCAAGAGTCCCTAATTGATGAAGTCGACTCAGATTCTGACGATTTAACTGTCAAGAAGAAACCTGTAAAAAAGTATGGAAAAAGAAAAATCAAAAACACTTTTCTTCAAGACTCGGAAAGTGACGAACCAAAGGCAAATAAGATTGTTATCATGCAGCTGCAAAAGAATAAAAATGGGGGGCGAGTTTACAGCAAGAGACACTTCTGCCTCTACTGTTCAATGTCCTGCCACAAAATGTCCCGTCATTTGACTAGAAAACATGGAAATGAAAGTGACGTAGCCAGAGCATTGGCTCTACCTGTGAAATCTAAAGCACGTAAACTTCAGTTTGATTTGATCAGGAATAGTGGAAACCGTGAGCACAATTTTGAGGTTTTAAAGGCCGGCATTGGAACTTTAGTCCCAGCTAAACAGCCAAATTGCCCAGTTAAATCCAGTGAGTTTTTGCACTGTATAGACTGTGGGGCATTGCTTAAGCGAAAGTCGCTGTGGAGGCATGTGGCCAGGTGCCGGCTTTCACAGAAAGATGCCCAGGCTAAACCAGGTAGAAGTAGGGTCCAGTCCCTCTGCTCCCTAGCCCAGCCTGTACCGGAGGGCATCAGCAAAAAGCTGTGGTCTTTAATTTCGGCAATGCATCAGGATGAGGTCACGGGTGTTGTCAAAGCAGAAAAGGGGATTCTGAGACTCGGAGAGCACCTGTACTTAAAACACGGGCATGATAAGACTAAGCATGATTACATTAGGCAGAAAATGAGAGAAGTCGGTAGGTTAATTAACGAAGCAAAAACTGCAGGGAAACTGAAAACACATTAAGGATTTCTTTATTCCTTCCAACTTTAACCATGTGATTGATGCAGTCAGGTCTGTGGCTGGATATGATGAGGAAACAAATCAATACAAGACTCCATCCTTGGCCCTCAAACTCGGCCATAGCCTCAGAAAGCTAGCAGATATTCTTGAATGTGACTCAAAAATGGAGCATTGTGTTGATGAACTATTTATTAAAAACCTCCAACGAAGCCGGCTGCTTTTTGAGAAGAGGTGGGACGTCTGTGTTTCTTCTGCTGCCCTACAGACCCTCCGACAAGCCAAGTGGAACACTCCGGACCTGCTCCCTCTGACTGAGGACGTTAGAGCCATGCATGCACATATTGAGGTATGTCGACCTGAATATGTGCAAACCCTAATAAGTGAGCCAATGTCTAAGCATTGGTCTAAACTGGCAGTTTTGACTCTTTGTGAGGTCATTATTTTCAATCGAAGAAGGGAAGGTGAGGTTTCAAAGATGCCACTGACAGCCTTTACCTTAAGAAGTAAGACTGGGATGACATTGCTCTGGGACTGTCCCAACTTGAGAAAAAGCTGTGTCAGCATTTTCAACGCATTGAAATTAAAGGGAAAAGAAGTCGGAAAGTGCCGGTTCTTTTGACTCCTGAAATGATTGCTTCGATGGAGGTGCTGGTGGAGAACAGAAGGGCCTGTTCCATCTCTGACCATAACCCATACTTCTTTTCCCGCCCGGGCGCAGACACCCACATCAGGGGATCAGACTCCCTACGCCAGGTAGCCAAAGAATGTGGTGCGGTGCATCCAGAGATGCTATCCTCAACCAAACTTAGAAAGCACATAGCTACTATGTCTACAGTTCTCAATATGAAAGAGAATGAAATGGACATACTAGCCAACTTCCTCGGCCATGACATTCGCATCCACAGGCAATATTGCAGACTACCAGAGGGGACACTGGAGCTGGCCAAAATCAGCAAAGTGTTGATGGCCATGGAGCAGGGAAGAGTGACGGAATTCAAAGGAAAGAGCCTCGACCAGATACAAATTGAGCCTGAAGGTAATTCTTGATATTATTAAAATATGTATGATTTTTTTCCCCTAAAGGCCACTTGTATTTTTATTTTCTGTGCGACAGGGAGAGCAGTAGAGATCCTCTCACAAACGGACGGGCTAAAAGAAACTTCAAGCGGAGAACCTTCAACCATTCATCCAGATGCACCCCATGGTAGTGGCAGTGCCCCTTCTGGTAAGTGTACCAGGTGGGGGATTACAGCCAGGCTGCTTGGTCCTAACCCTGGGAGTGTATATTGCTAATATATTTTTATTTCTCTCCCTAGAACGTGTAAGAAAGCCATGGTCTGCATCTGAGGTGAAGGCTGTGGAGAAGACCATGACGCCTTTCATACAGACTGGAAAGGTCCCTGGGAAGTCTCACTGCCTGGCCTGCATTAATGCCTCACCAGATGACCTTAGACATCGGACATGGAGTGGCATTAAATTCTATGTCAAAAATAGAATCACTGCAATTCGAAAAAAAAATCTAAAATAAAATTCCTTTAAAAGAGTTGTTTGGTTTCTATTGACTGTTTTGTATTACTTAAAGTAGTCCCAGTAAAAAAAGATTATGTCTATGGGTCCCATTCTGAACGGCCCTGTCAAAGGGACCCACCAGGTAACAAAAATGTGTGTGTGTGTGTGTGTGTGTGTGTGTGTGTGTGTGTGTGTGTGTGTGTGTGTGTGTGTGTATAAACAGTTTGAGCATTTACAAAATCCGGGTCTACAGTGTGCTGACCTGATCCATGCTGCAGACTGAGGCTGAGTTTACACGGAGACAATGTGGCAGTAAAACAGTATAGTTGGATGTCGGTTTCTACCAAGCGTTCATACGAAGACTGTGTTCCAGGGGGGGGGGGAACGTAAGTGTTCAGATCCAGCCTGCAGAGTGGGACAACTCAGAAACGCTGCACAGCGGGGAGCTCTTAAACACCCGCGAGAGGGGAAAAGGTGTGAAATCCCCCTCTGCTCTGACCCCCACCTGCGCGTGCTCCCCGCACGTACATTTGGACATGCGCAGTAGCGGAGAACAAACATCAACAAAAATCGAGCACAGCACAGAGGGTAATTCTACTCCTTTGTTCGTCCAAAAGAGACCACGCGAAGCTCTAGGTTCAGTTCCCATTTTCACAGCTGCTGTTAAATGCAGAATGATGTTAGTGCGTTCTGAGGGTCTGGCACAGGAAGTGAGTACACTGCCGAGAGGGGGGCTGGGCACGGGGCTGGGGGTCGTGTGAGTGTTGTAAAGTTTATCTGCCCACTACTGGCCGGGCGCTAGAACTACATCGTTTTTCAACCTCATGTGAACGCTGAAAAATTTGCATTAGGAGCCAGGTCGTTTTTGTTAATAGCCTGGAAACGTCTGCGCAGCGTCTCAGTATAAACAGGGCCTGACTGAAAGTAGTTGTGCTCCCCCTCAACCCTGATTAGCATTTGTATAGCTCACAGCATTCCCATTTACATGTTAAAGCCTCCTGTGGAGGAGGGAGGAGGGGACAACAAACTACCGTCAACAGCCGAATCCCAGAAGTTTCACAGTAATATACAGGGCCGAAAAGAGACGAAAATCACACTTTTCATGCAGTGCATGGATCTATTATAATAATGATTCGATGATGATTCATTTTATTGGCCATGTGCAGTAAAACTACATTGGAAATACATGCAAAAAGAGGTACTCTGTGTGCACCGACAGAATAAAAAGCATGATACAATGTAATATAAATACACATACACTGAATATAAAATAATAAATAATAAAAAAAACAGCTGACACTGTGGCACCGATCGACAAAACAATACAAGGGGTAAAAGCAGTTTAAAAGCAGGTAAAAGCAGGAATTAAAATGCTCTGTTTAGGCACCTAACAGCCTGTGGAAAGAAGCTGTTAGCATAGCGAGATGTCTTGCATCTCAGTGACCGGTATCTTCTGCCAGAGGGAAGAAGCTGGAACATGGCTTTCCCAG
This sequence comes from Knipowitschia caucasica, assembly GCA_964034765.1. Taxonomy (NCBI): domain Eukaryota; kingdom Metazoa; phylum Chordata; class Actinopteri; order Gobiiformes; family Gobiidae; genus Knipowitschia; species Knipowitschia caucasica. The sequence goes on along the minus strand of OZ035830.1, from coordinate 38,532,629 downwards.
GGTGGCCAGAAGAGTCACCGATGATTTTAAGAGCTTTGTTTAAAAGTCTGGATTTGTAAAGAACCTCCAGAACAGGAAGCTCACAGCCCACGGTCCTCTTTGCAGAGCGGAGCACCTTGTTTAAAGCTCTCTTTTCTTTATCTGTGATGTTTCCAAACCACACAGACACAGAACCAACAAGTAAACTTTCAATGGTGCAGCGATAAAAGTTCAGCAGAATCTTAGAGTTAGTGGTAAATTCTCTAAGTTTCCGCAGGAAGTAAAGACGCTGACGGGCTAATAACTGGGTATTACAGCTTGGAGCTGAAGGACCCATGTGCTCACTGCAGACTAAACCAGACTAAAACAGACTCAACCAGTCTAAACCAGACTAAACCAGTCTAAACCAGACTAAACCAGAATAAACCAGACTAAACCAGACTAAAGTAGACTAAACCAGAATAAACTAGACTAAACCAGTATTAGTATTAGATAGCAATATGGCCTACGTGCAGGACTGTACAAGGACTCTACAAGGACTCCATGTTATGACTATGATGTGACTGTCTCTTTGTGACACGTATGTCTTTCGATGTGTGACGTGACAATGACTATATAAACTGTGTACTGCCTTTATTCTGTCTGAGAGAAAGAAACAGAGTAAACCAGTGCAACTTGAGAGAAACTTAAATAAACTTCCAGAGTTTGGCACACCACGATCCGTCTCTGTCTGCTTAAATCCTAACAGATTTGGTGGAGAATGCGCGGCTCGGTTTGTGCCATTCTCTGGATTGTTTTGAGGGAGTTTGCTTTGTTTCTTTTTCTCGGCGTGGGAGAGCTGAGAGTGTCTGGGGCCTGGGAGCGGTCCAGCAGGCTGGAGAGGCGACCGGCTCCGGGACTCTTTTTCGCTGTCTCACTATATTTTTTTGTGTCCTGTTTTTTGGACTTAGCGTTTGAAATTGTTTTCCCATGTCCGCATTCCGGGGATTTTTGACGTGCGATTGGTCTCTGCCGATGGAAACTAGTTCCCGGTACTAGTGAGCGCTGGTTCATGATCTGGAGACCTGGTTGGACGTGGAAAAGCTGATATTTGGTGGACTTCTGACTGTGCCTGGGCCCTGTTCAACAAAAGGTAAGAGCGGACACCTGTTTATTCAAAGTCTGCTAATTGAGTGAACTAAATTATGGTCCTTTTTTGAGGTCCACCAAATGTCTAATATCTATAGATAAGATTAGAGAGAAAAAGGAACCCCTGACGTATCGGGGTCCCTGTCCTTTGAAGTAGTCAGGACAGAGAGAAAAAGGAACCCCTGACGTATCGGGGTCCCTGTCCTTTGAAGTAGTCAGGACAGAGAGAAAAAGGAACCCCTGACGTATCGGGGTCCCTGTCCTTTGAAGTAGTCAGGACAGAGAGAAAAAGGAACCCCTGACGTATCGGGGTCCCTGCCTTTGGAGTAGCCGGGGCAGAGAGAAAAAGGAACCCCTGACGTATCGGGGTCCCTGCCTTTGGAGTAGCCGGGGCAGAGAATAGAGAATAGAAAATAGTTAGTGAAACCATGGTGTAAAATTAAAAGTTATTATAAAAAGGGAAATGTGTTAAAGAGGCCTTTGTTACAAAAGCTTTGAAATTGACGAATTTCAGGCTGATAAATGACAAAAGTATAAAGAACAACATCAGTTATATTCGCTTAACAAAGTAATCTTGAAAGTTATTCTTCTGTATCTTTTTGCCTGTGTGTGTGCGTCGCTCTAGCTGCTGCCGTTGTCAGGGAAACGGCCCCCTCCTTCGCTGCTCTGGCTGTGAATCTGAAGCAAAGCTACTGCTTTAGGATTTTTGGCTTTTCATAGTAGTTATTCCGTTAAATTTGCTAAATTTGCCATTTGAACATTGTGTTAGACACAGTTAAACGTTTTTAAACACCATTAGTGAAGAAGTTTTGAATTAGTATGTTTTTGAAACCCAAAGATTAGTACAAAAAGCTTTGCTTTTCTTTTTAAATCTGCTGCTTATTTTGTGAGTCCATTATTGTATCTCTGATATATTTCATAGCTGTTTGTGAGAATTTTTTTATGTTTTTATTTTAGTTACAAAAGCCGTTTTTCAAACATTTAAATTAGAATCTGTTAAAAGTGATTAATGATTGTAGACTTCGTCTAAAAAAGAAAGAGGGAATTAGGCTGTAAAAGTATTATATTATTAAGTTAAACTACCCAATTCACATGCAAGTGGTGACTTTTGTTTTTGTTTTGACTACACGCCTGACCTTGTTGCTCCTGCAGATGCACGCAGCACAGGAGCCTGGTCTAAAATGTGCTCCAATTCATACTGACTTCATTTGAAAAATGCTGCAATTATTTTAAATTAGTAGAATAGATGCTGAGATAAATAAGTGTAAAAGGGAAAGTCCATAAAGTGAAACCCAAGATGTTCAAGATTAAAAACATCACACAGTACAAAAGTACATAATACATATTTTAAAGTTTGAAGGTTTAAGAGATTTGAGTCTTGTTTTTTTATATTGAGAGTTTCTGGTTTTAAATGTCATCATTAGTAAGATAATAAGTAATCTTTATTTACATAGCGCTTGGGAAAGCCAAGAGCGCTTCAAAATTGTTTAGACTTCAGAGAGAAAAACAATCTCATTCACAATCTCTGTTGTTTTTAATTTGACTATAAGGTTGTTTTCCAGAACCAAGAGCACACACTGTACAGGGTCACTGGACTGCTGGACACTGGACAGCGCAAAGCCCACCCAGCCACAGGTCACAGATCAAAGAGCAAAGGAAAATGCCACCTCCTTGCCCCTCCCCACGCCACTGCAGAACTGAGTGGGTGTGAGAGAGACCGGGGCCATGAAAGAGAGGTATCTGGAGACGTGATGGGTGGAGCGTCAGGTAGAGACCTAGAGGGAGTTGAAAGTGTGTCTACGTGGTTTGCATCACCACAGTGTGACCTTTGACACCTACAGGTGGTTCGAGGAGTCTTGAGACACAACCCCAAAATTCATATACACACACACACATACATACACTCACACATTCACATTTACATATAGATACATGAAAAAGCAGAACATGAGGAAAAAGCATTTTAAAAGTTTACTCCAATGTAAACACATATTTTTAATTGTCTATCACTTGAATCTTTAGTTGAATCAGTATTTTTTGAGACCAGAAATGTTCATTTGAATTCTATATTGTCATGGACATAATTGACGTCTGTCCTGACACTTTTGATTTGTTGATTTTGTACTGTGTGAAGTAATTACATTGATGAGAATTAGATCTGATAAAAACACAAATTAGAGAAGTAAACTGCGCTTGCTTTTGTCTAAGGGACATTAGCAACAGCATGAATAGAAATTGTGTTAAAGTAGAATCAAAGTGACTTAACCATAGAAAGTAACTATTGCATAACAAGCTGTGTACAGGAACTGAGACACTGCACCATTGACCAGAAGTGCATCGCAAATGACCTGATGTGCTTCAAGTGAAAAGACTGTATCTGGAGATCTGATGTGCATCTGGAGACCAGAACCAGAGCCATGGCTTGGACCCTACTGATGCCCAAGATGACATCTCTCGAAATATGACCTGACCTGATGACGACTGAGACTCACCCTCAGGGGACCTGAGGACCTGAGGACCTGAGAGAGAGAAAACTGGGGAGTGATGTTTATATTTCTAAAATCATACATTGATGAGTGCTAAATGAGAGAGATACTCATGATTCCTTCTTTTGTTTTTGTTTGTCCCTAGCTTCTGGACATCTGATGATCTATTGGACACAGCCATTTGCAGAACAAGAACCAGCCGATGAAAACGTCTATTGCCGATGCTATTGCTACAACCAGAAACTGTGACAAATGCAATATACATGTTAAGTATTCAGACATCTGACAGACAAAAACTTTTAAAATGATAAAGTATTAGTATTGTAGCGTTTTTAGTAGTAGTAAAAAAGTAGAATTGTCCTTTCTTTGTTGTTCATAAACATATTTCCACGTAAGAGTTAAAATAGTTCCATAAAATGTTATCTTTCTGATAGAGCAGCTAGAATATTAGAATCAGAGTTATGTTAGAGATATTAAAAGTGACAGAAGTCACAAATTAGAAATATGCCTTTGCTCAAACTGCAGCCAAACTTTGGAGTCACAATAGTGTAGAAATAGGAATAGATAAATGCATCAACCATAGATGCTTTCAAAAATAGAGAATATTCTTAGCCAGTGCTAATATCAAATGGTAAAGGGACCATTTCACAAGCATTTACTTCAAAAGTAGATAAAGTTACTTACAGTTTATGTACAGTTTTATTAGATACTTGCCAAATTCACTTGTGTTCACACATGAGTGAATGTTGACAATGAAAAAGTCCATATGAGTGTAGCCTAGATTAATGCCTAGATCAATTAAATAGATTAGAACCAACAGAGATTCAAAAGCATTTAAAAGCATTTTGATGCATTTGTGTATAGCACAAAAACACAATAGTAGATATTTAGATATGGAGAAGTTTCCAGCACAAACACCATTGTAGAATAATTGACCCCAACCCCAAACATAATTAGCTACTATTAGGATAATACTAATTTGATTAATGATGTACATTCATCCCAAACTGCCTGACAATAATATCTTTAGATAATAAAAAGTAATAAATCACTGACCACTATAGAAGTGTAAATGTTGACCATTTGCCTTACTGTGTTCACAGTTTTATTCCTGAGAATGTAGAATAGACATGGAGCAAAATCCCACTGATAATAAGCCACTGATAATGAGAGTATAATACCACAGAGAGATTTATTAGATTAAAATGTATGTTTTAAGAATATGGCTCAATAGAAGCAAATATGCAAACATATTTGTGAATAGATTAGAATAGTTTTAAACTATAGTGAATAGTGAAAGTAAAGTACACAGTCTAAGATTGAAAAGTGAAAACAATACAGTGAAATAAGTGAAGTGTAAACAATTATCATTAGAATAAAAGTATAGAGTAAGAAAAGTGAAATTAGCTTCTAATTTGAGACTCAGCTCGTTTTTGTCTGTGTTTTGACTGAATCTGCTGAGTTCTTGTGTGTCCAATAATGTTTGTTTGTTTTTATTTTTGATTTGTTTTTGTTGTTTTTTGTTTATTTATTTACTTTATTTTTGATTTGTTTGTTTATTTTTTTATTTTTTCCCAGGATAGAGGATAAAATCCACTGATATTGATTTGATGATTATGAGTTTAATGCATACATTTTCTTTGTTTTTAATAATTTTTTAAAGTTTTTTTTTGAATTTTTTTTTTTTTCTTTTTCCACTTTATTGATTGATCAAATTGAGTGATCACATGTGATTATGTGATCAAAGGGGAGGGTATTAGTATTAGATAGCAATATGGCCTACGTGCAGGACTGTACAAGGACTCTACAAGGACTCCATGTTATGACTATGATGTGACTGTCTCTTTGTGACACGTATGTCTTTCGATGTGTGACGTGACAATGACTATATAAACTGTGTACTGCCTTTATTCTGTCTGAGAGAAAGAAACAGAGTAAACCAGTGCAACTTGAGAGAAACTTAAATAAACTTCCAGAGTTTGGCACACCACGATCCGTCTCTGTCTGCTTAAATCCTAACACCAGAATAAACTAGACTAAACTAGACTAAACCAGACTAAAATAGACTAAAACAGACTAAACCAGACTAGAACAGACTAGAACAGACCAAGCCAGACCAAGCCAGACTAGAACAGACTAACCCAGACTAACCCAGACTAAATCAGTCTAAACCAGACTAAAGCAGAATAAACCAGACTAGAACAGACTAAACCAGACTAAACCAGTCTAAACCAGAATAAAACAGACTAAACCAGACTAAAACAGACTAAAACAGACTAAAACAGACTAAAACAGACTAAACTAGACTAAACCAGTCCAAACCAGACTAAACCAGACCGTTGTTTGGCCCTGTGGATGGGAAGTATATTTCATTTCATCATTTTTTTTTTTCATTTCATTTTCAACCCCTTTATTAATCCATTTCTGGGTCGGGGGGGTGGCAATGAGAGCTGCCACCCAATGCTCATAGCACCAGTCCCTCACTGATCTTCTGCAGGGGGTGAGTCCACAGGAAGATGGCTGCTCCATCAGTTGTGAAGACAGCCTTGATCTTTCAGCAGGGGGCTTCAGGCAACGTGGGGTTAAGTGTCTTGCCCAAGGACACAACGACAGCAGTCATCAGTGGGAGCAGTTGGAGTAGGTCCCATGGTGGGATTCGAACTCACGACCTCCAGGCCCAAAGGCCAATGCTCTACCAACTGAGCTACTGTCGCCCCAAAGTATATTTCTAAATATGGTATTGCACTTAAAGGCAAAACTTGCACTGGTCTGTTGGACTTGAACAAAAATAAACAATATTTGTGTTGCTTAAACTTAATGTATTCATCATTATTTAATGTTTACTAAAAATCCATGTGAAAAAAATGACTTCTCACTGTTCTCAGGTCAAATATTTATATGTGATTAAAATGTGATTAATTGCGATTAATTACTTACAAAGCCTCTAATTAATCAGATTGTTTTTTATCGAGTCCCAGCCCTAGTTTTTGGGGAATAAGGGTTTTAGTTTTTAGTTTTATAAATTCACCACCACTGGCTCCTGACGTAAGCCTCAGCAGCATCTGGGTCAAATGCAGAGTTTGAATTGTCCTACGAGGATTAATAAAGTTTACCTTTAACTGACACAAAATATTATCAACCTCAAACCGATGATGGACCTTTGATTTCTTAAACCATGAGTTAATTTAAACTTGGTTCAAAAGTCACTTTGTAATTAAGTCACAAACACTGACCTCAGTTTGTTCTGAAGAAACATTAAAAACATTAAAAACTGAGTCTTTCTATAGATTTGTTTTCAGTCACTTTTCTTTTCATGTTTTTATCGTTTCTCTTCCGTGCTCATTACATCATGTTTTCTTTATTCAGGTTGTGGAACTGTGGTTTGTCAGAGATCAGCTGTTCCTCTGTGGCCTCAGCTCTGGAGTCCAACCCCTCACATCTCACACTCCTGGACCTGAGTCAGAACAATCTGTCTGATTCAGCAGTGTCTAATCTGTGTGGTTTTCTACAGAGTCCAGACTGTCGACTGGAGACACTCAGGTCAGTTCACTGCACAGAAACACTACACACTAAAGTGTTTCATATGAAACTGCAAACACACTTTAAATGATTATAAATGATTCACACAAACATCTGTTACTGTCAATGTCTTTAACTCATGTTTATATTATGTTCAAATAGTTTCTCACATTTATGTACCACTTACATGGAACTTCAAAGCTACAACTGTGTTTAAGGCTGAGAAAAGTCTCATGTTTTTGGGGGAAAAAAGCGTTTTAGTTTTTTTCAATTCTTATAAAATCCAACATCAAAGAATCCTTAAAGTAAAGTGAAGCCTGTTCACACGAGACCATTTTAAAATTGTCGGTCGATTTTCCAAACCTGAGAGACCCCACACACAGAGATAAAAAATCAAGGGTCTAACCACTTTGGTCGTACAGTGTGTGGTGCAGCCACACGACAAAATCACACAAACCACACACATCACACACAAACTGATTTCACCCCCGAGCATTCCCAGGTCAGACGGAAATCTCTGGAGATCAAGCGTGACTTCAGAGTAAACAATCATGGCAGACGAAGAGGATGCAGTGGTGATAGTTTGTGTTGCCATAGGTCAAACTACACTGTAAAACCCAACAGGTTAGATGGACTCAAATGATTTGAGGAAACTGTTCCATTCCATTCCATCTTCTTCTGCTTCATCCGTTGCCGGGTCGCGGGGGCAGCAGTCTAAGCAGAGACGCCCAGACTTCCCTATCCACACACACTTCCTCCAGCTCGTCCGGGGGGACCCCAAGGCGTTCCCAGGCCAGTTGAGAGACATAGTCCCTCCAGCGTGTCCTGGGTCTTTCCCGGGGCCTCCTCCCGGTGGGTTGTGCCCGGAACACCTCCCCAGGGAGGCGTCCAGGAGGCATCCGGAACAGATGCCCGAGCCACCTCAACTGGTTCCTCTCGACGTGAAGAAGCAGCACCTCTACTCCGAGCTCCTCCCCTGTGACTGAGCTCCTCACCCTATCTCTAAGGGAGCGCCCAGCCACTCTGCGGAGGAAGCTCATTTCGACCGCTTGTATCCGCAATCTCGTTCTTTCGGTCATTACCCAAAGCTCATGACCATAGGTGAGGGAGGGAACAAAGATTGACCGGTAAATCGAGAGCTTTGCCTTTCGGCTCAGCTCCCTCTTTACCACAACGGTCCGATACAGCGACCGCATCACTGCGCACGCTGCACCGATCCGCCTGTCAATCTCACGCTCCATCCTTCCCTCACTCGTGAACAAGACCCCGAGATACTTGAACTCCTCCACTTGAGGAAGGACCTCCCCACCCACCTGAAGAGGGCAAGGCACCTTTTTCCGGTCGAGCACCATGGCCTCAGATTTGGAGGTGCTGATTCTCACCCCAGCCGCTTCACACTCGGCTGCAAAGCGCTCCAGTGCATGTTGCAGGTCCTGGTTTGTTGGAGCCAACAGGACAACATCGTTCGCAAACAGCAGAGATGAAATCACCCAGGACCTCAAGTGGGAGCCGACCATCAGCTCCTCATCAAGAAGGCCCAGCAGAGGATGTACTTCCTGCGGCAGCTCAGGAAAGCCAAGCTGCCTGCACAGATGTTGATGCAGTTCTACACGGCCATCATCGAGTCCATCCTCATCTCCTCCATCACCTCCTCCATCACCGTGTGGTTCGCTGGAGCCACAGTCAGGGACAAACAGAGACTACAGTGCATTGTGCGCTCTGCAGAGGAAGTGATCGGCCGCAGCCTTCCATCGCTGCAGGACCTGTACGTCGCCCGAGCTCGAGGCCGGGCTGGTTGTATCACAGCCGACCCCTCTCACCCTGCACATGGACTATTCCAACCACTCCCCTCAGGCAGGAGACTGCGGTCCATCAGGACTAGAACCTCCCGCCACAAGAACAGTTTCTTCCCCTCTGCTGTTGGACTCTTGAACACTTCTTAACCTGTCCCCCCGCCCTTTATAAAGTCACTTTACTGCCCATCAGCCATCATACGTCACTTTACTTCACTGTACTGCTGTCACCTTACATTGTGTGCACCATGTGCACTTGTATATTGTATATAGTAACTGTAACTCTATTTTAAATTTAAATTTATTCCTTAGAAGTGTTTTTTATTCTTTATTTTTATTTTCTCTTTCTGACTGTTGCACTGAGCCAAAGCAATTTCCAAGTCTGTGATTTATGTTACTTACGTGGCAATAAAAATGATTCTGATTCTGATTATGATTCTGAAATCCTGTGGTCCCCGAACCGGACCCCCTCCGACCCCTGGCTGCGCCTAGAAATTCTGTCCATGAATACAGTGAACAGAACCGGTGACAAAGGGCAGCCCTGTCGGAGGACAACATGCACCGGGAACAGGTCTGACTTACTGCCGGCAATGCGAACGCATAGGAAACTGATTCCACTAATACGTTTAGTTAATCAACTTAAACCAATGAAGTTCTACCAGTACTCAAATTGAAATGATCATGTGAACTCAAATACTTGGGTAAAAAAATGTATTAAGTTAATGAATTGGACTCTTACTGCACAAACATGTAAACTCAAATAAAATAGTCTCCATACTCAAATGCTGTATTACTCAGGACTTATTTAAATAGGTTAATTTTACTTATACATTTGAAACACCTTAACTCTATGGTTTAAAATGTTGTACCCAATAGCTTCACTCTCATAAACCCAGTTTAAATGGTTTGCTTAACATTGTTGAGGTACGACTAAAATGATTGATAAAATAAAGTATCAAACACCTTTTCCCAATGAATGAATGAATGAATGAATATTTTATTTAAGTGTCATGCACATATGTGCCCAGCCCACATGGGCTTATATGACACTATAAACATAACTTGGAAGACGACCATTTAAACAATATGTTCAATATACAATATACATTTCACAGAAAAATCAAGAATCTGGATACAAAGCTTTCAATCTCATTGTCCAGGCTTTCTCCACATATCTTGCCAAACAAAAAATTGAATTTCTAAATAACCAACTCAACATATCACCTTCTGCCAACCAAAATAGATCAGGATTACTGCATTCGACTCTTTCAAACAAAGCTGTTCTTAAATCATTATACAATGGACAATAGAACATAAAGTGAAATTCATCCTCCACCACACATAGATCACAAACATTACAAAGTCTGTTCTCTTCAGGTACCCCTCTGTAACGACCCACCTCCACCTCTAGAGGCAGCACTCCTGCTCTGAGCTGAGGACACAGAGACCTCTGTCCTCTTTTCAATTTATAATCACATAAATCTCTGTTGAAAAACATTCTTTAATCTGAATATAAGTTCTCAATTTCGGTTTTCTTAGCAATTCAATTTTCCACTGCTCTTTGTACAAGGATCAAATAGATCTTGAACATGTTTATGACATAACAACCTCTTGATTTAACTGTTCCAGAGACTAGTTGTATTAACATGTAAGGAAACATCTGGCTTGTCACAAGTTATTGCAACTACTGGCACAAATCCCATTAAGACTGTAGCGGCCTAGGGGGTAACCAATATAGCTGTTATGAAGGAAACTCGTTTGTTTAAGATTGTGTTTGTACGAGTTTAAACTTCTCGCAAGGTTTAGGGAACTAATATCAGGCTCCTAAAAGTTTTAAGCTCATCAATGCATATGGGCAAGCAGCGAATGACGTAGTTTGGCTCAATATTTATCTGTAAATGAAGATTGAATAATTTATTTAAAGAAAATTACAAGGCACGTTTTATGATCAATGTTTGATTATATATTGTAATTTTTTTGTACAGTTTTTGTAAAACAGTGCTCCTCCTTCACAATGAATATTTTGGTGCATCTTCATGATAACAAAAGGAGCTATAAGGTGCATTCATATTGTATAGTTAGCGTAGTTCAGATTAGCCCTGCTGCATTGCAAAAGCACTAGTCTAACCAAAAATAGTTAGTGACAGGCCAAGGAACACTATGTTTTGAACACAACAAGTGATTTTTGGTCTACTAGACATCTGTAACATCAGAGAGACAAATTATGATTCCTCTTTTTTTTTAGTTTGATGAATTGAACACTAGAGGTTACATGATAAAATAATTGGTACTTCAAATGAATTCCAACTACTTTTATATAGTGACATACTGATGTCATCTTACTATAGCACTTAAATGGTTGTTTTCATGCACCTTATTGTTGTGGGCAACCCTTTTTAATGTCTTGTGACGATCGTTTGTATTTTTTAGTCTGTTTTTATGTTCTCATGGTTTGCAAATCTGGAACTCAAATGCAAAAGCACCCAATGTTTCCATCCATCCATCCATTTTCTTACCCTTGTAATCCATTTCTGGGTCCAGGGTCTCATTGGGTCAGCACCCAATGTGTTTTTTATATATAGAAATGGCAAATAAACTAAATTAAATAAAAGTTCATGGTGCCCTAATTAATTTTGGTCGGAGGCCGCAATATGGAGGGGGGCCACACGATGTTTCTGGAAACATTTGTTTAATAGCTTTTGGCATCTTTCTCTAAAAATTATGAATAAGCATGTGTCTTTGATGTCATAAAATAGCTCCGATCATTTTGGCACAGAATCCTTCATACATAGGTCAACTCGAAAAAATGCCAAAAATCATGCATCTAGTATCAACTAAAACTTCAGCTCAGCATCTAGATCGATAAAGACTACTCTTTTACCACATTTTTGAAGTGACTGCAGTTTTGATTTAAGCGGCCGTCTTTCATTGTGTAGTTTTAAAAGAATCACTTGAATGAACTCAAAAAAAGCCATGCTCTTACTCCGGGTACCTCAGTTGCAGAGGCTAAACAACCCAAACATTCACAGAGAGCTTCTGTCCATTATGTCCTGACTTTACAACCTGGTCCTCAGAGCACAATTTAAGATCGGGGTTGAAGTTGAAAGGAACTCTGCCTGGGGACATCATCACCAGAGCCACTATGCATCATCTCTTCTTGTATTTCCTTTCGTCCCGCAAGGGGAGAATATTCCAGTGTTGCCATTTGACAATTCAAGTTCCTATAGACCGCCGCCTCAACCGATCAAATAGAACCCTTAACCATTTATTTTTTTGACCTTGCATATCCAACAGAGATCTGATGATCCTCCTTCAAATGATTATTAGGCCGACTGTGGGGCTACTGTTCGAATGACATTAATGTCATGTCTTCTCCTGAAAAGACAACTCATTAACAAACCATCTATTTATGATACTTTGAAGTTAAGTCACTGACCTGGTTTTCATATCTGACAGAAGGTGTTCCATCTTTTGCCCCCCAGGCCCTGAATCTCTTCTTTTTTGTAAAGCTCAATGTTTTTTGTGCTTATTTCCAAGCGAAGCATAGAAGAAAGGGCAGGTTCTCATAGTTATCCTAAAAGAAACTCGCTGTAGAGCTGGGGGGAGGGAGCATGAGGGTCAAAAATGTAAGCACAAATTAAATACAATTTTCCAGTTAAATGGTGATTTTTTTTTTTTGCCTCTGTTAAAGATATACCTTTATTACATGTTTCGTCGTCTTGACTTAGTCTTCGCAGGGGATGACAACCACCTGAAAAAATGAAAATAAAGAAATCATGAGAACTCGAGAGATTATATATCAGCAAAAACAATTAGACTGTTAATTATACACCTTTTGAAAACATCGACTTAAGTATAAAATACTGACATATTACTGATTGACCATGGACTGACCCTCAAAATTTGAGTGGGAAAATCACATCCTAAAAAAGAGGTAGTCGTAATAAGGGCTTAATCTTAAAACAACGTAAAGACATGTATTTTTCTGTATGTATTTACATGTCGATAAATAACTGTATCGAAACATAACATTTGAATTATTTCATAATTTCACTGCGACTGAAACGTAAAATGTAAATCTGTCAAGTCACTCGTCAAACGGTGAAGGCAGACTTCTCTTGCTTAGGGCGAGGCTCACTCATTTTTCCTGAAGGCTCCTTTTTATTATACGCTGCAGGGTTCAAAATTGACTTCCAAAGCACTGCCGACCAAGTCCCCCTTCTGAGACTAGATTTACATTCATGGCGCAATGAAATCAATTAAATGTGTGGTGTGTGTTGGATATATTATGTATCTTAAAATGTTTTCTGACAAAAGGTAGATTCGGTAAACATTGTTTCACACTTTAGTGGCTCTTTTAATTATTTAAAATATTACATCTTGGAGCGTTGGTTGTAGAAATGGCTATAGATGTGTCATAATATTGCTTCCCCTTTCTGCAGACAGACGTACACCCACTCTTGCATATGTGATAATTTTCAATTCAGAATTCTGATTCATTATGGCCATGTGCTGGTGAAAACTACTTGGATGACATTTGCAAATAGAGGGGTTCTCTTCACCGTACAGAATAAAAGCCACGAGACTTTTAATATAAATACAACCTACACTGAATATTAAATAATAATAAAATCAGCTGACACTGTGGCACCGATCAACAAAAACAAGTCAAGGTAAAAGCTGGAATTAAAGTGCCTGTTTTGGCACCTAACTAGCCTGGGAAGAACTGTTATCATTGAGCATGTCGTGCAGCTCAGTGACCGTTATCTGCTGCCAAGGAAGAACTCTGGAACATGGCTTCTCCCCAGGGTGGCCCGAAGATCACCGTTGTTTTTATTAGCTTTGTTTACCTATGTCTGGATTGTGAATGAAACCTCCAGAACAGGGATGCTCTACGCCCCTCGGGCCCTCTTTGCAGAGCGAGCTACCTGGTTTAAAGCTCTTCTTTCTCTTTTTCCTGTGGAGGTGTCCATACCCTCACAGGACACAGACACGCAACAAGGATACTCGTCAATGGGCCGCTGATAAGAATTAAGCCAGAATCTTAGAGTTAGTTGGATAATGTCTCTAAGTTTCCCGGCAAAACTGAAGAGGGCCGCTGAAAGCCGTGCTGGCTTTATCTACCCGGCTCAGTGTTTATTTATCACCATTTCAGGGCGTTTAGACCCCTGTGAGTTAAAACCCCGGATCCGTGCTACTCGCTCTACGTGCTGCTCCTGGTTTGTCTGTATCAACAGTATAGTGGGAGTATCTGCTGACACTGAAGGTCTAAGATCAAGTTCACTATGTTTTGTGCTGTGTTATCAGCGGGAGTTGGTTTGTACGTTACTCCCTGAAAAACTAGTTCGATCTCTGCTCTATAACGAGGCACTCATCTAGTCCACTGAGGGCGACCGATAGGGTGGTGTCATCAGCAGATTTGAGGTTCTTATTGAGGGAGGTACAAATATAAAGCAGAGACGCAAAATACATCCTGAGAGAACCAGTCTCACAGAAACAAATCCAGAATAACTGTCAGTGATTTTTACTCTCTAGATCTGTCAGTTAAAAAGCTATAATTCCATGTATCACTGGCTACATTCAGACCATGGGTACATTAGTTCAACCTTGATGGCGGGGAAAAATCATGTAAAACGAGCTATATGACATTGTACAGCTGGCCGCCACTATTTTCGAGGCCATATGAGTGTAGACAGTGTTCAGAGCAAAGGAGATGCATCCTCACACTCCTTTCGGTCTTATCAAACTGCGACGGGTAAACCACGCACAGGATCTGCGCTTAATAAACTCCAGCACGAGCCGCTCTAATGCGCAGAAAAAAGACATGAGGGCCACTCGATTTGGGGGTTTTCACAGCAAATATTTAGCAGTTAGTTTAGGGTGCACATTGTAGTGGGCATTTTAAAAAAAATGGCATTCATTTGGTATTCATTAAGTACGTACGATCTCTCGGTACCTATTTCCCAACTAAATTGAGTTTTGCGCGTGCTGGAGGCTCGGTCCATTGTCTCAGACTGACCCTAACCTTGTAGAACAATGCTTACCCACAAAGCAGCAAATTGTGGGATGGCTTTCGTGCGCTATCTAACTGGAATCCCAATTCTACTACTAGTGACAGAATAATATGGTTAAGTGAACAAAGGCAAGGCATCTGAAATCATACATCAACAAACAATAGCTCTAATTAGTGCAATATACAAATGTAACAACAAGTGTAACTATTTCTGGTGGTGCTTGGTTATATTGCTTAAATACCCTCTCAAATAAATATTTGCTAATCCTGAACTTTCAGAGTCATTTACTCCCATCATTTATACGTTCGCCAATTACAAGGAACCGAGGTCGTGTACTGCCTTTTCCTCCTTGCCAGCATCCACATGATTTTTCACATAATGAAGCTAACATCTGCGATCGCCATGCTTTCAAAATGATGCACATCCCAGATACCACGAGCATCATCAAAACCAAAATGTCGTTTTCAAAAATTACCCTTGACAGACGGTGGTTCAAAGTTGTGCAGAGAAGAAGTAAGCGAAGATAATCCAAGTGTTTTTAAACATCTTTATTTAATTTATCGTTACAATCTGATACAGAAAATTTCAACAAGCTCCTAAACTATGCCTGCTCTCTGTGTCCCTCGCTGGCCCCTGTGCTCACTGTCCAAGACTTCAGGGAGGTTAGGTTAAATCAAGCCCCAGGCGATCCAAGAAGATGGCGCCCTATTCAAATGTATAATGGTGTGCTCAGTGCGCGCTTGTGACAGCATGGGGGCTGAATGAAAGAATTAGCGGAAAGTTGCTGAAACTCGCAAAAGATCTATGGGCATAACTCGCTGTATTTGGGCATCGTGGTGCACTCTCGGTTCTGTTGCAGTGGATGGAATTCTCCCATAATGGCGTTGCGCAAACACGCGTTGTGTGGGTCCAACACCGGGTCTACGCACGAGTGCACAGAGGGTCTCGGCACCCGGCGCTCTGACCAATCAGAGCAGTTCATCAGGAGCGGGGGAGTTAGGACCGAGAGCCCAGGGGAGGGTGCAGAGTTTTGTGGCACCAAAGTGTTGCGATTTAAACAAAACGAAGGATTTAAAGATGGGGGAGAAAAAAAAAAAGTTCAGGATGACAAGGGACACTGCAGAGTTTGTGGCACTAAACAAGTGGGGATTTTAAACAAAAACCGAAGGTTTTAGAAGGGGAAAAAAGAAAAAAAAAGTTCAGGATGACAAGGGACATAAAATCCCCACAAAAATCCGACCTTTATGAAAGTGTAGGTTCTCTGTCAGTGAGGTCGAGCTGTTTTTAATATGCATTGAGTTCTATGGGGGAAAATTTCTGGGTAGACCCACGTGGAAATTTGTCTGGTTCAAGCTTGCACTTAACTGACTTTGGGGATTTTGTATAAGCGCGGACTTTGCGGCCTCGCTCTTTCTGCTTCCCTCCCCCGCACCCACGAAGCTTTTATCGCCCCCCACACACACACACAGTGTGGTTGAGACGGAGCTAGCGGGTCTCAGTGATGGATAATAATGAATTGGATTTTCACGTGGATGGCAGTGACCATAGAACGATAGAACCGGGAAGCGCGGAAGGAATGGGACTTTCATTTGGATGGCTTCTTGTTTGCTGTGTAAGCCTGTAAACGGTTGACGAAAGTCGGAGGGGAAAAGTTTCAGGTAGCTCCGCGGCTCCTGTGTGCTATACATCAGCCGGGTCTATGGCTAAACAGACCTGTAGATTTCTCACGGAAAGGTGGGGGTAGTGGTGCGCTGTGATTGGCCACAATCGCGACCCGTAACACCATTCTTTCCTTGTTTCATCCAAACACGATCGAAAATATAATGTCAGGCCCAAGCCCAGCACAAATCTGCGCTACTTTTTCTTCAAAAAAAGGACGTTATATCCCAAATGCAACTACAATGGGACCTGGATAGCAATTTTCGTAATTAATAAGAAAATAAAAGTCAGTTAGTGCAGGCTTTTCAGTCTGCAAGTGTACCGCGGTGGAGAGAGGAATCCCCTGAGCAACATGAGTTATTCAGCTACTAGCTAGTGTAATACCCTATCCAGTTAATATAATACATCCTGGGTTAAATGTATGAGGGACTTCCGATGACGTCATCCATATGCGCCCACAAAGGGTTTTCCATAGGAGTGGGTGTGCTGGCGTCCCTTGTCCACTGGGAGGCGTCAGAATGCCGTTGGTGGTGTGAATTCCCTTTCCGCCCTGATTTTGAGGGACTTTGCTTCGTCAGAAGGAGTGAAGCGATAATGTTTATTATCTTAATGTTAATAATTAGCCTTGTTCAAAGGCGAGATATCTTCTTCACTCCAAGTACTCCTGATTCCTGTCTGCTTATCCTGTGTCCTTGAGACTTAAGGAACCGAGGGCACATGTTCCCTTTTTTGGCTATGATTAAAATTAGTGTTCAATGGTCAATTATCGTCACATCTGTTTAGTGTATATTTATCAATATTAACAACAGTGTCAAACTCTGGGGGCGGGATGTGTCATATGTAATCATGAATATTTGTCCACATTTTCAAAAGACCTGAGTGCACCTGGTTTGTTCAAAAATTTGCGTAGGAACACTACTTCCCAGACCTTGTGACTTTGACCTAAATACATTTTTCTTTTCTGCTGAAGGATTTTTTTTCAAGATTTTTTTTCAAAGATTTGTATTAAAATCATGCCTATAATTGAGAGTTTTGGAATTTCTCGCATTATAACTCAAGAATTACACAGACCCCCTAATTCAAGACCCTCAACCCCCCCCCACCCATCACCATCCCCCCACCCCCCCCCCACCACCCCCCACCCCCCCCCCCCCCCCCAACCCCCCCCCCCCCCACCATCAAAGACCTGATATAGAGACCTTCCTGCCTCATGCATAATAACGTAGGCTTCACTGGATTCACATGTTTCAACAGTTGACTCAGTTTTGAGCAGCATATCGTTGGGAATTTTCACATTGTTACAACTGAAAAATGTTTAATTGTTGGTCCTCTTTTTTCTGGATGTCATAAATTAACTCCCTAGTAGATTGTTATTTCCCTCCAGAACCTTGCCCAGTTGAAAAAAAGATGGGGGCGGGTTTGTGCAATGTGGCGAGAGGACAGTCGGTCTCATTAGAGAACCATCAGGAGAGTTGAGAGAAGAATGAACCGCTGGTGAAACATTACCTGGAACATTTTGTTGTTTATTTTTTCAGCAGTGAACTCTTCTGGGGCTTTTTGCGAATCCTGCAGGTAGGATTGTAAACTTAATTTTTGTTTCCATGTGTTTGTAGAGATCTCATCAAAATACTGATGAGGGGGAAAATGAACAGGATTGTCGCAAGGATGTGTGTTATTAATTTATTAAGTTTTGCTACTTTCTACAATTTCTTACATGTGTATGCTTATGCTGGTTATGTTGTTGGGGACAGGGATTACAAGGGAGGGGTCGCAAAAAAAAAATGAACATGAATTGTTTTACCAGCATCATGTGGACAAAAGACATGGTCTGATGATTTTCAGGGAAATGTAATGATGAGAGGGTATCATGGAGAGGATTGATGCAACCGATTGGCTCAGCCAGTTCTTCTTTCGTTCGGTCAAAAAACAACAGGGAAGGCTGAATGTAAATTCTTATTGATCCTAAAACATGGCCAAAGCTTAATGGGATTTGTATCACTATGGACCCACTGATTGGGTCATAGGGAGGGTCTACCATGGAGACCCAGAACACGAAATGCGCGAACACTAAGTGCTTTCTATCATCAAGCCCATACCCGTTGTGTTTGCTTCGCCACCTCCTTGGTTTCATACCATCGGCATGTATTAAAACCATGGCTCAGACTCAGGCGTTTTCTTCACTCTTTGAGCTTACATGATGTTTACCAACCAGCTGTATCTCTCTCCTTTTCCTCCTCCTCCGTTCGGAGAGTTTCCCCGTTGCCCCCGCCTCTTCCCCCCCCCTCCCCCCCCCGGTATGTTTTTTTTTGTACCCGTTTGTTGTTGTTGTTGAGGAGTACTGCAGTTGTAAACTTCATGTATGCTCAAGGAGTGTGAGAGGGGAAATAGCCTGAGTCTGAGCCAGGTTTATACATGCCGATGGTTGGGAAACCATTTGAGGAAGAATAAACACACGGGGATGGGCTGTTGATGGATAAGCACTTAGTGTTCGCCATTTCGGTTCTGTCTCCATGTAGACCCTCCCTATGATCCAATCAGTGTCCATTAGTGATACAATCCCATTAGCTTGGCCATGTTTTAGATCAATAAGAATTATATTACAGCCTTCCCTGTGTTTTTGACAAACGAAAGAAGAACTTGGCTGAGCCAATCGGTTGCACATCCTTCTCATGATACCCTCTCATCATACATTTCCCTGAAATCAATCAGGACTGTTCTCACGTGGCCCGGAGGACGGGAAAAAAAGATGGCTGCGCCAGGTATGGCAGGAGTTGTTACAGCTCTCTTTCTGCATACAATAATGAGCAATCTCACTATTTTGGACATTGGTCGAATGAACTTTGCTTCACATAGACATGTACTGACATCTCCAAACACAAGAATAACAATACAACCATACAAGCACTTTGGGTTTGGCAAATACATCCTGGCTGCCACTTTCATTCATCCGCACCTCTTCGGCCCCGGATCATCACACTCCAAAACAGCACTAAAACCCAAGCAAACCATCGCATTTATCATCGCCATCTGTCTGCTGTTATCGGGGGACATCCACCAGTGTCCAGGCCCGCTACACCCCTCAGCGGAAGAGAACCACCATGTCAACACCATCGCAGACAGGAGCATCACTGCTAACTTACAGGTATTCTCCCTCTGTTCATACTACACAACCGTGCATCAACCTCACCTCCATCCTTCTGCTCTTCCTGCGAGTGCCGCGGTGTCACCGGTATCTGGGAAGGATGAAGCGATTACCTGGTCGGGGTCATTGGAGCCAGAGAGAGGCGCGTCTACCTGGCCCAGGCCGCACACGCCGCACACGCCGACCCCGCTGCTGCTACAATCCGAGCGAGCACATCGACCCTCCAGTGCTCCAGTCAGCGCCCGGGTGTGCGGAACACACCACCAACAACCGCAACATGCCCGCGGACCGTCCCTGCTCCACAGCCACGGAGAACATTCCACCAGCTTCTCTCTCGGACCACACCACATCCACCGACTGCATCATCACGGCACACATGGATTACGTCATCAGAATGCGACCGGCATCAGACCACATAAACAAAAACAGCGGAGACATGGAAAACGCGGGGTGGATTTTCGCCTGCTCCGCACTCTTCCAAAACATAAGCCCACTTCTGAATTAAAAATAGATCTGCTAAATAGTCAATCACTCTCCAATAAAACTAGTTTGATTCTGGATCATATTCAGGATAAAAAGTTGGACATGTTGTGCCTCACTGAGACCTGGCACAAACCTGGTTCATACATTTCTTTGAATGAAGCCTGCCCCCCAGGGTTTACATATCTGGAGAAGGCTAGGACCACTGGTCGTGGTGGAGGGCTGGCTGTCATACATCACAGGGACTTACCTGTAACCCCCCTCCCACTTCCAGAGCTTACAACATTTGAAGCCCTTCTTTTCAAATGCAGACCACAAAATAAATCAATTTTAACGCTCCTCATCTACCGCCCTCCAAAACTCAACTCCGGCTTTATCACTGAATTGCGAGATCTACTCACTTCCCTCTGTGCTACTTCCCATAATACACTCATTCTGGGAGATTTCAACATCCACATTAAATCTACAAATAATTGTCTTGCTGCAGAATTTCTCGAACTCTTGGACTATGTACATCTATCACAACATGTCTCAGAACCCACCCACACAAAAGGCCATATTCTTGACCTTGTTATAACAGACAACGTCCCCATCTCCAACCTGCAAGTTTATGATTTGGGGGTGTCCGACCACAAATTAATTTCCATGGTACTGCCCTTAGCCGAAACACAAATTAAAACAAAGCGCCAAATCAGTTTCAGAAATTTAAAGGCAATTGACTCCACCCGCATTAACCAGGACATTCATAAAATCTCTCTAGTCACACAATTCACTTCTGTAAATGAAACTGTCACTCATTACAACTCCAGCCTCCGCATTATCCTTGATTCTCATGCACCAGTTAAAACCAGAACAGTCACATTTTCCAGAACAGCCCCATGGTACACACCTGAACTCCACAATATGAAGACAGCTGGCCGAGCCCTCGAGCGGCGCTACACCTCCACTGGCTTACTAGTCCACAAACAGGCATACCGTGAACACCAAAAAACATATACCAGAGCACTCACCACTGCAAGATCTTGCTATTTTTCACAAAAAATCTCAGATAGCACTGGCAATTCAAAACAATTATTTTCTGAAATAAACACTCTGGTCAAACCTCACACACACACACTGTCTGACACCAGTACGGACCATTGCAATAGGTTCATGGACTACTTCACCAACAAGGTAATGTCAATCCGGTCTGCCCTTCCTTCCACTACCCCATTTCCAACTGACATAATCTTTCCTAAGCCGCCCAACACCTTTACCTCCTTCTTGGATATCTCCCAGTCTGAAGTGGAGAGGATCATAAGCAGCATGAAGCCCTCCACCTGTCTGCTGGATCCTCTCCCCACAACACTTCTCAAATCAAACTTTTCCGCCATTAGCCCATTAATAACAGAAATCATTAACCAGTCACTAAAATCCGGTCAGGTCCCCCCAGCTCTCAAAAATGCAGTAATCCGCCCTCACCTGAAAAAACCTTCACTTGACCCCAACATCCTAGCCCACTACAGACCAGTCTCAAACCTCCCATTCCTCTCCAAAGTCCTCGAAAAAGCAGTAGCAGCCCAACTCCACAATCACTTACGCTCCCATAACCTATATGAGAAATTTCAATCTGGTTTCCGCTCAGCCCACAGTACAGAGACAGCCTTGGTCCGCGTCATGAATGACCTACTCATGACTGCGGACCGGGGCTCACCCTCTCTCCTCCTCCTCCTCGATCTGTCAGCAGCTTTTGATACCGTGGACCACACCATTCTCCTCCATAGACTACAATCAGTAATTGGACTTTCACAGACAACACTCAAATGGTTTCATTCATATCTCACTGACAGAACAGAATATGTGTCCCTAGGCCAGTACAAATCGTCAACCCATTCAGTTACCTGTGGGGTACCGCAAGGCTCAGTCCTCGGGCCAACCCTTTTTACAATATACATGCTCCCCCTTGGTCAAATCATAAACAGACACAACATTTCTTTCCACTGCTACGCCGATGATACACAGTTATACCTGAAAATGGACTCCACTTCACCCACAGGTTTTACGTCAGCCCTTCAGCTTTGTCTGGAGGAGATAAAGGCATGGATGGACAACAATTCTCTTCAACTTAACAGTGGTAAAACTGATGCAATCCTCTTTGGCACCCCCCACCAAACCCAGTCCTCCCCTCTCAGCAGTGTTTCAATTTTTGGCCATAACATCCCCCTGTCCACATCTGTTAATAACCTTGGAGTCAGGCTCGACTCTAATTTTACATTTGATACCCACATCCGCCACCTCTGTAAAGTCTCCTTCCTTCACCTCAAAAACATTGCCAGACTCCGCTCCTCCCTCTCACAACCGGACGCTGAGAAGCTGATCCATGCCTTTGTCTCCTCCAGGTTGGATTACTGCAATGCCCTCCTCGTCGGGACCTCTGCAAAGGGTCTGCAAAAACTCCAGTACATCCAGAACTGTGCTGCCCGGGTCCTGACGAGGAGGCGCAAATATGACCACATCTCACCCGTCCTCAAATCACTCCACTGGCTGCCCATCAAACACAGAATACAGTACAAACTCTGCCTCCTCACATATCAATGCACACACGGAACTGCCCCTGCCTACCTCAGTGAACTCCTAACACCACACACCGCCTCTCGAAGTCTCCGTTCAACCACCTCCTCCCACTGCCTGCACCAACCCAGGACCAAACTCTCCACCATGGGAGATAGGGCCTTTCAGGCAGTAGCCCCCCGGCTCTGGAATGCCCTCCCAGAAACCCTCAGGGCCCCACAAAGTGTGGAGGCTTTTAAGAAAGGCCTAAAGACATTCCTATTCAAACAGGCCTTCTAGATATGTACAGTAATTATGTTTTATTTTATTTTATTTTTTCCTGATGTTATATTTGATGTATTGTTTTTATGTTGTGTATCTTGGGGATGTTCCCTGTTTTTGTAGCACTCTGAGGTTTCCCTGAAATGTAAAGTGCATTATAAATAAAATCTATTATTATTATTATTATACGTGACGGTAAAGAGAATTGATCACTCCGAAGGATTATCTTTGACCGAAGATTCATATTTTATATTTTTCTGTTTATTATGTCAAAGCTATTCATAGAATCTCTCTTTTTTCCAGATGTATAATCTTTTTGTCGAGCTCGAAATTCGTAACTGGTTCGATCCTAGATATTTTGAAAAAAGATGGTTCACTCTGCTGCTTCCCACAGACGAGGCCATCACAGAATACATTCAAAGGAAGAACATCACTAAGCTGGTAATGTGAAAATACAGTAATCTTTATTTGTATGGCACATTTTTTCAGACCAAGGTCACCCAATGCACTTTAAAATGTTCAGAATTCAGATATTCTCCATTCTCTCCACACGGTGATGATGGAAACAAGACGTTGAAAACAACAATTTAATTGCTGACTTTGTTTCTCAGTCTCTATTTCACATGTTTAATTCTTGCTGGTTTTTCTACATACAAAGTGTGTGCATGTGAAGCACTTTGAGCATGTGCTCTGCAAATTAAGTTGACATTAACATAGAGAGGCAACAGCTCTTACCACTGGGCTACTACGTGTAGATTAGAAGAACAGAAACACTTAAGTTTAAAGATGTGGTCTTTTCTAGGCGCTTCCTCTCACCTCTTGTCCTCCAATAGGATTCTGATACGTTGAAGTATCATGTGATTCCTGGCAGCCTTCTTCGTCTGGACCAGATCTACGACGGCCTGATTGCAAGCACTTTCCTGGGAAACCCGTATCAAGTGCAGTTTCACATTAACGACAAAAATCAGGTGCCGCGATCTCGCCTATTATACAGGGATCAAGAGTTCCGAGCTCCCGGCTCGCCCGCACGGCATTGTGGGTAGTTTTCTCAAAAAAGTGGGCATGAAATCACGCTCTCCTATTAGATTACCTGTTACGAGCGTGATCTGTCTCTTTTTTCCAGCCCATCGATTGTTTTAATCGCTACAAAAATCACCAATTTCAGACATTTAGAAGATAAGGTAAAGATTTTTTCATGTAACAAAAAAGCAATGCATTTTTTTCTTGTGGTTTTAAACACAACCGACTGACTATAGAGCTACATGCAGCTTATGCTACATGTAGCATAAGGATCGAATGCTTACACGAGAGCTTTATAAACTTACCCAAAGCTGTACTTTGGACATAGAGCCCTCAGAGCGTTTCATGAACTTATAACATTTCTGATCAGAGCATTCAGAGTGGGGACATTATTAAGAACAAACAGTGAGCGGGTAGTATAGAGGTGTGTGCAGTATAGAGAGTAGAGAGGTGTGCAGTATAGAGAGGTGTGCGGTATAGAGAGGTGTGCAGTATAGAGAGGTGTGCGGTATAGAGAGGTGTGCAGTATAGAGGTGTGTGCAGTATAGAGAGTAGAGAGGTGTGCAGTAAGAGAGGTGTGCGGTATAGAGAGGTGTGCAGTAAGAGAGGTGTGCAGTAAGAGAGGTGTGCAGTAAGAGAGGTGTGCAGTAAGAGAGGTGTGCAGTAAGAGAGGTGTGCAGTAAGAGAGGTGTGCGGTATAGAGAGGTGTGCGGTATAGAGAGGTGTGCAGTAAGAGAGGTGTGCGGTATAGAGAGGTGTGCAGTAAGAGAGGTGTGCGGTATAGAGAGGTGTGCGGTATAGAGAGGTGTGCGGTATAGAGAGGTGTGCAGTAAGAGAGGTGTGCGGTATAGAGAGGTGTGCAGTAAGAGAGGTGTGCGGTATAGAGAGGTGTGCGGTATAGAGAGGTGTGCGGTATAGAGAGGTGTGCAGTAAGAGAGGTGTGCGGTATAGAGAGGTGTGCAGTAAGAGAGGTGTGCGGTATAGAGAGGTGTGCGGTATAGAGAGGTGTGCGGTATAGAGAGGTGTGCAGTAAGAGAGGTGTGCGGTATAGAGAGGTGTGCAGTAAGAGAGGTGTGCGGTATAGAGAGGTGTGCGGTATAGAGAGGTGTGCGGTATAGAGAGGTGTGCGGTATAGAGAGGTGTGCAGTAAGAGAGGTGTGCAGTAAGAGAGGTGTGCAGTAAGAGAGGTGTGCAGTATAGAGAGGTGTGCAGTATAGAGAGTAGAGAGGTGTGCAGTATAGAGAGGTGTGCAGTATAGAGAGGTGTGCAGTAAGAGAGGTGTGCGGTATAGAGAGGTGTGCAGTAAGAGAGGTGTGCAGTAAGAGAGGTGTGCAGTAAGAGGTGTGCAGTAAGAGAGGTGTGCAGTAAGAGAGGTGTGCAGTATAGAGAGGTGTGCAGTATAGAGAGTAGAGAGGTGTGCAGTATAGAGAGGTGTGCAGTATAGAGAGGTGTGCAGTAGGGCTGGGCGATATGGCAAAAAAAAAAAATCTCCGATTTTTTCACACCAAATCCGATTTTCGATTTAAATAGATTTATTTTTTTCTATTTAAAAACAAACTACAACTGACAAAGAAATAGATTTTCCTTTATGCAGTTCAATCTAAATCCCCATGGAGCATAAGTGTAACAGGAATTAAGCCTTAAAACATGCTTGTAAACGAGATGGCTCTGCCATTGTAAACAGTGAAAATGTAGCTTAACAGTTTTATAATAACTTCACTTACAATGACACTATGCACCTTCAAAATAACTTAAATCACACAAACAAGGCCCATCGCAAATATATCAATCCTATTAAACACATGCATTATTTACATGAAATATCACATTTTTAAAACTGATTACTCAAAATAGAAATGTTGTAACAGACAGTCTTTTCCAAAAGCCTCCTCGGGTTTTCATGCTTGTTCTTTCAAGTGTGCCTGAGTAACTGTGCTGTAGTACAACGCTCGGTCCAGCTGGTGGCGCTAATACTAACTTCAGTGACTCCCGCATTGTGCGAGCTTCCTGTTTACATTCTGATGCTGTAGCTAACAGCTACTGTAGCAGCTACTGTAGCAGCTACTGTAGCTAACAGCTACTGTAGCAGCTACTGTAGCTAACAGACAGCGGGGAACACGTTGTTTGTATCAGAGCAATGAGAGCAATGTGTGAGACGTGTCTTTCCCCAAAGTGCAGCGGCTCAGTGGGACACGAGTGTGTGCGCGCCACGGACACGGGAGTGCGCTTTGGAATAACGAGCGTGAAAGAGCGTGAAAGATGTGGCGTACGAACATGGCGTACGAACATGGCGTACGAACATAGCGACCGGAGCCTGCGTGCGTGTGTGTGTGTTCTGGCGATTTAAATAAAGTCTGATTCTTGAACGTTTGAAGTGTTATTGCAACAGCACCAACTGTGAGAGCGAGCATCAGGCCAGAGGGAGACTGTTAGCATTAGGTTAGCTTCAAAATGACTGCTCAACACCATAGACCCGCGGTTAGCGCGTTAGCGCTGTAGTTCTGCGATGGAGAAAATAAAAATCGAATTTTTAAAAAAAGAAATCGCCCTAAATGTAAAACTCGAATTAATGATTAAAATCGATTAATCGCCCAGCCCTAGTGTGCAGTATAGAGAGTAGAGAGGTGTGCGGTATAGAGAGGTGTGCAGTAAGAGAGGTGTGCGGTATAGAGAGGTGTGCAGTATAGAGAGGTGTGCAGTATAGAGAGGTGTGCGGTATAGAGAGGTGTGCAGTAAGAGAGGTGTGCGGTATAGAGAGGTGTGCAGTATAGAGAGTAGAGAGGTGTGCAGTATAGAGAGGTGTGCAGTAAGAGAGGTGTGCAGTATAGAGAGGTGTGCGGTATAGAGAGTAGAGAGGTGTGCAGTATAGAGAGTAGAGAGGTGTGCAGTATAGAGAGAGAGGTGTGCAGTATAGAGAGGTGTGCGGTATAGAGAGGTGTGCAGTATAGAGAGTAGAGAGGTGTGCGGTATAGAGAGGTGTGCAGTAAGAGAGGTGTGCGGTATAGAGAGGTGTGCAGTATAGAGAGTAGAGAGGTGTGCAGTATAGAGAGGTGTGCAGTAAGAGAGGTGTGCGGTATAGAGAGGTGTGCAGTATAGAGAGGTGTGCGGTATAGAGAGGTGTGCAGTAAGAGAGGTGTGCGGTATAGAGAGGTGTGCAGTATAGAGTAGAGAGGTGTGCAGTATAGAGAGGTGTGCAGTATAGAGAGTAGAGAGGTGTGCAGTATAGAGAGGTGTGCAGTATAGAGAGGTGTGCAGTATAGAGAGGTGTGCAGTATAGAGAGGTGTGCGGTATAGAGAGGTGTGCAGTATAGAGAGGTGTGCAGTATAGAGAGGTGTGCAGTATAGAGAGGTGTGCAGTATAGAGAGTAGAGAGGTGTGCAGTATAGAGAGGTGTGCAGTATAGAGAGGTGTGCAGTATAGAGAGGTGTGCAGTAGGCTTTAAACAAAGTTATTTTCACTTTATCTGTACACATGTGAAATCTCCGTGCTTAAGTGTTAGCCTGTCCATACAGCTTACAGCACTGCCTCTGAATGTCATCGTCTTCACTGAGGTCACTCCTGATGACGTGCCTCAGGTATTTGGCCTTCTCTACATTCAGAAGCTCCACACCAGACAAATATGTCCAAAGTACAGCTTTGGGTAAGTTTATAAAGCTCTCGTGTAAGCATTCAATCCTCGTAAGTAGCATAAGCTGCATGTAGCTCTATAGTCAGTCGGTTGTGTTTAAAACCACAAGAAAAAAATGCATTACTTTTTTGTTAAATTAAAAAATCTTTACCTTATCTTCTAAATGTCTGAAATTGGTGATTTTTGTAGCAATTAAAAAAATCTATGGGCTGAAAAAAAGAAAGACAGATCACGCTCGCAACAGGTAATCTAATAAGAGAGCGTGAATTTATGCCCACTTTTTTGAGAAAACTACCCACAATGCCGTGCGGTTGAGCCGGAAGCTTGGAACTCTTGATCCCTGTATACAAACGCTTTGCATTATTTGATTAATAGGTCAAGATGTAATATTATTGCGTACTTAGTGCACTTTTATATAGTAGAAATTTAAAAAAATGTTTCATAGATGATTATTTTATATCTATTTTTATGTATGCCTTATTCTATTTTTACTTGTATACCTTGTTTGCACCTTGAGTGATTTCCTGTTCAGATCCTGCTCAGATATTTGTTTTGTCTAATAATTATGTGTTTTTTTGCAACAGACAGCTGTGAATGGTGTTTCTTTGGACAAAAGCTTCATTGAGATAGAGTCTGGCATCATTCTTGTCCTCAATCAGGTTCTTGAAGTGCAGAGGAGCAGATGTGGCGAACCGTTTGGGGAGGGGCTCAGTGTAAGAAAACAGCTCTTGTTTGATCTTGATTATACTTTTTTACAGATAAACATGGTGCACCTAAAACAATTTGAACTCCACATTCTGTCCTCTGCTCAGTTTAAAATGATAGTCTGTAACTCTAAATGAATTCCAAATTTTAAGAATTGTAATAAATTGACCTCCTGGCCTTGAATGTTGATATAAAATAAATAATTTTATCAATTCTAATATTACGGGTCCCGCCTTCCCTTCTCTTAGCTATAGTTCAAAATCCACGATGCCGTCGAGGTTAACCAATCAAGTCATGCCAAGGGCTGTCAATCATCAGCGCTGATGCTCGTAGCTGCCTCCATTAGGCTCTGGAACTACATGAAAACTGAACAAAGAATTCTGTTTCACCCATTTATATACTGACCCTATATCCATAATCATTTATATACAGAACCTATATCCATAATCATTTATATACAGAACCTATATCCATAATCATTTATATACAGAACCTATATCCATAATCATTTATATACAGAACC